>CAJQZJ010033615.1:4538732-4594248 GCA_907164525.1 Lophiomys imhausi | reverse complement strand
ATGTGAATATATATTCATGTATTTAAGTATGTGCATTTGTCAGAATACATGTTGTGTCATAAATATAACTATATATATAACATATATGCTATATACATGTTATATATGACATATGTGATAATATATAGCTACACAAGAACATTTATACACAAACACATAATATATATGAATATTTTCAGGTATATATTTCTATACATTTCTATTAAATGATAGAAAATGTTTAATGGTGAAGACATGTTTGTGCTCTTGTCTGTGTATTTGTTAGATTTTCTACAGTCTTTTCATTGAGTCAAATAGAAAGATTGGGATATGCAGAAGTACCCAGGTAAATTAATCATGCAGAATGAGAACTCTACTTTACATAACTCAGAACAGTGTAGTCTTATTGGATCATGTCTCAGAAAAGGAGCTCATAGAATGAGGCACATTTAAAGAAACCATATCTTTCCCAAAACATTGTCTGAGGAGCTAGGAGTTGTCTCTGTGAGTAAGGCACTAGCCACACAAATTGAATTACTGAGTTTAAATCTCCAGACACATGTAAATTCAGGACTAATAGTGTATTTCTATAATTTCAGTTGTCTAACAGTGAGATGGAAGATGGATACAGGAAAATCATTGGCAGCTCACAAGCCCACTGGCCTTAAGTGTACAGTGGCAAACAAGTGATCCTGTCTCACAGTCTAAGGTGTAAGATGAGGATCCACAGATGAGGTTGTTCTCTGACAGCCACACATGTAATATGGCATGTACATGTCTCAACTCACACACCAGAACACAAACATATACACAAGTTCAACATAATAGAAAGGTCTACAGTGAGAATAGTGAGTTGATTAATCCATGGACTTAATTAAGGTTATTTTTCCCACAGTACACAGCACAAAATGGCATACCTAGGTAATATACATTGCTGTGTTACACACTGGCATTGGGTAGCTTTTGCTAAACATGTATTTTCTCACCAATAAGAAATACTGATCGTAACTAAGCATTGTTTACTTTTGTTGTTATCTGGGACAGGTTTTATATGTCTGTTGATCTAGTTCTGTAGCTGACCTGTTCTTGAACCCCTAATCCTTTGGCCTCCAGCTTCCAATTACTGGGGTTACAGACATAAGTCAACCCAACTGGTTTGGGTTTAAATAATAAATAACCTTATATAAAAGGAAAAGAGTGTGCCATATGTCAGTTACCATAATTCTTGAACACAAAAGCAAAGGGAGAATCACACTGAATCTGGAGGTAATCTCTCCACCATTCCTAGTACCATAACCTCCCCCAGATGTTCACAGCTAACACAACAGGTGAAGATAGTTTCATAATCCCGAATGTTGCAACATCTTTTGAAACAAGTTGGGGGTGAGGTTTAACAGACATTTGTTAACAGCCCAAATGCCTCTACACTGCATAAAAGGGGGATTCTGGACAAGATTGGCACTTGCACACTTGATCCTTGTTATAATATTTATTGGGTGGTTCAGAAGGGTTTTGCTGTGCACATTTGGTAGATTAAATAAGTAGTTGCTGATATTTTGACTATAACCAGCTTTGATGTTGAGGAGGCTTTACTAAATATTACAGTCCTCAGGTCTGCTGAGAAAAGGGTGGTAGCATGTGGATCCAACAATTCAACACATATTGACCCACCAGTATGAAAGAATTTATGAGTGGAGTTTTCCAAGGAGATATATTTATCCATTTCAAAATATTAGAATCAAGTCATCAAGACTAGGAATTTAAAGAAAATAATTTTCATTAGTTTAAAGGATAAGTTTTACATTATGTTCCTGAACACCTACCTCTCTGAAAGCAAGAAATTAAGATACATAATCTAATTTGAAACAAAACAAAACAATACACACACAAACACATACACACACACACACACACACACACACACACACACACACACACACAGAGAATATTGACAGGTCATCAAAACAACTTTATGATTTTATTTTATTTATATTTATTTTTAACTGATGGAGTCTACTTGTTGATGTCCATATGCACATAGGGTCCTCATTCAGTGGTCATACCCATTTAAAAAATGACTCTCCTTTACCCAGAAGCCATGAATTTCCAGTAGATTCTCAGCTGGGAGATCTTGAGAACTCCTTGTAAGTCCATTTTGTAGTGTTGCCTGATTTACTCTTGTGCAGGTAATTATTGCTGCTGTGAGTTCATGTGTGCAATAGTCATGCTATATAGAAGAGTGCATGTCCCAGCACTTCTTCCTATCTCCAGCTCTCACATTATTTCTACTTTTCTTCTGTGATATTTCATGGAAAATATGAGATTGGGAGGCAGATATGATGGGAGAGATCATAGGTGAAGTTGAAGTAGGAATAGGATTGGGTGGATTTGAATATACATTGTACATGTATATTAAATTTTCAAAGCATATTAAAAATAACTTGGTGAGCTTAAAACAAAATATAGATCATTGGCTTTGATCCAGGCAAAAGGGAATAGACTATCTTCAGGAGTTCATTTATTCATGCATAGATTGGTTGTAATAGTTATTCTTAGGTTCTACACTTTAATATACATTTTAAATGTTTTAGTAGCCCTAGCTGTCCTTTAACTCAATTAGTAGACTATGTCATAGGAATGTACCTGCTTCTACCTCCTGAGTAATGGGACAGAGAAGTGTCCAGACATCTGACCTTGTTTTACTTTGTAAATTAAAATAAATATAATAAATGTAAAGAATCTCTTCTATAAACAAGGGCTGATATTGTAGAACTTTAATTTAGGAAGTCTGAAATTGTTGCATTGTAGGTGTGTCAGTTGAGGTTAGACATACCACATCACTTATTTTCTGAACTTGTAGCAGTTTTGGTTTTCTATAATAGTCTCCATTTGTTACAAAAAGAAGCTTCTTTGACAAGGGAGGGGGAGCTACACTTACCTAGGCATGTAAGCATAAGTATTTAGAATATAGATATAAATTATATTGGTTTAGGAAAGTGGAAGTAAGTTTTCCTGTAGATTTTATAGCTTAACACAAATACAATTTTCTTTTTTCAACATCTCACATTATTCCAGTGATTTTTAACCTTCCTAATCCTGTGAACCCTTTAATATAGTTCCTCATGTTGTGATGACCCCCCAACCATATAATTATTGTCATTGCTACTTCATTACTGTAATTTTACTACTGTCATGAATTGTAATATGAATATTTGTGTTTTTGATGATTTTAGATGGCCCCTGTGAAAGGGTCATTTGACCCCTAAGGGGGTCATGACCCAGATTCAGAACCACTGCATTTTTTGTCCAAATAAGTAATTTTCATTCCCCGTGGCTCACCAAAATTTTCACTACTCCACAGCAATTTGAAGTCTTGTCTTCTCTGTGCTCAATGAGTTCTCCAGCTTCATGTTGGATTCAGGCACCCACTGCTTCTTTATTCAGACAACTTCATTCCCTACACGTATAAATGTGGGATCTACTAAACCTTCTGAGTGTAGTCTAGCACTCCAGGACAAAGCCAGATGATTACTGCAGTCCATGACTGATTTATCTCTATCTTCTAACTTCCAGGACTCCTCTTTGTGCCCTCCTAGTGCGTTCATTCCCTTAGAGGGCTCCTCAAACCTCTTGTTCCATGGAAAATGGAGTGTTAGCTTTTCTCAATTATTACAATGAAATAGAGACAGAATTTCTATAAACCATAGATATTTTCTGAATGAATGGGGCATCCATGATTAAGTACCCAAAGATCAAGACTGAAGTACCAGGAGATCTTACATCTCATGAGGACCCACTTCCTAGAAGGCTGATGTTTCCTTATAGTCTCACATGATGAAAATGGATAGGAAATCTCTGTAGTCTGTATGTGTGTTTGTCTCCTGGGGTAAGAGGACACCTTCTCTGTGCTGATTCTGTCCTCCATGTGGATGCTGAGGATCAATCCCATGTCCTCAGGCTCAGTGAGAAGTCCTTAACCACTGGGTTTTCCCACCTCTCTGGGACTTGCTTTGATAGGACAAATCCCATTTCTGAGCATTCTGCCTCCTGAGTTTATGGTAACATGGAAGTTCCAGCTCAAACAATGACTCTGAAGCTTGCATTCAGGATATGAATTTTAGAAGGGAGCATATGTGTCTGAAAAGGAAAATTTGCCCATATTAGAGGGCAATACATAGATTGAGAATAGAATTGCCAAAAAGAAGTGAGGCAACTATTCCCTGCATTTAGGCAGAATACATTCTCACCTTCTTGTTTCCAAAAAGGATGGGTTTAGGTACATTCCAGGACTACAGCCCAACTTCTCTTCTGAAGAGAAAATGACTCTCCCTAAAATTCTAATCATCTGCATTAAACTAATAACAAAGGTAAGATTCACTGTTTCACTGAAAAACTGATTAATCTTTATTGATAATGGTGCATAAAAACATACTCAAAATAACAAGCCCACGTCCATACAGTAACATGGAGAATGGTGAAGGAATGCCACCATGTTTCTTCATTGAAAAATGATGGTTCTTGTGGTAGTTTGAATTAAAATGGCTCAAAAGGCTCAATTGAGAGGTGTGGTCTTGTTGGAGGAAGTGTGGCTTTGTTGGAGGAAGTGTGTCACTGGAGGTAGGCTTTGAGGTCTCAGAAGCTCAAGCCAGGGCTGGCCTGTTTCATTTTCTTCCTGTTGCCTGTGGATTCAGATGTAGAATTCTTAGCTATTCTCCAGCCCCATGTCTGCATGCATGTCTCCATGCTCCCTGCCATGATGTCAAGGGATTAAACTTCTGAACTGTAAATTAGACCCAATTAAATGTTTTCCTTTATAAGAGCTGTCATGGTCATGTTGTCTCTTCACAGCAAAAAGAACCCTAACTAATACAGTTCTTAAATGGAGGTGCACAGAGTTAAGAAATGAAAAGAAACTACAGATTTAGAATTGTTTGTAAAATCCAGAATTGTGCATTCAAAATATTTTATATGAATCCATACTTTGAGGAAATAACTTTTCAAATTATTTTATTCTTTCTAGAATTACTACATGAATAAAATTATAAATTTGCATCAGTCAATGACCTCTTCTTTCGCTTTATATTTTTCTGTGATGTTTTATCAATACTCTGGTTAGTTTTTGTCAACTTGAACTAGGTTAAAGTCACCTGGTTAGAGGGAATCTGAACTGAAGATTCTGACTGACTGACCCACGAGCGTGTGTGTTGGGAGGTGTTTTATTATTACTGGCTCATGTGGGAAGACCCAGCCCATGTTGGGTGGTGTTGACCTGGGCATGAGACCCTGTGTTATATAAGAAAACTTTCTGAGCATGTGCAAGGTAATCAAGCCATAAACAGCATTCTATACATACTTTCTGCTTCAGTTCCTTCCTCTAGTTCTGGTCTTGAGTCCTTTCAAGCATTCCATTGACAATGGAAAATGTAAGAAAAATAAGACCTTTCCATCCCAAGTTGATTTTTTTTTCAGTGTTTTACTATAGCAACAAAAAACAAACTAGGGCAATGTCCTTACATGAAACATTGTTTCAAAAATATGGTGGAGAATGATGGAGGAAGTCACCTCACAGTAACCTGGGCCCTGCACCTGCACAAGTATATCTAGGTGAGCACTTCTGCACACACATGTATGTGAACATATATACATGTATATGTCACATATAATTATACATGCACAAGCATGTACACATGTGTACACCATGTGCTTGAACACATAAGCACATAAGACAACATATCCATTTGCACACAGTAATATCTGCACATATATATATATATATATATATCATGTTGCACACACAGGCATAGTACACCTGTGTGCACCACACATGTGTATAAAAACAATTTACTGCAGTAATTTTTTTAACACAGTTCTGGTAATATACATGAAAAGTTCTGTGAAAATTACCTTTTTCCCCTCATTCTAGATTCTCTAGGAGAAACTGGGTGGAAATTTTGTATTTTAAACAAAATATCCAAGCTGATTTTTATGTGCTATGTAGTTTAAAAACGCACTTTTATGACCCAATATTACTTAATTTATTTACATTTTTTTTTTTAGAAAAATGGCAAACAGAGAATGAGATGACAGGTTTTGCTTTTGAGGTTTGAATGAGGGGCATGGATTAGCACAGAAGTGAGAAGAAAGCCAAGCTCATTAAAATTCTTACTGGCTCCTTGCCTGATTTCCCTGTGACCTGGTCATCTTTTCAGCTATTCATCAATCAAGGATAAATATTTATTGAGAATGTGTGGCATGCTCAAGGAGTGATGTGATTTGTCCCAGTCCCTGAGCATATGGACATATGTTGTATTTGCATGACTGGTCATGCATCTCCTCTCAGTATTTCTCAATTCTCTTGGCAGGATGCATATGCTACACCCAAACTGCCCTCACAGGCTACATATGATGGAAACGAAAAGGCCACTAAGAGCTAGGCTTACACAGACAAATCTCACAGGATTATTTTGAATGCTTCTGAGGTTTCAGAATCATTTTCACTGGGGCTCTGGATGGAGTTCAGTTGGTAGAGTGCATGTCCTGCATGCAGACAGCCCTAGAGGGTTTCAGCCCTAGCCCTGCAAAAACTAGCATGGTGGAGCAACCCTGAAATCCCAGTAGTTTACAGGAGGTTCAGTAGTTCAATGTCATTCTTAGCTCCATAGTGACTTTGAAGCCAACGTATGATACATAATATGTCTTTAAAAAGGAGAGTAAGAAAGAAAGGAAGGAAGGAAGGAAGAAGGAAGGAAGGAAAGAAAGAAGAAAGGAAAGAAGGAAGAAAGAAAGAAAGAAAGAAAGAAAGAAAGAAAGAAAGAAAGAAAGAAAGAAAGAAAGAAAGAAAGAAAAAACTTATTTTTGTAAGGACACAGAACAATCCCATATAAATTCTTTGAGTGACTGAGGGAAAGGTAAGAGGGCAGAGAGAGAGAGAGAGAGAGAGAGAGAGAGAGAGAGAGAGAGAGAGTATTACATATACATATATGTTCATGTAGGTGTATGTAGTCATGAATTCATGTGCATACATGCATGTAAAGGCCAGAGGCTGATATCTGATGTATTCCTAATTCTCTGTCTCCCCTTTTTTTGAGACAAGGTTTCTCAGTGTATGCAGGCCCATCGTTTTTATTAATCTGGCTAGACAAGGAGATCCAGAGCTCTACCTGTCTGCTCCCTGCATTGGTATTGCAGACACTTTTCACTTCACAATGTCCTATGTGCAGGTCAGAGACTAGAACTCAGGTCCTCATGCTTACACACATTTCTTCAGTCCCTCTCTGGACATTTTAAAATCATACCGGCTAAAGCACTTGACAGTATAATAGTTCTTAGCATTTTTTCCTATTTAGGTCAGGTCAGGCTATTTTTAAAAAGAACATAATTTAGATAGAATGATATGGTCTTGATTTGGGCTGAGCTCTGATGTGTCAGTTCTGCTAGAAAATAATGGATCTTTATAGGATTTCTGGGACAGGAGGGATATGAGTTATTTCATCAAATGATGAGAATAAAAAACTGTTAAGGAGTAAAGCAGTGTGCCCACCAAGTGCATTTCCAGTTGACCATGGCATGTCTACACCTTGTGCTTGCTATTTTCACTATGCATGCGTGTGTGTGTGTGCGTGTGTGTGTGTGCATGTGTGTGTGTGTGTGTGTGTGTGTGTGTGCAATTTTACCTACATATACTTACAAATATGTGTGTGTCTCCTTGTATATGTGTCCACATATGTACAGTACCAATAGAGACCAGAAGAAGGTATTTGATCACCAGAAACTGGAGTTATATCTGGTTATATGGTTCCTGGGACATTCACTCCAGTTCCCTGGAAGGGCAATATATGTTCTAACCACTGATCCATTTCCCCAGGCCCTGAACATGGTTCAATGGCATACTGTGTAAATTGTTGACTTTTGGTTTAAGATGTAGATTGTTCCTAAGAAATGGTGAAGAGCAGAAAACCAATTAAGGTGGAAATGTCCCACAAACTGCTGACAAGGGTGTGCTCAACATGCCTTATGACATTTTTCTGATCTTGGCTGTAGTATGCACATCATGAGCATTCATTCGAATGATTCCAGTTTCACTTTTGGTTTGTTTCTTATTTTCTCTATTTATGCATTATTATGTACTATATACTACATTTCAAAACTTCTTTGGTGGCCTAAAGATTATTAAGTTAATTAAAGGACCTGCTAACCTTGCCCCATGTTCCCTTTATCAAAAGAATTTTTTTTTTGGAATCTTCACTAGTTTATTGAATTAAAAAAAAATTCTAGCTGTGTAGAAAGTTGTTGAGTGTGTAGATTTTGGGTCTAGTTAATTTTAGTATATGATGTTTTCATTCATTTACATATATAGAGAGCCCTATAGTCATAAAACTAAAAAGAAAAAAATATTTGTATGTTAATGTTTGTTGGTATATGCATATTCTATGGGAATGTATGTTGGCATATGCATATTCTATGAGTATATTGACATGGCATATTCTATGAAAAGCTCAGAGAACAATCAGAAGGAAACAAAGCATCTCCCTTTGCCATGTGGGTCCCAGAGATTGAAGTCAGATGTCAGACAAGAACCTTCATTTGCTCAGCCATCTCACTTGCCCCATATTCTTCTAATTTTAATTAAGTTTATTCTTTGTCATTTCATACAAGCCTGAAAAACACTGATTTTCCTCACTCCCACTCTCTCTTATTCCACTCCTATTACTATTCAGCCACTCCCAGCTCCCTCCAAGTTCTTCCCCTGTGTTCACAACTCTGTGTTTTGTCTTCTAACCCACTGAGGTTAAGTTGGACTATCTGCAAGAACATGGGAGAACACAGGTGTGAAATTGTCCACTGGAGCTTGCTGGGCTTAGCAGCAGCTGCGCCAAAACATAATGTTTCTCCCTTTGCCAATATCTGTATGTAGCTGAGAGTTCCCATGGGAGAGGAAGGATCGCATGAGCCTCTCATGTATCCAGGACTCACCGTTAACAGTCTTGTGTCACACCCTTATCTTCTGGGCATGGCAAGACCATGACACCCATTAACCTATATTAGTTTTTATTAGGGAAATGAACTCACATAAGAAGCAATTTGCCTGGTGGTTATAGAGAAAATTGGGATAAAAAGTGACTTCATCCCAGAACTCCTACAGCAAAGCACCCCACTGTGAATTCTGAGAGGGCTTTTAATTATTTTTAATTCCATATATTAAAAGATAGAGCATTGGATAGTTTAATGTCAACTTGACACATGCTAAAATCATTTGGAAGGAGGTAACTTCAATTAAGAAAATGCTTCCATATGATCAGGGTATATGCACGCCTGTAGGACATTTTTACAAAATTAGTTATTGATGGGGAAGGACCCAGCCCATTTTTGGTGGGACTACCCCTGGGTTGGTGGACCTGGGTTCTACAAAAATGCAGGGAGAGCAAGGCATGAGGAGCGAGTCAGTAGGCAGCACGTCTCAGGGCCTCTGCACGAGCTCCTCCCTCCAGGTTGTTGTTCTGTTTGGATTCCTGTAATGACTTCTTTCAATGATGAAATTGGGGGAAGAGGATTTGAGAATGGGACTGGGAGGGGTAGAGGGAGGAGGCTGTGATCTGAGATATAACTTGAATAAATAAATAAATGTTAATAAAAGAAAAGAAAAGAAAAATAAAAAGTATGTGGAAGTGTAAGCCAAATAACCCCTTTTCTGCCTAAATTAAGTTTGGTCCTGGTGTTTCACTCCAACAATTGAAACGCTATGATAGGTAGTTTGAATGGATTCTCTGTTTGTGGTTTTGAAATTTTATGAGATTTAAAGTTGTTCTGTTGAATGTTTAGATATAATAAATTGGGGAGGGTATCTGGAGGCATGGCTTATGGATTACAAGCCCATAATGCTCTTGTGGAGGATCCAAATTTGGTTCTCAGCACCCATACTGGAAGGGTGACAATCATCTTTAACTCCAAATCCAGGAGATCTGTCACTCTCTTCTAGGCTCTGTGGGCAGTGTGCTCACTTGTATGATCACACCCTTAGACAGGAAATAAAACAAAATTGTTAGAAATAAAATAATTAAGCTGCATTTATTTTATATGGAGAGTTAACAGTAGAGTTTATTCTTAGAAATAATTCATTCTGCCTTTAAGAGAGAACAAGTGGATGATATATTTTATAAGTAACAATATTGATATGTTCATCATTTAAGATATCTATGTCTAAGAGCAAGGGTAATAGTTCTGCTAAAGTATTTACCTTGCAAGTGTGAGGATATGAGTTCAATCCTTCAGAACCCACATAAAATAAGTAGAGATGATGGCATCACTTGAAATTCCAGGACTAGAAAAGCAGAGACGGATGGCTCTCTGTGGCTCCCTGGCCAGAAGCTTAACCTTTCTGCCAAGATCCAGATTAGTGTGCAACAGTGTCTGAATAAAAAGAAAATAAGGCAGATTATATCTGAGAATAACAGTTGAGGTTGTCCTCTGATCTCCACACCCGTCTGGGCACACACATTCACATAAACACTGGCATGTACACAAAAACAGAGGACTCCATCCATTTCCAGGATGAACACTAATATTAACTTCCTCTGAAGGTTTTTTCTGGTCAACCAAACAGGTGGAAATAATAAATTTGTAAGGTCTTTGATTAACTAGCAAGTCATAAGAAATCAGTGGCCCAGAAGTGAAGAAAAGAATCCAGATGAAAAAGGACAGGGAGAAAGCTGTGTGAAGTTCACGTGCTGTTAATGACTTGAATGTAGAGAAGTTATGTATTTTGTAAGACTGTAGGGCTTGTTTGTTCTATGGAAACATATTTGTCCACACAGCTGTGTCTATCATTTCTCACTTCCAGAGACTGTAATAGGCATGACCGTCCCAGCAAGCTGGGAGAAAAAGATACAATTGTAAGTGAATCATAGAATACTCGAAATGGTCATTTGATAATGATTTGCTAACCTAAGTCCTGTTTGCATCTTGGTTTTATTATTTATTAACTGAATATGCCTTGCTTATTTATAGTGAACTTTTTCTTAGAGCAGAATGAGAGCTGCTGCTGATACTAATTTCTTTGAGTTGTTCAGAAAAGAAAACAGAGTTACACAACCAAATTGTATAAGCAGGCAGGTAGATGCCTGGCCCACTGTCTGTACTCAATATCGATGGCAACTGTGTGTGTGTGTGTGTGTGTGTGTGTGTGTTTATTTGTTTGTTTGTGTGTGTGTTTATTTGTTTGCTTGTGTGTGTATTCTTATGTATATGTGTGTATGGAATACTCATATGGAGACCAGAGGGTGACATAATTTCTTCCACTTTCAACCTTGTATTTTCAAAATTTGAGATATGACCATGAAAGTCAGCAATTCAACTAAGCTAACTGGCCAAAGACCTGTGATGCATCACTCTGTCTCCCCAATGCTGAGAATGCAGATGTGTGCCAACATTCCCGAATTGTTTCTAGTATGATACTGAAGATCCAAATTCAAGTCCCCATTCTTGACCAGTAAATACTCCATGAAATGAGGTAACTCCCATTTATCTCAATTGTTCAATAACTATTTCTAGTACCTATTTTTTATCTATTTTATAACTGACCAAACTCATTTGAAAAGAAATTAGCCCTAATGATTGGCTTGAATATGATGCTCAGAAAATACTATATTACATGTATTATAATTTCATTTTGACCATCATAAAAATATTAAAGTTTGTGTAATGCAAGAAATACATATAATTGGGAGGAATGCTCATACAATCTTTACTATCCTTTGATTCTGGTAGTTATTTTTCTTTTGTATAATCCAATTAAAAGTTAAAGTATTTTCAAGGGAAAAATAAAGAAAACACCGTAGCAGAAGGGCTCCAAGATAAATGAATCTTAAGACGTTCAGTTAAAGATCTGTGGTGTGAAGAAAAAATTTTGACAGTGTTGAAAGAATTCAGATTCACTTGCTGGACACATCATTATAAATGTGTGGCTAAGACATGAGTTTTCAACAATAGGAGGATTATTTTTCAAAGCAGGTCTTCCACATTTTAAGCCATCAAAAGAAACCCAAGGTAGTCTCCTGTTGTTGTACTCTCTTTATTTATCTTCTGCCTCATAATTTGAATCATCCTGTACTACTGTATTGTGAAGCATAATGATAAATAAACTCTCTAAAAACTTAGAGTATGCATGAGTTTAGCACTACAACATTGATTCTGGCTTCCTAGAAGCATAACCAAGAGTGTGTCATTTGGAGCAATTTCTGCCTCATCTTCCAAATAATGAATGCACCAACACTTCTCTTTCTTATATAAGTGTACATCCTGTCTGCCTTTAGAGACAACTACAGTTCAGGTGAATGTGCGACTCTACTCTTTGTAACAGGGAAAGGTACTTGGCTTGTAGATGCTCTAAGTCATTCATGAGTCATCAAACCTTGGCAACTTTTCCAAACCCCTCATTCCATTCTTTTACTGCAAAATTACTGTTGCTAGTGTCTGGAGCTATTTTACAAGTTTTCTTTCTACTCATTCTTTGTCCAAGATTTTTGCTAGCTTTCATGAAAGGAGCCTCCTCTGGTATCCTGGTGATGCCTAATGATTTGAAGGGAGGGAAGACTGTAACATCATGTAAGAACAATGATTTTGCTGTTCAAGTTGCTGAAAATATGCAACGTGATATCAAGATACAAGAGAAAAGGACATTAAAAATCTTCAGGACTCCAGGTAAGAGGACTAACATGAATTCACTAACTTACTTTGTGAATTCAAGCCTTTCAGAGGCAACGTATTAATGACATACTATGTCACCTAGAATGATAGGGAAATAACTGAAGATAGCTGAGCATTTTAGAACTCATCGGGATGATGGCTATTTTGAAATCTTCTTCAGTAATGAGACTGTAGCTTCAGAAATGTGAACCTCAGACACACTGATGTGTTAACCTTTAAAATCATCAAGTAGTACAGTGGATAGAAAGAGGTGAAATATCAATTTGTGAATCTTATTAACTGGAAATGTTCACAATGTGTACTGTATGAGTACATTATAATTATGAGAGTCTCAACTCTATGAATAAAAGTTATTTACCCAAAATATTGTTTGAAACTAAACTAGGAAATTTAAACAGAGACATCCATGTAATATAGGGGAAAAATAGAATTAAATTACAGACCATACTGGCTTCATTTGGCTAGATTGATGTTTGTTCCTTAGCCAGAGACCATGGTATTTCTATTTATTAATGTGCATGTAGAACTCTACTTAAAATTATCAAGTTAGAAAAGAACAAGAGCCTTATTCATGATGAAAACTCATGTGATATCACTCTACCCAATCTACCCCCAAAGATCATATGCAACTTTCAAATTTAGTTTCTTACCTCTGAAGACTTTCAACAGACATAGATAGAAAATTCTAAAACTTATTGCTAAGATAATTGTTTTTTTTTGACAGAATAGCATGTGTCCTTGAGAAGATTAGACATCTTCTTTAGTGTTGCCTTTGAGGGTTTTCATGGAAGATAGATTCAATAGAATTAAAATCTACTAAAAGAGGTGCTATTTTACTGGCTTACATGATATAGTTTGGGCCGTCAAATAATGGCTATCTTTACATTATAGAGCTTGAGAGTTAGCAAATTCTTAGCCCAAGATGCTGGATGTGACAGTTCTCCCAATATTGCTGAGTGCATGGAGGGTTCCTTGAGAACTACTGATTTTTATTTTATGGAATGTTGGTTCTGACATCAACAAAAAGAGACATTATTCATAGCAGCAACAGGTTATCTGAACTCATGAATGTGTTAGATGACCTTACCAGCAAGATGTGAAAGCAAACAGGAAAAGCAAAAGTTTTTCTTGGTACTTCCTTGTGTCTGGAGTTTGATAAAGATGCAACTTACCTTAGGGCTGGTCTTCACATGTCAAATAGCCTGATTAAGAAAATCCTTCACAGATATGTCTAGAGGCTTGTTTGATAGATGACGCAAGATCTTGTCAAATTGACACTTGCTATTAACCACCATAATTTCTTTTACTTGAAATATTAGCTTACTTTCCACAATGTACCAAATATATACTACAAGTGAAACATTTCACCCTTTGCCTCCAATATACACCAAACCTAGCTCCTTGATTCTGCCATCATTATCTGTGGATCTTCATTTTATCCCCATTCATGTCATAAAACTAGCAAAATGCACTATATTTATTAACAACACATGAAATGAGATAACGATAAAGAGAAGTAATTTTCTATACTCAAACACAAATACATATGAAGAAAAACTCATTTGTTTACACTGTAGTCATCAATATTGTAAAAATTCACAAGGACGTATTTTTTATTTATTTTCTGTAGACACAACATAGTGTTTTCTGTTTCATTGCCTTTTGACAAGTCAACAATTTGTCCATGGCCAGATAGCCCAAATATTCTTTTTTGGATTGGTTATTCTTTTGTCCCACTAATTAATTAATTTATTCTCTTTACATATTGATAACAGCCCCCCTCCTTCCTCTCCTCTCAGCCCCACCCTCACACATCCTTTCTCTCTTGCTTTTGTCCTTAAGGAAAGGCAAGGTTCCCCCATGGATATCAACCTTCCCTGGTGGATTAAGTCCTGTGGGAATAGGTGCATCCTTTCCCACTGAGGCCAGAAAAGGCAAACAAGTTAGGTAGACAGGATCAAAAGGTGGTATCAGAGTCAGAGAAGGCCCTGTTCCAATTATTGGTGCACACATGAAGACCAAGCTACATATCTGCTACATATGTGCAGGGGATCTAGGTCCTGCCTATGCATGTTCTTTTGGTTGGTTCTATGGAACCAACATTCCATAACAACATTCTCAGTCTCTGTGAGCTCCCATGCATTCAGGTTAATTGTCTTTGTAGGTCTTGTTGAGGAGCTATTGACTCCGCTAACTCCCTAAATAGTTCTCCCAACTCTCCAGAAAGTCTCCCTGAGCTCTGTCTAATGTTTGACTATGGGACTCTGCATCTATTTCCATCAGGTGCTGAGTGAAGACTCTCACAGGACAGTTATGCCAGGCTTCTGTCTGAAAGCTTCTCAGAGTAACATTAATACTGTCAAGGTTGGTTCCCTCCTGTGGGATGGGTCTCAATATGGGCCTATCTTTGGTTGACCATTCTCTCAATCTCAGCTCCATCTTTATCCTTGCACATCTTGGGGGCAGGACACATTTTGGGTCAAAGATTTTGTGGGTGGGTTGGTGACCTTATCTTTCTATTGCCTGGCTATAGGAGTTGGCCACTTCAGGGTCCATATCTTCCACTTCTAGGAGTCTCAGCTAGAGTCTCCCCATAGACTTCCTGGAGCCTCCCCCATCCCAGGTCTCTGGGATGTCCCAGAAATGCCATCCCTCTCTGATGTCCATTTTCTCTCTCTGTGGTCTCCCTACTCATGGTCCCCCAATCTCAATAGATCGTCATCCTGCCAGTTCAGCACATGCAGGTGGTGATGAATCTTACATAGTTATCTTTAAATATGGTGGTTTAAGAAATTCTGTGGGTTCTCTCTAGTTGCCACCTTTACCTTGTAATATAGGAAGGTGACATTTTACTATTCACCTCTCCATAGTTGGGTGCTATTTCTTAGAAAAAATATCAGAACATATCTTCTGGGTATCACAAGTGTGAGTGAAATTGCAAAGAGACAGTCTAATTCTCTTCCAATTAGGAGCGATTGTCACCTGCTGTGGTGGTTTGAGTTAGAATGCCCTCCATAGGCTCATATATTTGAATGTTTAGTCATCAGGGAGCGGCACTATTTGAAAAGAATTAATAGGTGTGCTCTTCTTAGGAGAAGTGTGTCATTGGGGGTGGGTTTTTGCTTTTGTTTTTTTTTTTGTTTGTTTGTTTGCTTATTTTTTTTTTTTTTTGATGCAGGGTTTCTCTGGGTATGCCTGGCTGTCCTAGAACTCACTCTGTAGACCACGCTGGCCTCAAACTCACAGAGATCTGCCTGCGTCTGCCTCCCAAGTGATGGGATTAAAGGCATGCCCCACTGCAGGAAGTTTGAGGTTTCTAAAGTCCACTCCAGGTTCACTTTCTCTTTCTCTCTCTACCTACCAATCAGGATGTGGCTCTCAGCTGCTGCTTCAGAATCTGTCATTATTCTACCATTTTCCCATCAGGAAAGTGGACTAAACCTCCGAAAGTGTATGCCAACTCTTAAATACTCCCTCTTTTCAGCCATATGGTACAGGATACCTATTTTACCAACAACAGACCAAAAGGAACAGGAACATGGACTTTGTTACCTGTTAGTGGGACACTTTGTTCTAGTGGAGCTACCATGTAGAACACCAGCGAAGAGGAAACTCTCAGTTCTCATATGAATGAAGAACTGAAGAGGGCTGAGATGTGGGGGCAAACCCACACCAAAGGAGTAGGATAGATGGGAGAGGGGGTAGAGGGTGGGAGAATGGGACTGAGAGCAGTAGAGGGAGGGGCCTGTAATAGATATGTAACTTAGTGTAATAAATAAACACACACAAAAAAGAAGTTATCTTGGTCATAGTATCTTTTCATAGAAACAGGAAAGTGATTAAGAAAGCTACCTGGTGGAAATACTTTTGCTTAAGTATGGACATCACACAGTTCAGAATGAGAAGAGATGCTGTGCAGATGAATGTGGAGGCTAACTTTGAGATTACCCACAGATGTTCAGAAAGTCTCTACTTGTGACTATTAGTTTTTTCTACAATATTCCTTTCTAACTCCATAATCTAGGTAATTTCAGGCAGGTAAGCATAATTTGTCTTTCCTTCTGTTGTCATATTTGAGGATTTTTTAATGGATAGGCACATATTCGTCAAAACTCTTCATATAACTTCCCATACCAAGGACACTTGAGATGGACATCTTAGATTTTTAAGACAGAGAGTCTTAGAGCACTCTCATTAAAGTCAGTCACTGGTATGATATCTTGGTAAATAATGTACTTTCTTTTCTTTTATATTTGTTTATTAGTTCAGGTTACATCTCCATTATAGGACCCTCTTTCCACCCCTCTCAGTTCTGCACTCCCACCCTCTACCCCCTATCCACTCCAACCCATTCTTCTGGAGTGGAGTGTCCCTACATAACAGTCCCCTGCCCCAGTAGAGCAGTCATATGAGGGCCAAGAGCCTCCTCATACACTGGAGGCCTACAAGGCAGCACCACTAGGGCAAAGTGTCTCATGGATAAGTAAAAAATTCTATGTCCCTGTTCCCTTTGGTGCATTGGCTGTAGCATAGTTATGCTGTACTATATGGCTAAAATCCAATTATAAGTGAATAGATGCCATGTGCATCTTTCTGAGTCTGGGTTAGCTCACTCAGGATGAGCTTCTCTAGTTCCATCCATTTGGATACAAATTGCATGATTTCATTGTTTCTGATGGCTGAGTAGTATTCCATTGTGTAAATGTACCACAGTTTTTTTTTTTTTTTTATCCATTCCTCGGTTGAGGGACATCTGGGTTATTTCCCATTTCTAGGTATTACAAATAAGGCTGCTACGAACATAGATGAGGAAACGTCTTTGTGGTTTGGTGAGAAATCTTTTGGATGTATATCCAGAAGTGGTATGGCTGGATCTTGAGGTAGAGCTATTCCAAGTTTTCTCAGATATCTCCAGACTGATTTTCATAGTGGTTGTACAAGTTTGCACTCCCACCAGCAATGGAGGAGTGTTCCCCTTTCTCCACAACCTTGCCAGCATGTGCTGTCATTTGAGTTTTTGATCTTAGCCATTCTGACAGGCATGAGATGGAACCTCAGAGTTGTCTTGAGTTACATTTCTCTGATGATTAAGGATGCTGAACATTTCTTCAAGTGTCTCTCAGCCATTAGGGAGTCCTCCTTTGTGAATTCTCTATTTAGCTCTGTTCCCCATTTTTTGATTGGATTGTTTTGTTACTTGGCATTTAATTTCTTGAGTTCTCTGTAAATTTTGGATATTAGCCCTCTTTCAGATGTGGGGTTGGTGAAGATCTTTTCCCAATCTGTAGGTTGCTGTTTTGTTCAAATGACAGGGTCTTTTGCCTTGCTGAAGCTTTTCAGTTTCATGAAGTCCCATTTATTGATTGTTGGTCTTAGATCCTGAGCTGTTGGTGTTCTATTCAGGAAGTTGTCACCTTTGTCAGTGAGTTTGAGGGTTTACCCCACTTTCTCTTCTAATCAATTTAGTGTGTCAGGCCTTATGTTAAGGTCTTTGATCCACTTGGA
This sequence comes from Lophiomys imhausi, assembly GCA_907164525.1. NCBI lineage: Eukaryota > Metazoa > Chordata > Mammalia > Rodentia > Muridae > Lophiomys > Lophiomys imhausi. Next base: position 4,576,062 of record CAJQZJ010033615.1, on the reverse strand, counting down.
GTTAAGTTTTGTGCAACGTGATAAGTATGGGTCTAATTTCATTCTTTTACATGCTGACATCCAGTTAGACCAGCACCATTTGTTGAAGATGCTGTCCTTGTTCCATTGTGTGCTTTTGGCTTCATTGTCAAAAATTAAGTGACCATAGGTGTGTGGGATCATTTCTGGGTCTTCAATTCGATTCCATTTATCAACTGGTCTGTTTCTATAGCAGTACCATTTTTTTTTTTTTTTTTTTTTTTTTTACTATTGCTCTGTAGTTCAGGTTGAAATCTGGGATGGTGATGCCTCCAGATATATTTTTATTGTACAGGATTGATTTAGCTATTCTGTTTTTTTGTTATTCCATATGAAGTTGAGAATTACTTTCTCAAGGTCTATAATGAATTGTGGTGGTATTTTGATAGGAATTGCATTGAATCTGTATATTGCTTTTGGCAGGATGGCCATTTTTTATTATGTTTGTCTTACCTATCCATGAACATGAGAGATATTTCCATCTTCTGATGGCCTCTTCCATTTATTTCTTCAAGGACTTGAAGTTCTTGTCATATAGGTCTTTCACTTGCTTGGTTAGAGTTACCCCCAGGTATTTTATATTATTTGTGGCTATTGTGAAGGGTGTTGTTTCCCTAATTTCTTTCTCAGCCCAATTATTTTTTTTTTTGTATAAAGAAGGGCTTCTGATTTTTTTGAATTAATTAATCATCGAGCCACCTTGCTGAAGGTGTTTATCACCTGTAAAATTTCTCTGGTGGAATTTTTGGGATCACTTATGTATACTATCATATTGTCTGCAAATAGAGATAATTTGACTTCTTTGTTTCCAATTTGTATCCCCTTGATTCCCTTTAGTTGTCTAATTGCTTTACCAAGAACTTCCAGTACTATGTTGAAGAGATATTGTGACAATGGACATCTTTGCCTTGTCCCTTAGTTTAGAGGAAATGTTTTAAGTTTCTTTCCATTTAATTTGATGCTGGTGACTGGCTTTCTGTATATTGCCTTTATTATTTTCTTTCAACTCTGGTTTTCTCATCAGTTAAAATAGAGATAGCACCACCATAACAATCCATGTCTTGTCATCTATTCTTTAATTATAATAATATATTTAGAGTGCACTGCCTAGTTCTATTAGTCCATGATTTGTTGAACTGAATTAATATGGCAAATTGTATGAAATTAGTGTGCTATGGCCATCAACCAAACAGAATAAGTTTGAGTCTTGATGAAGAAAGTTCTCAAGGTCCTTCTACTGAGCTCTTTGGTGATAGATATATATTGGAGAGATTCACTAAAGAAACAGGGGTTCTGAGACCACTCACAGAGCTCAATGGAAGCTATTTTTGTTTTCCAAATCATATAGGCAATTGTCTATGGTCTAGCACCTTAGAGAGCTATTGTGTAAAGCTTATTACTGGCCAATCAGAAAGACAAGCAGTCCTGGTGATTGTGAGAGCAATTGTAAGAACTGTAAGGACACATGAAAACCTAAAACCTAAGTCCCTTAGGAAGACATGTGAAGAAATATTCTACCTGTATTAGCCAGGATTCTGATGTGGGACAGAACCCATAAGTAAACATATGGACATATATTATTTTTTTAATTAAATCAGCTCATACTGAAATAGTAACAACAGCTGTCTCACACCTGAGTGTTGCTAAGAACATGGTTGATTACTCATCAGTTTCATTCTGGGGCCCTAGACTGGGATGGTTCTCTTAAGAGCTACTGGTCCTCAGTCATAGACCAAAGCCATGAAACACCGAACCTTATGCCAAAAAAGGGCAAATAACATAAATGGCAAGAGTTAAAGCCACAGGAGGAGAAGGAAAAGGAGGTTACTTCTGCCAGGCTTTTTCTTTTCTGAGAAGGTGCCATCCATTCAAGTGGTGTGTCTTCCCACATAAATTAAGGTGATCATAAAAATGTCTCAGTTGAGGTTTACAACTCTATTGATTCTGATTTGTGACAAGTTGCTATTAAAACCAAGTTTCACATTATCCATGATGGGAGTGCTACAAAAATAGAAAATCCATACTGTTTCTGTCATTGGTGCCCTTAAAATCTAAACCACATTTGTTCAATACTTCTGAATAGAAGAAAAAAATCTTTCATTATTTTTGGAAATAGGAGCACTCCATAATGTTTGGGTTTTCTTTTGTAAAACAATTAGTTTTCAAGGGAAATTTAATTTTGTTTGTCAGTGTTTTTTCCCTAACTAAATGGAAAACTCTTATCAAGAGTTAATTATATTTCATTTGCTGGAATTTGTGAGAAAATAAAAGGCTGTGAAGGCAGCAGCTACTGAGCCATATGCTGGTAATACCCACAATCAACTTTCAGTTTTAATTTTGTTGTGTTTGTTTTAAAATAATAGCTATAATTAAAGATGTTCTCTCCCTATGAGACTATGTATTTATTTCAAGTTGCATTTGTTCAGCACTTATCAGGTATTGAGGTAGACACTGGGATGCATTGAGCAACAGGCTGTGGAGTTTCAGGGCTATCTATCCATCAGGATGACCAAGCTAACCTTGCATTTCTGAGCTCATCTCTGTCAATTCCTCCTTGTTCCTGCACTACAGAAAATCAAATAGCTTTTCCAGAGTTTAAAGGAGGACAAGTATGAGTCTGTCATGCTATTCACATGGATGTTTGTCTTCTTCTCAATGCTCATCTTGAAGACTGCCTTCTCAAAGGTGCCTGATATATATATTATATATAATATTATATATTATATAATATTACTAATATAATAATTTATATATAATATGTATAACAATATTGTTATATATTATATATAATGTTAATATTATATTATATATAACAATCTTAGCTTAAAGTGCTGAATTATGTTTCTCATTGTTGCAATAAAATATAGTGTAAGGAAATGTAAGGAGATAGGGTCTCTTTTGCCTCATATTTTAGGGTATAGTTTGTCATGGTCAGGAAAGGATGGTTGTAGAGACAGGAGATGTCTTTTTACATTGCCTCTACATTCAGGAAACAAAAAGAGGTGGATGCCAGCACTCTATTCATCAACACTGTTATATTTGACCAGGGCCCTCAGACCTTGATAAAGTTACCCATGTTCAGGGTTAGACTCCCTGAAAATGCCCCCAATGTCACTGCAGTAGATGTATCTTCTGGGTTGTTTTAACTCCTATTAAGATAACACTCATGGTTAACAACTACAAATTCACCTTTGGCAACATGACATACAAATACCTCACTTAAATATCATAATATTTCACCTCTGATCCCTAACATTTCATCTTCATTTCATAACACAAGTTTCTTTTGCTTTTTTCTAACATGCCCATCATTTAACAGCTTTAAATATGTTCATAGACACTGAGAACTTGTCAATTCGTAACTATGAGTATTTATGATAGTTAATATCAAATAATCTATATTCCCATTGTAAAAGGCAGAAATGGGAACATAACATGGAAATGGCAAGCCAAAGCAAGAGCAGAATCCAGCAAGACAAACACTCAATACGGCAGTTCCAAGTCCAGTATCATTGGGATAGCTTTCCTTCACAATGTGTTAATGTATGTCTCTGTATTGTCAATTGTTAATTCTGTGCCTGCAGAGAACTAAGTGCTGGAAGGGTATTGGTGTTATCATTTCTATGGCCCAGGACTGGGTTTTCTATTTTGAAAACATTCCTGCTTCCTCTCCTGCCTAAAGGCAATCTAGGAATCTGTCAGAGGTTGTCTCTCTACTGATTGGTTGTAATAAAGATCTGATGGCCAATATTTGGGACAAGAAGTGGAGGGAAGATCTATATAGAGAGAGAGACAAGGAGAGAAAAGCAAACGGAAGAGATTTGAAAGCATACATGGGAGAAAACAGATGGATATGAACAAGAGATGAGAGGCCATGTGGCAGGCAAGAGTGGTCTGCTCAAGTCTAGATGGTAGCTCAGAATCTGCTCCAGCTAAAAGACTAAGCTTTAAACTACATAAAATCTCAATGCCATTATTTATCCTATACAGGATGGCATCTCTAAAGCGCTAACAGTCAGGGGTCAATCTGTGCTTCCAATTCTGCCAATGCCAACAAATACAGTTTACCTTTTGGGCCAGCTACACTACATTCTTCCATGTCTCATGATCTTGCCATGTCCATCATCCTTGGGCTTCCATTGAAACTTAGGCCTCACCTCAATAGCTGTATATCATAGGTTCTCTGGGCCTCTGTATAGAAATCTGATCTTGCAGGACGTTTCTTGACATCATCTGATTTCTAGGTCTTGGTACAAGCTTCCACACTTCATGTAATGTTGCATGTCTGTAAAAGTAGCACCAGGTGGAGGAAGCTTCTAAGACCCACAATCATCTTGAGATATAGTCTTGTTCCTTTCTACTACAGCTAATATGGTGCCTGTGTCCTTCAGCAATTCATCTGGTAAATCTCTCCTCATAGTTGTTTTGGACCAGGGTACCACTTTAACTACATTCTATGTTCAGTCCATAGCCTTTCAAACATTCGTCTTTGGGAATGGATATGATCATCAACAGTCTATTACAATCATCTGAGTAATAGATCCATGCTTGAGACATGGTTCAAAAGTTCACAGATCAAACTATTCTTGAAAAAGACCAAGGTTTAGTTTCTTGCACCTGCGTCAGGTAGATTACAAATACCCGTAACTCCAGTTTTAAAGAATTCAGTTCTTTGTTATGGACAATCTGGTCACTGCACTCACATAGCCACACACAGCCTTACATGCATACACGTAATTTTAAATTGACAAAAATTACATATTTTTAAATGTTTAATAATTAAATGAGCTATTAGGAAGGATGGAAATGTGAAGAGATGGCCCCTAGTTGAAGGAAGTAGGTGACTGAAAAATATCTTTTGTTTCTAGCACCTTCCTCAATCTTCTTGCTTCCTGTTGTCCTTGATATTGACTGCATTCTTTTTTCCTAAAATTCCTCTATAGTGCTCAGCCCCACCATGGGCCATTTATAAACCAGACCAAAGGACCATCTAATATCTAGAATGAAAGCAAACATTTCCTCCTTCAAGTTGTTTTTTTTTTGGGGGGGGGATTTGTCATACTGAATAAGAGATAACACATAACAAAATAATAGTATTATTGGTCATGCTGTAGTAACCTATTGCAGATTAATAATTTCTTCTATCAGCACATCTCAGATTTCCTTTTTAAAAAAAAGTAAATCTTAAAGCCCATTCATGGTTTTCAATAGTTTCAGCATTTAGGGGGCTGTTCCTCAGGCCTTGAGTGGATTGTCCAGTCCCCTCCTGTGGGATTTGGTAATCCTGCTGTATGTAATTTTTAAAGCCAGTGTACAAAGGGGAAATGGGATTTTTTTCCTCCTCTGGCCCCTTGTGGAGAGATAAAATGACTCTTGGGATGAAAGAACAAATAGATCAAATGTGAAGACATACATCTAAAGGCAGAGCAGGCAAGCAGAAAAGGATCTAGTCAGCCACTAACATCTAAGAAAGTATTGTTCATATTAGAGAAACATAAAAGAAAGGCAAAAGGAGAGAGAAATTTGCTATTTAGACTTTTTTGGAATACAGAAAATTTTGAAAAGTTCAACAATTGTCATTTTAGCTAATATTTTCTATATTAGAAGATAAATTTAAAAAATATGGAGAGGAAATGACATTATGATGTGCAAAGATTTGATAAGAGAATTGACAATTATAAAGCAAAATATCGACAGAGACCAAATGAACATTTTAAAACAAAAAGTTAAATCAGTCCTGCACGAAGAGAAGGTCAGAATTTGGGAGATTTTTATTTCTGCAGTACTGTTTAAATTCTCTACTTCAGTTTGTGTTTCGATAATAAAACAATTATAGAAAAAATGATCATGAACTATTCAAATTATAAATATAAAGTACACAGGATTAACACAAAAATACATATGTGAATGTTTGGGGGAAGCAGGTCAGTTAGGAGAGTCTTTACTTAGAATATGAGAGGTCATTGGTTCCTCTTGCAACATAGAATATGAGAAATGAAAAAGAAAGTATATGTTGATGTTGAAAAGGCTCAAAGCAAATATACAGATAGTATATACATTTTTGCATTATATTTGACTTAATGGAGTTAAAGAGGAATGATGGACTAAAATATTATTTCATGCAAAATAGAAAGTATGGAAGGTGATATACTAGATATTAGAAAAAATCCATTTATAATAAACCCTTGTTTGCTTTCTTATAGACTATCTCATAAAACAGCCAATCAATTCCCAGTAATACAATGTTTAAAAGAAAAAAATCACTCCTAAATATTACTAGCACTTAGATAAATTTTCTTCCAAATATTAAGTTCTCTATATTAATACTTATAAAACTTCAATGATATGATATTGGTTTTTATATGTCTTCTATTAATCTGCTCTTTATAAAATGACATGCACTAGAAATATTATCTTAAAATTAGAAGATATGACATAAATGTTTTATTTTGATATGCTAATAACTATATATTATTTCATCTTATTACAAATAATCATTCAATCTCTGTTTTCCAAATTAGTAGTTATATGAAAATATGTATTTATTTATTAGCAAATTCCTTCATTGAATGGTGGTATTTTATGATTATGTTTAACACTGTAACATCAGAGTCCAGTCCAGCTTATATAATGGTCACTGTAATAATTGTTGGAAGATTGACAGAGAATGACTAGAGATTTCAGGAGACATAATATTGGAAATAAAATGGAGAAAATATGCATCCTGTGGGAGTCAGAAGCACAACTTTAAATTCCTACTTGTAAAAGACCTGAACGTTGAACTGGGGTGCAGCTAACTGGGCCTAACATACTCGTGGCTCTGGGTTCAAATTCCAGCGTGTGTGTTGGGGGGGCATGGATGAAAAGAGACAGAGAGAGATTTCAAAAGCAAAGTGTGCATTGTTGTTAAAACATGTGGCCATTAACTTGACATAACTCTAGCCAGTTGAAAATAAGGACCAAAGTTTATGAATAATTTTTGCAACTGTGATGGATATATTATATATTGACTTATGAACCAAACATACAAAAATAAAAGTAAAAAATTAGAATTTTCTAATTATGGCAATCCCCCAGAACAGAATGTAGAATGGGGTAAAAAGTAATACTCACTTTAAAGTCACCCCATGACATATCAATATATCTCGATAGAAAATTAGAAGTACCAAATTATCAGTGTGCAAAATTTGAAAACAGATCTGATCATAATTTTTTTCAATGTTCAAGAATAAAGTTTTATTGACACATAGTCATGACCATTCAATAACTGTCTGTGGGTCTATGACTGACTCTTGATTTCTTTCTTTTTTAATATTTTACTTTATTATGTTGCAACATGAAACCCACATTGAAGAGGACATCATAGAAAAATATCACATTTGTTTCTTTCTCTGAGTCTTATTTGGAAGTCACTCTCTGCCTGGTCTAAAAACATAAATAGAAGAATTGAACATTTTTGAGGTTTATTACTTGAGGTTACATCTCCATCACAGTGTCCTCTTTCCACCCCTCCCAGTCCTGCCCTCCCACCTTCCATCCCTTCTACCCTTATCCCTTCCATCACACTTCTCTGGAGTGGAATGTCCTTACTTAAAAGTCCCCCTTTTTAAAAGGATGGACAAAACCAAAATTAACCATTGGAAGGAAAATTATATCATTCAATGATTGATTTGAAGTGTCAGCATGTGGTGAAGATTAGGGAATTGTGTTACTTCATTTAGAGAATGAAAATTCTTCAAATTATTTGTGCTGTAAGTTGGGTTATGGTTTCAATGTCTATTATACCATAGGTTAATATTTGATCAAATACAACAAATGGTTTCCAGTCATATCAAGTTGTAAATTTTGTAAGTATTATTTCAAATTTTTTGAACTAATGAAAATGTGGAAGAAATACATGCATTTCAGAAACTAGCCACAGTAATACCTTGTATAGAAGAACTTTATGCAATTTTGATAAGCTTATGGATCAATTTAAACTTAAGGTGTCATTTAAAACTTCAACATCTAACTGCTAAAATTGTATGTAGCTTACTTTGAGCATTTTACTTTTAATTATTTGTATAGGTTTGGATGGGGTCCTGACAAGAATGTGCATATGGGCACATGCACATGTACCCTTGGAGGCAAGAAGAGGGTGTTAGATACAATGGAACTGGAATTACTGGTAGTTGTGAGCCATCCAAATGTGGGTGAAGGGAGCTTAAGTCAGGTTCTCTAGAAGAACAGCAAATACTTTTAATCACTGAGTCATCTCTTTACTTATAATACATTGTTATTTGCATAAAGTCTTTATATAATAAAGACCATATTGAATAATATGGAAACTAATTTTTACTATTTTATGATTCAATAAAAGCTAGGAATACTCTTATTACTCAGGGTTCACATAGAAAACATTGAATTGAAAGTACTTTTAAAACAACTAAATACTGTTGTATATAAGATATCTTAACTTTAAACTTTATCTGCCCATCTTTCTCCTCTAAATAAAGTTATTATTCAAATCTTTCTTAAGAAGATGTTGCTGGCCTGATGCATATCAAGAAACAATCAACTGATATAATCCAATTAGAATGCATTTTCAAACAGCTAATTAGTCATAAGTACTGATGCTGGAGGGTTGCCTATCTTAACTCCAGAGAGGGCATGTAGTCCATACTTCTCTGGAGCACACTTCCAGGCTCTGTTAATGGTTGGTGCCTGATGCAGAAGCCCAGAGGCTGAGTTTTAGTGCTGCTAGATTATCCCAGGGCAACATCAATTTCTGGCAGTGATAACACATGCACTGGCTTTCCGGCAGGACACAGCTCTGGGGTTCCTGGCAGAGCCACTGAACAACATTTTTGTAAGCAGATCCATATCATTTTTGACAGGACTAACATATGGCTTTGGATTTCTGGCCAAAGACTTCTCTGTGGTTACAATCAGAGGAGACCCTCCACGCTCTCTGGCAACACTACTGAGCTATGTAAAGGATTTAATTCCTGGAAGTCCATTGCCAGGATGATTTGCTATGGAACAAATTTCAAAGTTGGTTTCCTTCCAACACAAAATTCTATAGGTCATGTCAAGGCCAATGCAGCAGTGAATTTTCAGTGTGGAGATATCGGGCTGGTCTCTTAAAGTCTTCATATTCATGCATTACCATGTCTCTAAGTGCTTCTGCATCTACTGGGTATAAATAAAATGCTTTCTTCATGGAATACTGATGCAATCATAGAATATTCTGTATACACATGTGAGGATATAATCAGTTTTATCTCATTTGTTCATGTAAGCTAATGTAATTCAATTATTTTAAAATTTCACTTTAATTTGTAAAAGAGCCAAAATATATTCCTGCTAAGAGCAAAGACAGAAAAATAAAAACCAATGGTTTCCCACAGCCCAAAGGGCAATTGAATTATTTAATCTTTTTCCTCTGATCACACACTATTTCAGAAACTATAATGACTGCAAATATATGAAGTCTGTCCTATTCAAAAGTGATTAAAGTCAAAGTACAGAACAGGCATTCACAATACATCCATCATTGTGGGTGGTGGATCACTGAATTCTCCTATCTAAAAAAGATTTTACAGTGTGTGTGTGTGGGGGGGTTGTCTTGTGTATGTATGTCTATGTGAGTATGTGTACATGTGTATGCAGAATCCCTCAGAGACTGGAAGATGGCATAAGACCCCTTGGAGCTCGAGTTGCATGTGTTATAAGCTACCTGAGATGTGTGCTGTAAGGCAAACTCTGATCCTGATTGAGCAGCATGTGCTCTTAATTATTGACCCATCTCCCTAATCCCTAGGCCAATACTTTGTATAGTGCATAAGCTTAAGACATGGATGCAAGTTTACTCTCATATTTCTCTAGTATTTTCAAATTCTTCCTCCCCTGAAGGAGTATGTGTCTCTCAGGTTAGACTACTGGATGCTCTTATAGATGAATTATTTCTCAAACTATGATTACTAAATCTATATATTTTCTTTGATGAGAATTGTGAACAAATGAACAAGAGGAAACCAAGTTTTCTTTAGCCCAAAGTAAACAAAATACCCTAGAAGGAATGATAGGGGAAATAGGAGTAAAAGGAATGGTTTTAATTAGGTAGAGAAAAGAGAAAACTAGAGAAGAATGCGGGGGGGTTAAAATAGCCAAGAATCTCTGAAATGGTCATAAGGAATCATACTATTATCTACCTACCTACTCAAAAAATATAACAATGTAAGTCCATTTGTAATAATATATACATAGTTTAAATGACATTTTTGCATCTGGGCTGACAATTCCCCCTCCAACAACCAAAGATCACCTGAGAAACCTCCCATTACAATGCATGGCCAACACTCATTCGAGGTTGTTGGGTAGAGCTGTTGAAAAGATGCCCAAATGGCCTATTGCTGTTGTCCTTGATTTTGTACCTAAAGGTGAAAAAATGGTTCCTGTTGCTGAAAACATTATGTAGCTAAGAAAAAGGGGTCAGAGATCCCTGAACTGGAACTGATCTGAGGTTAGCTTTTATGATACCAGAAGGTGACGTGCAAGGTTCCAAAGAAGGGAGGCATCAATTGTCCTACCAAGCTACGGCACCTATGGATCATAACAATGATTAGTAGAATAGCTCTAAGGGAGAAGCAATGCTATGCATACCTTGGTAGTAGTAACCAACATATCTCTAAGATGACTCACTGAGAGGGACATCATGCCTGGTACTAGAAAACCTAAACAACTACTCAAAGCTAGTGAAGTCATGAATCTTGGAGGAAAACCTACAGCTACCATTTTACTGAACCAACATAATCCTAAACAACATTCTAAATACTTATCCTTATACCCATAGATAAGTGTAATCCTTAGAAAATTTCCTCATCAAGAAAATTTCTCTTTGCATGGATGGAGACTATTACAGAAAACAGCAATAAATCAAAATGCAGAAAGTGGAGCACAGTCCAGTGGATACATCTACAAAACAACTCTACCAATGGTGATTATTGTGGAAAAGAAGGTGAAAAGACTGTAAGAGTTAGAGGACCAGGGAATTTGCTGTTAGATTGTGTCTGCTAGTAATATCAGAAGCTACATCTATAAAGTCCCACCAACATGACTGGCTAAACATGAGCTGAATGAGGAAAACAACAATAACCTAAAAAAGAACGATAAGCAGATAAAGAATACCGAGAGATGGAGAAACAGTCATCTCCAGGAAAGAAGACGATGATATGTGTCCAATACCAAATGGTCAATCCTGAAAACAAATACAAGAAACATTTTAGAGATTAAGGAGGCTATATTTAGGAAAATATATACATATACATACATGCATGTATGCATTTAACAATGATTAAATTTTTAAAGGCCATAAATCTGAAAGAGAATGTTGAAGGGCATATAAGAAGGTTTGGAAGGTAGAAAAGGAAGGGACAGATGATATAATTATTATTATAATATAAAAATAAAAATTTAAAAGAATGTTTATTATTCTACAAATGTGGTTTGGGGTTGCTTCCAGTCTGGGCACCGTCAGAGTTCTATTTTACCAGTTAATTCAATTTTTCCAATTCATTTCTTATCACCCTTATAAAAAGGCCTTCTCCTTCAAATGAACAGTTCTTAAACTTGAGGAACCTTATGGATGCATGTGAATTAGCTCCACATGAATAGAATGATTTAGAGAAACATTTCTAGGTAAAATGCCAAACTAATAAAATAACATCAGATACTCATGACACTTTGCTTGTTGTTATCTTTGGTGCTTTCTGAGAGAGAAAACAAAATCAACCTTGGAAGCTATTGGTCTGAACATTTTCTCAGCTTTCTTTGGGATGGAAGCCCTGTGTTGCTGAATGCACCAGAGGTGGAATTCTAAGCCAGTGCTGACTTCACTGGGGTCTTTGCTTCAAAGTCTGTTGTACATCACTGGCTAGCATTCATTTTTCATTAACATTTCAAATACATCTTGTGCTAGATAAAACACCATTTTTCATTAACATTTCAAATACATCTTGTGCTAGATAAAACACAGGCTATATTTGTGCTTTCAAAATATCCTATTAATTCTCCAATTGTCTCACTATGATTGCCACTAAGTTTATGGTATACTTTGATTTCCACCTTTAGTATTGATTGTTTGTGAAATCCATAAATGGGAAATGACAGTTCTAGGACTTAAATTATTTGTTAAATGTGTTATTTATTTAGTTTTCTTATATTTGCATGTGTGTTCATGTGTATAAAATTTTCCATTTGTATGGACATGAGTGACTCTGGGTATGTGTTTCTCACTCTTTGTCTGTGTGTGTTTATGTAAGTGTGTGTGTGTGTGTGTGTGTGTGTGTGTGTGTGTGTGTGTGTAAATCTGAGCTTGATGAAATAAGGCTAGCTAGCTCTTCTATCTTACAGAGGCATTGTCAGTCAAATACAGAGCTCTCTGTTATGGTTAGTATTCTTATATATTATTGTGGCTATTCCCTGTCTTTTCTTATGGAGATTAGAATTACAGTTATGTTTGCTAACTTGGATTCTGGGTATCTGAACTCCTGTCTTCACACTTAGGCAACAAGTACTTTGACTGCTGAACTATCATCTTGGTCTTCAAATGGTGCTCTTCAATGGCACTAGACTCCTAACAATTTCTTCTCACCATAATGAGTGCAGTTACTTGGTACTAATAATTGTCTTGGCATGTGAAATGGTTTGGAGAAGAGAAACTGAAAAACAAGACTTGTAGATTTATGATACCTCAAAACTTTCCATGGTTTTGCAGTAAACGATGTGAGTGTTGGTTGCTACACTATGATGCCACTGTAGTGGTGACACTGTGGGGTCAAATATAAAGTAGTTCAATAAAGCAGATGTCAAAATGTAGTAGCTTACATGGAGCTTTTGTTACTCAGTGAATGTTATGTTACTTTTTATTTATTTGCTTTTAGTAAAAATGATTTTTTCTTATATAACATATGCTTTTTATGGTTTCTCTGATGGGGTAGTGTTAAGTATTCTAAATGTTAATTAATTGGTCCTGCTTGCTGTCTGTTACTTTCCTTGACTCTGATTGGTTAAATAAAATGGCTAAGGCCTGAAATTGGGCAAAGACAGAGAAAGGTGGGACTTCCTGAGATTAGAACAGGAAGCCTGTGCTTTAGACAGAGATTTAATACATTCCAGCCAGGAACAGCAGGTAAGAGGACACACACCATGGGTTAGAAAAAAGAACCTCATTCGACATGGCCAGGAACATCGGCATATCATGGAGAATGGCAGTCCAAGGGGAAATATGTATATATGGGGTCATATTTGGGTAGTAGAATTACGAGCTAGCTTAGATGAACTAGGATTGCACAATTCAGGCCAAGGCTTGTTAAAATTCATGTGATGTCTCTGTATACTCATTTATAATGTCTGCTTAAAGATTAATGGGTGCCAACCAATTAAATGTAATCTAAATACTGTTAAACAACTTAATTATTTCTATAAATGGCACCCAATGTAATTTAACTAATTTTTTTCTACATTTCCCCATCCCTCTATTCCTTCCGTCCTCCCCTCCCATCCACATCCATCACTTTACTCTCTCTTATTAGAAAACAAACAGACTTTTATGGGAATATATTATACTACCCTACCCTACACTACACTACACTACATTATACTGATAAAGCAAGAGCTAACAGATTCTAATTTAACAAAACAAGCAGAAGGAAAAGAGCCCAAGAGGAGGCACAAGAAACAGGGACCCACTTACTGGGACACTCAGGAATCTCATAAAAACACTAAACTAGAAGTCATAATATATACAAAGAGAACCTGTTGCAGGCTCATGTAGCCTCTGTGTATGCTGCATCTGTCTCTGTGAATTCATGTGAGCTTTGATAACCTTATTTTAGGGGCCTTTACTTTCTTGGTGTCTCCCATTCTGATGGCTCATATACTCTTTCTGCCTCCTCTTCTGAGGGGTTCCCTGAGTCCTGAAAGGAGAGATTTGATGGAGACATCTCATTTAATGTTAAATGTTCTAAGGTCTCTAATTCTCTAAAAAATATCTGGCTATGGGTCTGTGTTTGTTCCCATTTCCAGAAGGACAAAGCTTCTCTGATGATGGCTCAGGAAGGTAGTAATCTGAGTGTAGCAAAATGGTATTAGGAGTCATAGTTACTGTTTTTTTTTTTTTTTTTGGTTCTACCTTAGGTCCATAAATGTCATCTAGATCACCTTCATATATATTTAAGGAAGCTTCTAATATGTTTCCATACTACACTTCAATAGCTTAGGTTGTTTGTGGATCCTCATGGGACCTCTTTGACCAACAACAGACTTAGATGTAACCCAATCCCAGACATGGCTGTAACACAGGGACATTTAGTAGTTTTGTTTTATTATTCTATTTTATTTTTACTGTGCTTAATACTTCTACCTCCCTTCCAACCCCTGTTCCTTCCAAACCCCCACTACTAGGTGGGAGAGACAAAGAAGGATAGAGGGAAAAGAAAAATAAATCTCTTTGAGCTACTTCCTACTGATTAGGGTCCTCAGGTTTGGGGGGACAATAAAAATCTCCATAAGTCCAGCAAACCAATAAAACAGGAAACAGCAGCAGGAAGAACCATCAGCAGTTCAGGGGGGAAGCAATCACTTTTCTTCTCTTTTTCAGTTTTTTTTCACATTTATTTATTAATTCAAGTTACATCTCCATCACAGCCCCCTTCCTCCTCCCATCACTGCCCCATTCTCCCACCTTCTTTCTCATTTTCCTCCTATCCTTCTCCTCAGGTGAGGAGGGCCCCTACATATCAATCCCACTTGGTTAATCAGTCACATGAGGGCTAAAAGCTTCCTCTTTCTCTGGTGCCCAACATGGCAGACCAGCTAGGATAAAGTGTCCCACTAACAGGCAACAGAGTCCATGACTGAGACCACCTCCCCCATTTGCTAAGAGATCTATATGAAGAACAAATTGCCTATCATCTATATTTGTATAGGGTGGTTCTAGGTCTATGTAAGTTTTTTTTTTCTCTCTATTCCTCCTCCTTCTCTTGTATATGGCTCCCAGAGCTCTACCTAAGGTTTGACTGTGTGTCTCAGCATCTGTTTTGATCTGCTGCTGGGTGGAATTTCTCTTAGATAGTTAGGCTTGATTCTTGTTCCTTTGGTTCTGTTACTCTATGGCTACCATCCAGTTTTAAGTGAATAAATGCATGTCATGTGTATGTTTCTGGGTCTGGGTTAGTTCACTTGGGACGAATTTTTCTAGTTCAATCTATTTGGTTGCAGATTGCATGATTTCCTTGTTTCTGATAGCTGAGTAGTATTCCATTGTGTAAATATACAAGAGTTTTATCCATTCTTTGTTTGAAGGGCAGCTGGGTTCTCTCCAGTTTCTAGCGATTATAAATAAAGCTGCTATGAACATAGCTGAGTTGATGTCCTTGTGGTTTGGTGAAGAAACTTTTGGATGTATTGCCAGGAGTGGTATGGCTGGTTCTTGAGGTAGAACTATTCCGTTTTCTGAGATATCACCAGATTGATTTCTAAAGTGTACATGTTTGCACTCCCGCCAGCAATGGAGGGGTGTTCCTCTTTCTCCACATCTTTACCATGCTGTGCTGTCAGTTGAGTTTAGTTCTTAGACATTCTGATGGTTGTGAGATGGAATCTCACAGTGTTTTGAGGTGCAATTCTCTGATGACTAAGAACGTTGAGCATTTTCAGGTGTCTTTTAGCCATTAGAAATTCCTCTTTTGTGAATTGTTAGTTTAAGTTCTGTGCCCCATTTTTGATTGGATTGTTTGGCTTGTTTGTGTTTAATTTCTTGAGTTCTTTGTAAATTTTGGATAGTAGCTCTCTGTTGGATGTGGGGTTGGTGAAGCCACATAAGCAGAGACAATAAACCAAAGACACTCCACAAGAAAAACACATATTAAGCACTGTTGGGGTAGTGTTAAGCATTCCAAATGTTAATTAATTGGTCCTGCTTGCTGTCTGTTTCTTACATTGACTCTGATTGGTTAAATAAAATGCCGAGGCCTGATATTGGGGAAAGACAGAGAAAGGTGGGACTTCCTGAGATTAGAACAGGAAGCCTGTACTTTAGACAGAGAATTCATGCATTCCAGCCAACAGCAGGAATAAGAAGACATTCCAGCCAGCAGAAAGAAGAAGGAGGCACACACCATGGGTTAGAGAAAAGAACCTCATTGCATGGCCAGGAACATCGGCATATCATGGAGAATGGCAGTCCAAGGGGATGTATGTATATATGGGGTCATATTTGGGTAATAGAATTATGAGCTAGCTTAGATGGGCTAGGATTGCACATCTCAGGCCAAGGTTTGTTAAAATCCATGTGGTGTTCTGTGTGCTCATTTATAATGTTTGCTTAAAGATTAACAGCTGCTGAATCAATTGAATATAATCTAAATACTGGTAAATAATTTAATTAGCCATATTATTTTTTACATCTCTGCTTGTGTTCTCTTACAGCTTCCATTTCCAATTTCAGGTCTTGAACTGTTGTATTCATTTCCTTCTCTAATTTAATTGCTTTTGCCTGTATTTCTTTAATGTCTTTGGCCCTTTCCTTTGCTTGTTTGATTGAATTTCCTCCATTGCTTTTATTTATTGAATTTAGACTTCTTTTTCCTGTCAATGAGACACTTTGCCCTAGTGGTGCTTGCCTTTTAGGCCCGCAGTGTATGAGGAGGCTCTTGGCCCTCATATGACTGCTGAAATGGGGTAGGGGGACTGTTATGTAGGGACATTCCACTCCAGAGGAGTATGATGGAAGGGATGGGGGTCGAAGGTGGGAGGGTGGGACTGGGAGGGGTGGAAAGAGAACACTGTGATGGAGATGTAACTTGAAGTAATAAATAAATATTAAAAAAATAATTCTTTATGGACCAGGCGTGGTGGTGCATGGATTTAATCCCAGCACTTGGGAGGCAGAGGCAGGCATATCTCTGTGATTTCAAGGCTAGCCTGGTATACAAAGTGAGTCCAGGACAGTCAAGGATACACAGAGAAACCCTGTCTCAAAAAACCTAAAAAAAAAATATTCTTTAAGGGATTTATTTTCTTCTTTTAAGGCATCTATCATTTTCATAAGTATAGATTTGATATCATTTTCTTGTGTTTCAGCTGTGGTGGTCAAGGCTTACTGTACTAGAATAGCTGAGTTTTGTTGGAGTCATATTTCCCTGGTTTTTGTCAGTTTTGTTCCTTACAGGCCTTTAGCCTTCTGGTTGTTAACTGATTGTTCCTGGTCCTCACTGGACTTGGTGTCAAGGAAGGAGCTTTGATGTTGAGGCAATATTATCATGGTGACCTGTAGATCTCCACAAAATGGGTGGGGCCTTGCCTTGAAGGCCTGATCTCAGTAGGGCACCCACAGCTCACTCCTTCCTACTCTGTCCCAACTGGTTACTCAGATCAGGTATTGGATATCTTGTACTCCTGCTCGTCTTCCTAGTGAGGTTAGTGGCAGTTTGCAGGCCACAGACTGCAGGGTAGACAGTGATGTGTCCAACTGCTCCCATAGTTTGGTTGTCTGGTCTGTGGTTAATGTCTACACCTACACTTCCTTGGGAGTCACAAATATATTTTGTGCTTCTCAGCCAGAAGCATTGTGTCCCAGGATAGCCTGCTATAGTCAGCAGGGTGTCTGACTGTACCCCTGCAGCTTGGGTGACAAGTCTGTGGGTGGGGTCTCCCCTTGCAGTTCCCTGGGAAACACAGATGCAGTTGTGCTTCTCGGTCAAAAGCACTCTGTCCCAGAGCAGCCTGCTTGAGCCACTGAGGTGTCCAACTCTATCCCGCAGCCTGGGTGTCAGATTTGTGGTTGTGAACTTCCCCTGCAGTTCCCTGGGAATCCCAGGCAGTTTGCAACTTCTAGGCCAGAAGTACTGTGTCTTCTACAGCTGCGAGGCTGTCTTTTCATTCCCCTACAGCCCGAATGTCAGGTCTGTGGTTGCCATCTTCCCCTGTGGTTCCCTGGGAATTCCAGGTACAGTTTTCACTTCTTGGCCAGAAGCTCTGTGACCCACTATAGCCTGCATTACTCGGACAGCTGCACAATGGCCCAGGACTGCTTCACTGCTTTAGAGCCAGTACTCTCAATGCTGTAGACTGGGTGCCTGGCTTAAGGGTGTGGCACATTCACTTGGGAATCTGCAATAGATTCTGTGACTTGGCAAGAGTTCTGGGACTCAGCATAACACAGCAGCCTCCTAACCCGACCACCTACAGGTCAGCTAGATGTTACCATGTTGTAAATTCCAGGAAGAACCATCCCTATCTTACCATTCCCATGGCTCTTCTGGTCCTCTTTTGGGTGCAGGAAGGACTGCACAGAAGCTAGAGGCTCAGGAAGCCAAGGAGGACCTCTGTTTGAGGTTAAAGATTTTATCTGAGGTCCTGATTTGCTCTGATCCATGAGCTCTCCTACTTAGGTAGGTATTACTCCTGTTCCCCTCTCTGGCTGTTCTGTTTTTCTGAGTTTCTAGATGTCTAGGATAGGGACTTGGAATGTTCCAGGTTTTGAAGGATGTTCTGGTTTTCCCTTTTCTCATACTAGATCAGTGCTGGTTGCTGTCATCTTGGCGTTCTTCCTCTCTCATCCTTGTATCCCTTTCTTTCTTCTTTGTAGCTCCCCCTTCTCTGTGGAACTCTCTCTTTTTTTCCTTTGTAGAGCCCCCCTTTCTCCAAGCTTTGGCTTTTTACCCCCCTCTCAAGTCCTCTAAGTTCACATGTTCAGCAGACTAAGCCATGTCCATGCTAGCTCATGAGACACTTAATAGTTTATACCTGTGGTCTTAACTGAAGGAGCCTCACACTTGGGATTAAACAAGAAACAATCTCATAACTTTTTTATTGTTTTTATTTATTGATTTATTTCTTTATTTTATGTTTTTTTCCAACAATTATTTATTTCTTCAAGTTAGATATCAGTCACATTCACCTCTCTCCTTCCCCTCCCAGACCTACCCTCCTATCCTCTTTCCCTCACCCTCCTATCCACTTGTTTTTAAATTTAAGGTATATCTTTCTGTCCAACAAATTCCCCCTTTTAGTCCAATAAAAAAGCTCTTTTTTATAACAATAAATACAATACAAAACAATAAGAACAATCAGGCAACAATTATAAAAATTCCAAGGTATAACATATATTCCCAATGTCCACTCCATAGATATTTGGCAAGTGATATTAATATTCTATCATCTATCAATTTCAATGAGTTTAAAGTTCTACACCTAATTCAGTTTCTGTCCTAACTTGCATTACCAACTTAAAAACATCTTCTTAGACCTAGGACATCTTTTTAATTCATAAACAACTTAAAACTTAACTGTGAGATTATAGCTATCTAATTTTCAAGAACATCAGACCTGAAGCTGTTTCCTCTGCATTTCCTCTTTATTCAGATATAACTGTTTTTCTTTTAACAAAACTCTTATCACACATGGCCAATTTTATTTAGATCACCTTTATATATGTATATATTTTAGGAAGCTTGTACTCTATTATTTTTCTATTATACTTCAAATTGCCATTAATTTTAGCTTTCTCCCCATATGCCCTTTCTCTTCCCTTTTTTCTCTTTCTCTCTGCTTGATCCTTCCATTCAATTCCTAATCCATTGGTGACTCTCTATTTTATTTCCCTTTCCTAACAAGGTCTATCTGTTGTCATTAGTTCCTTTCTCTACACTTACCCTATGTGGTTCTATTAATTGTATCTTGGTTATCATTGACTTAATATCTACTATCCATTTATATGCAAATATATACCATATTTCTCTTTCTTAATCTGAAATTCCTCACTCATGAAGTTTTTTCCTAGTTCCATTTGTTTACCTGCAAACCCCATGATTTCATTTTAATGGCTGATTAATAATACTCCATTATGTAAGTGTACAACATTTTCATTATCCATTCTTCTTTTGCAGGATATCTAGAGAGTTTATAATTTCTGGCTATTATGAAAAGAATAGCATTGAAAATGTTTGAGCAAGTGTCTCTGTGGTAGAATGAAGTATCTGGTAGGTAGATAAACTACTGAAGAGTGGTAGGTTAATTCCCTATCTTCCTGAGGAACCGTCACACTGATTTCCATAGTAGTTGTACAAGTTTGCATAACCACTAGCAATGGATGAGTGTTCCCTGTACTCTAAGTCCTTGCCAGCATAAATTGTTATGTATTACTGATCTTAGCAATTCTCACAGGGGTAAGTTGAAATCTCAAAGTAGTTTTCAATTTTCATATCCATAACATGTAAGAGTTTTCAACATTTCTTTCATTGTTTCTCAGATACTTTAGTCTCCTCTTTTGAGAATTCTCAGTGTAGATGTGCATTCCATTTTTAAATTGTGTATTTGTTTTCTAGATATTTTGAGTTTTGAGATTTTAATGTATTTTAAATATTAGTCCTCTTTTTGACTTCTTAATATATTATAGATATTAGCCCTCTATCAGTTGTGCAATTGGTAAAAAAACAAAACAAAACAAAACAAAAACATTTTCCCACTCAGTAGGCTGTAGCTTTGTCCAAATGATGGTGTCCTTTGCCATAAATATTTTCTGTTTCATGAGGTCTCATTTACTAATTGTTGATCTTAGTGCCAGTGTTAACAGTGTGCAGTTCAACAAGTCTTTTGCTGTGCCAAAGAATTCAATGTTATTCCACACTTTCTCTCTGAGGTTCAGTGAAGCTGGTTTTATATTGAAAGTTTTTTTTTATCCATTTGAAGTAGAGTTTTATGCAATATGATAAGTACAGATTTATTTGGGTTCTTCTACATGCAACTGTCAAGTTTCCAGCACCATTTACGAAGATGCTGTTTTATTACAGTGTATACTTTATCAAAAATCTTTATCTTCTTTATCAAAAATCAGGTGTCCATAAATATGTGGATTTATGTCTGGATCTTCAATTTGATTCCATTGGTCAACATGTCAATTTTGGAAGTCATGTTTAATATATCCAGTGTAACAGAATTCTTTCTGTACATAGTTGAAATATTTTAAAATTTTTCAATAGTTATTTAAGTTGTTAGAGTAAATAATGGCACCAATTGATTTGGTATACACCATGTTTTCCACAAATATTCAATTTGTAAAAAGAAAAATAAAGTATATACAAACAGCAA
The DNA here is from genome assembly GCA_907164525.1 of Lophiomys imhausi. Classification (NCBI taxonomy): domain Eukaryota; kingdom Metazoa; phylum Chordata; class Mammalia; order Rodentia; family Muridae; genus Lophiomys; species Lophiomys imhausi. The sequence goes on along the minus strand of CAJQZJ010033615.1, from coordinate 4,554,912 downwards.
GAAAGCAGAGGGTAAAAAATGAGGTATGGTTCAGTATATATGTAATTCATTGAAAATCAAAATATTTGCAAGGAAAAAGCCATAAATTAATTATAAGTAACCAATACTTTGTATATTCTGTGTTCCTATAATATTGGGTTCCACTAGCTCAGTAAATGCCAATGTTTTAAGAAAAAGAGCATAAAAGTCCTTGAAATGGCTGAATTTTGACCAAATGAAATCATAAGAAAAATTAATAATAAAAAAGAAGGAAAGGGAAGCAAAGTCAGTAGAGGAGTAAATTTGATGCGGTTGAGTTCCTGAGAACAACAATAGCTTTCAGATGATAGGTAAAGTAGGTTATTGTGGCCTTTGACTGTATGTTACAACTTCTTAGTTCTCCACTGGCCATGACATCAGGAATAGGAGAAAATGGTGCAGTTCAACCTTATGGAAACTTAGATACCAGTGGAGAAATTAGGTTGTTGGCAGACTTGACAGAGCAATAATAGGGGATATACTGATAGGCTAACAAGAAATCAGTGAGTTTCTCCAACTGCAACTGGGATTTCATAGCTGTAATATAATAATAATAATAATAATAATAATAATAATAATAATAATAATAAAAAGAAGAAGAAGAAGAAGAAGAAGAAGAAGAAGAAGAAGAAGAAGAAGAAGAAGAAAAGATGTTTGGGAGCATCAGAACAACTTGACCATAAGCAACTTATGGAAGAAAAATGGTTTCAGGTTACAGTCCATCATTGTTGGAAGTCAGGGTAGAAATGCAATTAAGAGGTTATAGCAAAAATTACAGATTTCTGATTACTGGGCTGCTTGATGGGACTCATACTTAGCTTACTCTTACACAACTTCAGTCAACCTGCCCAGGGGATGGTGATGCTCACAGTGGCCTGGGCCCTACTGGATTCTGTAACAATCAAGTCAATCAAGACAGACAAGCCCAAAGACTTCTTTGATCTGAGCAATTACTCTGCTGAACACTAAAACTAACTAGGACTACATTCTTTGAGATAAGGAGAACATTACAAGTTTCCTGGAACTTACTAGACATCACAGACAAATTTATGAATTATTATGTGTTCAGATATTACGCTGTTTTATGAATGAGAAAAGGATCCTTAGAAGTTAAATAAATAAACCAAAAATGCAAAACTAGTCCTGCAACAGGCAGGCATTCAGGGTGGTTCTCCATAGCCAGTTCTTCCTTACCCATAGTTCACTGTTTGTGGCAGAGCATGAGGTTGAGGGTTTAAGGGGCACCTGCCGTCAATCATTTCAAAGCACTGGTGTTTCAGCCTATGATATTAATTTCAATCTGCATCTTTATATGGAGCCAGGAACATAAATTTTCAAGCTCCAAGTCCTTATGCCAAATATATCTTTCTTCTCTTTTCTCCCATAGTTTCTAAAATCAGTCATGCCCACAAATGAAACAAATATGAATAAGTGAGCTCATGTGATTTTTCTCCTCCTCACCCTAAGGAAAATAATTTTAAATCAACTCTTTAGCCTTAATAAAAGCCATTTTTAGTGCGTAAAGTAGAAGATGGATTTGAGCCTCACATTGCCATTTGCAATAGTGTTCCCTCCTCCACAGCTAATCAAGCTGTGCAATAATCAGGTGCAGGTAAAGTACCTGTAAAAAAAAAATAACACTTTTCTAGACTCCCCAAGAGAAGTGTAAATGACCTCTGACTTGCAAATTAAATCATTATTTTTATGCCACATCATTAGTTATAAAATCTTTATGCTTAAGTACACTTATTGAAAGAAAAATGGAAGCCTATCATTGTTAAATGATATACTAACGTCACTCAAGGACATATTACAATTAGCCACAAATGAGTGATTTCTTTAATTTTTATTGAAATCTTACCATTTTTATGTTCATAAATATAATAGCTGTTGATTGTGAAAGAGGTAAGAACATTAAATGAGTCACAAAGAAGGAAATAACAATTCTAGAACCCTACAACCAGGGATAATTGTTATCACTATATGGAGTCTATAAACTCCATATACATTTATGTTTTATTTTATTTTCAATTACATGTATTTGTACATAAGCATAGCACAAAACTGTTGTGGAGGTCAGAGGACCTGTGAGAGTCATTTTTCCCTTCCATTATGTGGGTTCCCAGGGATAGACGTGATGTTTTTAAGCTTGGTGGCAAAAGTCTTTATTCAGTGAGAAATCTCACTGGCCATGTTTTTTATTCTATTCATTTCTCCAGCAATCCCTCCATCTAGTAATTCATCCATCCATTATTTAATATTTGCCAAATGTTCTCTGGGTGGCATTATTCTAATTAGTGGAAACAACTATGAAGAAGACAAACTTGTGTCTGCTTAAGATGAACATAGTCTCAGAGGGAGACATATGAGAACAACATTAAAATATTGTAGTCTAGGGAGATATTTCAGTTGGCAAAGTGTTTACTTTGCAAGCACAAGGACCTGAGTTCTCCAGACCACATTTATAAAGCTAGGCATACTGATGTGGACTTGTACTCCCAGCACTGGGAAGACAGGAACAGGGGCTACCCAGCTTATGTCAGTCACAATTCCCTGGCAAATGAAAAACTTGTCTTAAAAACACAATATTGGGGCTGGAGAAATGGATCAGCACTATGTGTGTTTAGTGCTTTTGCAGAGTACCCAAGTTGCCAGCACCCATATCAGGAGGTTCACAACTCTCTGTATCCAGGGAATTCAACACTCTCTTCTGGACTCTGGATCCAGGAAACTCAACAACCCAACACCCTATTCTGGACTCTGAGGGCACACACACACACTCACACACACAAATTTATACCTCACTACCCCACCACACCCCACACAAGCAGAAAGCAAATAAATTAGCATCAAACTATGTCTTTCCTCCCCCAAAAAAGTTGAAGTAAAAATTATGACAGGACCAGAGAGATGGCTCAGCAGTTAAGAGCACTGGCTGCTCTTCTAAGGATCGGGGTTCAAATCCCAGCACTCATATGGCAGTTCACAGCTCTCTTTAATTGTCAGGTGTGGTGGTGCACACCTTTAATCCCAGCACTCTGGAGGCAGAGTCAGGCAGATCTCTGCGAGGTCAAGCCTAGCCTGGTCTACAAAGTGAGGCCAGGACAGCCTTGGATGCACAGAGAAATCTATTTCCAAAACGATTATGACAGACAACTGTGGTTTAAAACACAAAGATGATACGTCATAGTTAAGAATGCGCTAAGCCTGACATCATTGTATAACTGAGCTGGGTGTTCTGAAACCTGTAGGAGAGAATTTTTCCTTGTGTCTTAGTAATGGTCCCCAATTACCTGTGACACAAACATTCTGGTGATTATTTGTTTCTTTTCCACATTATTTTTATGCCTTCCTATTTATATATCTTTTTTCCTCACAGAAAGATTAGTCACTGTATTAAGTTCCACCTGAGTCCAGAGATTGTTAAATACAATATGATAATGTTACAACTGAAGATGAAAACTTATCCATAAACTTCAAGTCCATTTAAATATGAAATGGTTTACTTTTTTATTTTTCTTTGTCATTGTGTCTATGTGTATGAGTGTGGATATGCATGTGCAGCAAAAGCTACTAAGATTTAGATTTTGGAAATGTATTTTTTGTCAGATGTAGTGTTGCATGCCTTTAATTCCAGCACTCAGGAAGTAGAGGTAGGTGGATTTCTGTGAGTTTGAGGCCAGCCTTTTCTAGAGCGAGTTCAAGAAGAAACTCTGTCTTCAAAAACCAAAAAAAGGCTACTTTTTAAAAATTTTATTTTACATGGGCTCACAGTTAAGAGATTGTATTGAGTTGTCAGAAGAGAGTTTAGAACTGTTGGGATTTTAGAGAATCTTAGCGATAGACAAAGTTATCTTTTGCATTATGAAACCATCAAAAGTTTTAAGAAATGATCTGCGTGTGTTTGAGTGTGTGTGTCTGTGTGTGTGTGTGTGTGTTGTATTTGAGCATAGTCTTCTGTTTGTGATGGTTAATTTTGACAGTATATTTGATTGTTTTAATAAATCGAAAGCATCAGTGAGACACTGAGATACATCTTAGACATAGATATGACAATGTTTTTTTCTGTATGATTAACTGATTGGAGTTCCCATCCTGAGTCTGGACAACACCATCAAAGGGTTGGAACATACAGTGAACATGAGGAGAAAAAGGAGAGGCCTGGATGAGCAGCAGCATTCATCTTTCTGTGATTCCTTGTCAAGAGTGATGTGAACAAGCAGTCTCATGCTCTTGTAGTGACAGCCTCCGGAAGCATCTACCACCATGCCTCCCTGTAACCATGGACTGCATCTCAATATGCATGGGCCAATATAAATCTGTCTTCTTCTAAGTTGATTCTAGGCTGGTATTTGATCACATGGTGAGAAATACCATGTGATCAGTGGCTAGAACATTCTCCAGTTCTTGGGATTTTCACATGACTGAGCTTTAATACCTCTGTTAAAATGCTCCAAAGTGTCCTGCAATTCCATGTTTCTTTCACGTTGAAATTTGTGAGTCATCTCAGAAACAGGTGAATATTCTTCTAGTTGGGGATGTGTAGCTGTAGCATTTCTAAGGCATTTCTGATTTCACATCAAAACAGCAATCACACATGAATCCCAAGCATAAAATTTTATCATTGAATACTTTGGTTTCAATAAATAAACCTGCTTGCCACATCAATGGCTCATATGCAAGAATGCCATATCCCCTAGTTGTCAATCTTGATCATATAGCTAGATCTTATGCCAGACTCAAATATAAACTTATATATTAAGAACAATTTTCAATAGAATGCAAAGCCACTTTATTATATTGGTAAAAGTTATTATTAGAAACACACATGTTATATATTATCTAAAATTTCTTAATATGTGAACTATTCACACAAAGTAAATAATGAGCAGAGTCACTAAAGCACTTAGGACAGAACGTGACAAATTCTCTCCATACAGTTATCCCTGACACTGTAACTAGATATCTTGATTTTAGTTGATCTCAAACATAGTGTGAGTATACTGGTCTGAGGAGAATACAAACAATTTGGAATTTAAATATTATTATGGGGACCAGAGAGATGGCTCTGGGATTTATAGCAATTGATTTTACATATAGCAATTGACTTGGGTTTGTCTTCCAGAATTTACTGAGTAGCTCACAGTCTGGGATTTCATTTCCAGTACTGAGATGCCTTCGTCTGACCTCTGAGGGCACCTTCACACACACACTCATGAATGTGTTGATGCATACACACATGCACATAGATACACATTCACACACATACACATGCTTGCACACATATACACATACTCACACATGCACATGCACACATATACACATATATTAACACATACACCTGGATACGCACACTCTTTAGTATACATATTTGACTGAGACAGAAAAAAATATTCATACCAGTTTTATCACACAGACAAAACTCTGCCTAAGCAACTTTACCAGATAGGTAAATAGAATTTTAAAATGTGGATAGTTCACTTTAAGTTAGAGAATGTGAAAGCTGTGCTCACATTCTCTCAGGAACTCAGTTACTCTTGTCATCCTGTTCTTTGTGCGTATTTCCTAAATAGTAACTGTGAAAATATGATAAACAAACTTTAATCCTCTCATCATAGTAACATAAACAAGAAGATTAAATGACTTGTTTGGGTGCAGTTTATCCCTATTCTTTGCCTTGATTAGAACAGTTTAGTGACTGCAAGCCCCCTCCCCCTTTTCTCACTCCTATGCCATCTGGGTACACATAACCAATTAGCACATGTTGAAAGCTAGCAACACCTTTTCCAGCATTTTAAAGTTTTGGCAAACTATAAAAGTTACTATGTCATAGAAAAGCTCATTTGGTACATTAAGGAGGATTTGCAGTGTGGATTTATCATATGGAATGATCATTTCCAAGTGGTTTGAGAACACAGCTCAATTGAATTTGGAAAGATTAGTTGAAATAAATGTTATTGCAGAAGCACTAGGACTGATCTACTCTATCTCTTTCAAGGAGCTCTTCCTCCATGCTACTAGAAGTTGAAGAAAGAGGGTCATCCTGAAAAACCTGGCATTGGTCTCAGAGGCTGTTCTTAGTGACATAAAATCAGTTCTCAAAGGAATTCTGGAGAGGATGAAGGCTTCAATATCATAATCAAAGCTTTTAAGAAATTCTCTGGTTCCTATGCCTTTTTCATTTGCTAATGTTTGCAGAAATAAGAAATAATTGCTTTTCTTACTGATTATTAATACATATATATTATATTGCATAATATATACATAGTATGTATGTTATTATATTTGTAATTATATATATTAACAATGTAATATCACATTTCCCAATATATTTTCATTTGAGGTTCTAGATAGAGTTTATATCCCAATACTTAGATGCATCGTCTAAGCAGAGTGTCTGCAATTAAGCTAAGTAGGAAGATAGCTGCACCGGTATTCCAAGCCAAACAACTCTAGCAGGACACGGATGCTATCCACTTTGACAACTTCCTATTCTTACACTAAAACTCAAGTATTTGGGTCAACAGTACCCTGTTTTCAATAATCTAGACTAGAGCAAAAATATCTTCTTTGGAAGTCCAGCTCTATGTAATTCATATGTAGGCTTCCTGTATTCATTTCAGTCAATCATCCTTGAGAGTGCTTTTTGTGATACTGTAATTGGTATAATTAAACTTCTATCTGTTTAGAGTCATCCCAGAGGACTTAATTTTAGATGTGGATCACACAGTGGAAGAAGAGAATCAACTCCCAAAAGTTGGAATCTGACCTCTACACATACACCATGGCACATGTACATCCTCACTCACTCACATAAACATAGTAAGAGATAGAATATCTAAAATAAACCTTTCATCTTTAAAAGCATGAGTTTTCATGTTCAACTACATTCCTGATCATACAGGCATTTTGTATCCAATGAGATTGGCATGTCTCTGTGCCTCATATTCTCCTTTATCTCTTTTATACACACATAGAGATGAGAACATAAAGAATTATAATGAAATTACAAATATCTCTGTTACTTAAGAAAGTAGCTTATCCTAAAATTCTTTGATATTTGGGTAGATTCATCTGAAACTATTTTCCACTTTCTTCTATCATAAAGAACTATATTTAGGTACAACTTTCATCACATACATGTTTTGACTATTCAGTGCACACATCGGTATGGATTCTCAACTGTAATCTTTTTGCCTCCTTTTCAATTTAAACCTGGACTAGTGAAAATCTGTGCCTTACAAGTTACTCATTACTATACATTGCATTCAGTCATGTCAAACAGATCCTGTGCTAATCTCTGGTCTGTGGGGCAGCATCCCTCCATTGTTTGTAGTTACTCCAGCTGGATGATAGAACACCCATTCCTGCTCTATACAAGTGAGAGGTAAATATGCAGGTGTGCTGAATCGTGGTAGACATCTTGGATGATCAATAAATCATTCTGTCAGCTGCATTGTTATCATTTTGTTACTAGTTTTTACTACATCATACTCACATGCTGTAATGACTTTGAAAGATCTTCTGCAAAAATACTTAGAAGAACATGACCCAGAAGAAGGCAGGTGCCTTATGGGAACATTTTCAGAGAAGGCCCTTCGAAACACTGCTTTTGTGTTATCATCAAGATCTTTTTAACTCTTCACTGACAAAACAATTCTCCCAGTAAGCACTTGTCATAATAAATTCTTTTGCAGAGCCTACATTTTCCTCACAGTTATGACTTCCCAAGTACATTAAAGCTAGGTATGGGGCTTGCCTGTGACACTAGGGTTTATATTGCGGAGCTTGCTGTATCAAACTGTTCTGACATGATATCCACAGTTTTAGAATGAGGTAGTTTCTTAAATAACATTGTTTTTAAATATTAATTTTAAATTTTTATCTGTGTTTGTTCAGGTGCCTGAGTAGTCCAGAAGAGGCTATTTGATCTCTTGGAGCTGGACTTAAAGGCAGATGTGAGCTGCCCAACATGAGTGTGGAGAATAGAACTTCAGTCCTCTGCATGATAAGCTGGTGTTTATAACCACTGAGCTTTCTCTACAGTCTCTACAAATAGCTAGATATTTTATGTAGTATGACAATGATTTCACAATCCCTTATCTCTTTCTTGGTATGATTTTTTTTTTTTAGTTGGGGTGTACTCATTAAATAAAACTTCTTTTGTAAACAGATAAATTTTTGGTCAGAGTGTTTGTTATCAGAATTGAAATTTATCTAGAGTGACAAAAGCTAGCTATTTTTGAGAACATGCTTAGTCACAAAACTTTTGATTTGCTGGTGTTGAAATGTCAGTCTTAGAAGAATTATCATCTTGTCAGATGTGACCTAAGGCTATATGTACAATGTTGGAATAAGCTTCCCAGGAATATAGATCACTCTGTTCCACTCAGTCCTTTAAATAGCCAACCCATCTTGCAGTCCTACTAATAATCTCATGTCAAAACAAATGGGAAGATCCACTGGTGCAAACTATCTCAATAGAGAAGAGTTGTAAAAAGAAAAAATATGGCTAATTAAACTATTTAAACAGTATTTATATTATTGTTAATTGGCTTGGCAGTTGTTAATCTTTAGGTAGCCATTACAAATGAGTACACAGACACCATGTGGATTTTAACAAGCCTTGGCCTGAATTGTGCAATCCTAGCCCATCTAAGCTAGTTCTTAATTCTATTACCCAAATATGACCCCATATATACATACGTCCCCTTGCACTGCCATTCTCCACGATATGCCGATGTTCCTGGCCATGTGGAATGAGGTTCTTTTCTCTAACCCATGGTGTGTCCTTCTTCCTGCTTCTGGCTGGAATTCCTTCTTCTTCCTGCTCTGGCTGGAATGCATTCTTCTCTGTCTGAAGCACAGGTTTCCTGCTCTAATCTTAGGAAGTCCCACCTTTCTCTGTCTTTGCCCAATCTCAGGTCTCGGCTTTTTATTTAACTAATTAGAGTCAATGTAAGTAACAGACAGCAAGCAGGATCAATTAATTAACATTTAGAATGCTTAACACTACCCCAACAAAGAGTCCATGTTCTTCTTTAAAGACACAGTACATCATGGGCTAGTGAGATTGGCTTAGTGCCACCAAGCCTAATAACAAGGCTTGGATCCACAGGTCCCATGTGGTAGAAGGAGAGAATGGAGTGTCACAAGTTATTCTCAGATTTCTGCATGTTCACTGAAGCATACACATTCACACGCAAATATACATACATGAATACATGTATTTTTAAAGTAATGGTAATTCAGCATTGTAAAGAAAAATTTCTTTCCCATAATTTTTCTTCATTGTCTCATAACATTATTTATTACTATCTATCACACAGCTGCACAGCTCTGAGATGTATACCCTATATTGCTTTAAGAGGCATGTACACAAATCAACATAATATGCGAAATTGGTTTATGTGGTTTTCCAGATTATCCAGTTGTTGGCTAATAACAATCTCCCAGTGATTGAGATCCTCAAGCATATCAACAAGGCAATTGTTCTACTGAGTCTGTTTTCTGATGCATTGCCTGAATACTTATGTAATGTGAAGCCTGTTCAAAAGATTCAGTGCTGGAAATGAAGAAAGCCAAAAACCTGAGTTCCCAAACTGAATGAAGTGTGTTCATTCCTCCCACATCAAAGAGGTGTCAAAAAAGACTGTCAGTTTCATAATTATGTCTCATGAGCAGATGGATGGTAAGGCATTCTGTGACATTTAAGAAGAAAATAATTTTAAGACCCTAAAAATACTAATAAAGAAATTTCTAAATAAAGTACTGCTCCACCCCACAAAGAAAAATATCTAAAAGTAGGAATTGGGCTTTCAAAGTGTCTAGAGACCTATCTGTCAGTCTGACCTTTTCTATGTTTTCAGTACATATGCCATCAGGTTTTACAGCAGGTCATAACAAAAGACAACCCTGAAGAAGATTCTGGAGTAGCTCCATAAGTATAGAGTCAATGAATTTATGTAGTATGAATCTATAGTTTTCCCAGTTTTGAATCAAAAGCAGAAAATAATTGATTCGATGAATGAGCTGAAAAGTTACAATAGGAATTATTGTGAATGTGTATGCATATGCATGTGTGTGTATGTGCATGTGTGTGTATGTGCATGTGTGTGTGTCAATTTGTCTGTCTGTAAAAATTTCAAATTTTGTTTGACTTATTTAAAAAGAGAAAGGAGGGCAGAATACTGGGATGAAACTCTCAGATCAAATTCCTTCCACAACCTCAGGGCAACATGGTTCTCTGAAGTTCTTGTGTATTGATAGATGCTAAATATTTCCATTTCTGGAACCATAACACACTTTCACAACATTGTATTTTCCTAATGGTGTTTTTGGGATCTGCTGGGCAGATATACACCACGACTTTGTGTGTAAACTCTACCCGGAGAAGCTGAAAAAATATTGCCAGATCATTTTTTCCATTCCTTTGTGTCCTACAAAGAAAATTGAAGGAGAGAAGAAACAAGAGAGAAATGGAAAGACAAAGGAGAGATTTAAAACTTTAAAGATTAATATCCAATATTGGTTGACTCTCACAGGCACTCTAAGGCTTCTAGTACTGCTCTTTAAAGTGTATAGTCCCAGAACTTTACACATTTATTTTTTTAACATATTTATGGTGCAAATATGTATGTACGTGTGCTTTGCATGTTTGGGTGCATGTGTGTGCACATGTGCATATGGAGGCTAGAAGTTGATGTTGGTGAACTTCCCCAAGATTTTCAAATGACTTGTCCAGGCAGTATGAGTCTTGGTGGCCTCATTTGCCATCTATGCTACATTTGAACCTCAAGAGCTGAGGTAGGAGTACACAGGGCAAGGGCATGCTTTGTATTTTAACCTTTCCTAGTCACTTGGAGAGAAATGTCATTCATGAGTTTTTCTGTAATATGAATCTTTGACTACTGTTGCTGAAATTACATTAATAATTTTGTTGGAGACTGTTTTCATGACTTGCTTAGATAAGATGAAGTTATGAATGAAAGGAACCCGTGAAGTTCTTTCAAGCAATGGGTGTCTATGTTACACAAGGTACTGATGCTAGCACATCACAGGAAGATCATGTAAAACATACTGGGTCTGGATGCACCAGAACGGAGGCATTGCCATGTTCCTCACACTAGGGAGCATCTGCTGTTGAAGTGGCTAGAGTACAGATCTGCAGTTGTCCACTTAATTCCATAAGTTTCTCTGACTCTGTACTAAGGGGCTTTACCCTGGTGGATATGCTGCTGTTCTTCCCAGAAGCATATAACTGACAGGTAACTGACTTGAAGTATAAGATAGACAGATTTTTGTTGTTGTTGTTGTTGTTTTTGGATTAAATCTTTCCGTTGAACCATCTGACTTCCCTGTGATCCTAAAACTATCCTCAAGCACAAGATTCATCCCTTTGAGTCTCTTCCTGTTCTCTCTTGCTTATCTTACTCCCTCTCTTCTAAGAGAATCCCCTTACTTAATAATTTCTGCAAAAACTTCCATGCATGCCTCCTTCAAGAAGCTCTAAACAGATGCAAATATCATTGGAACAATTGTGCAAAAGCTGATCAACCAAATTGAAAGATAGAAAACAGAACATTTCCCCCAATGTACCTTAATCAAATACATATGAACATAATACAGACTCTGGTTTTGCATCTTAAAAATATTTTGCAATAGACAGTTGGGCCATCGTGAATATTGTAAGCATTGGAGTTCAAAGGCGGTCAGTGCAACCAAGAGGAGGTAGAAGGTAAAGTAATAACCACTACTTGTACAAAATGAGAAGAGACTGAAGGATAATTCACAAATACTGTCTCTTTAAGCACAGCATCCAGAACTTCTCCTTAGGGAACCTCATACATAGACATCCAAATGGAACATTCATAATGATGGTCAGTTAAAAGTCATCCTTCTAAAGAAATTGAAGAGGTCATTAGAAGATGGAAAGATCTCCCATGCTCATGGATAGGTAGGATCAACATTATAAAAGTGGCCATCCTGCCAAAAGCAATATACAAATTCAGTGCAATTCCTATCAAAATACCAACACAATTCTTTATAGATCTCAAAAAGCAATTCTCAACTTCACATGGAATAAGAAAAAACCCAGAATAGCTGAATCATTCTTGTACAAAAAAAAAAAAACAAAAACAAAAAACAAAAAAAACCAAACAAACAAAATAAAACAAAAAACATCTGGAGGCATCAGCATCCCAGATTTCAAGTTGTACTACAGAGCAATAGTAATAAAAACCACATGGTACTGGTATAGAAACAGACCAGTGGATCAATGGAATCGAATTGAAGACCCAGAAATGAACCCACACACCTATGGTCACTTAATTTTTGACAAAGAAGCCAAAGCCATACAATGGAAAAAGGACAGCATATTCAACAAATGGTGCTGGTCCTACTGCATGTAGACATGTAAAAGAATGAAATTAGACCCATACTTATCACCGTGCACAAAACTTAACTCCAAGTGGATCAAAGACTTTAACATAAGGCCTGACACACTAAATCTATTAGTAGAGAATGTGGGGAAAACTCATTGGCACAGGTGACAATTTCCTGAACAGAAAAGCAACAGCTCAGGATATAAGACCAACAAGCAGTAAATGGGACCTCATGAAACTGAAAAGCTTCTGTAAAGCAAAAGACACCATCATTCGAACAAAACGACAACCAACAGATTGGGAAAAAATCTTTACCAACCCCACATCTGACAGAGGGCTAATATCTAATATTTACAAAGAACTCAAGAAATTAAATGCCAAGAAACAAAATAATCCAATCAAAAAATGGGGAACAGAATTAAACAGAGAATTCACAAAAGAGGAATCCCTAAAAGCCGAGAGACACTTGAAGAAATGCTTAGCATCCTTAATCATCAGAGAAATGCAGCTCAAGAAGACTCTGAGTTTCCATCTCACACCTGTCAGAATGACTGAGATCAAAAGCTCAAATGACAGCACATGTTGGTGAGGTTGTGGAGTAAAGGGAACTTTCCTCCATTGCTGGTGGGAGTGCAAGCTTGTATAACCACTATGGAAATCAGTCTGGCGACATCTTAGAAAACTTGGAATAGCTCTACCTCAAGACCCAGCCATACCACTTCTAGGTATACATCCAAATGATTCCTCACCAAATCACAAGGTGATTTCCTCATCTATGTTCATAGTAGCCTTATTTGTAATAGCTAGAAACTGGAAACAACCGAGATGTCCCGCCACTGAGGAATGGCTAAAACAAAACAAAACTGTGGTACATCTACACATTGGAATACTACTCAGCCATCAGAAACAATGAAATCATGCAATTTGCAGCCAAATGGATGGAAATAGAGAAGCTCATCCTGAGTGAGCTAACCCAGACTCAGAAAGATATACATGGGATTTACTCACTTATAATTGGACTTCAGCCATATCATACAGGATAACTATACTACAACCAATGCACAAAAGGGAACAGGAACATACTATGTTACCTATCAATGAGACACTTTGCCCTAGTGGTGCTGCCTTTTAGCCCCCCCGTGTATGAGGAGGCTCCGGGCCCTCATATGACTGCTGAACTGGGACAGGGGACTGTTATGTAGGGACACTCCACTCCAGAGGAGTAGGATGGAAGGGATAGTGGGTAGAGGGTGGGAGGGCAGGACTGGAGGTGGGGTAGGGTGGAAAGAGGACACTGTGATGGAGATAGAACCTGAAGTGATAAATAAATATTTTTTTTTAAAAAGTCATCTGTCTTCATACATTTATTATCAGAAAAATATTAAGTAAGAATGACTCTTGGCATAAAATTTAGTGTTATGTTGACAATGCACACTCTAGGTCATCTAAAAGAGGTGGATTAAAATAATTTAAGATCAATGGATATTACACAAATAGTGAAGAATTTTTAGTGTTTTATTTTTATATTTTATATATGCATATTTTGTACTATATGAATGTACATCATGTGTGCCTAGTGCTTGAGGAATCAGAAGAAGTTGCAAGATTCCACGGAACTGGAGTTCAGGATGGTTGTGATGTGTCATTTTGGTGCTGGAAACTGAATGCAGGCCTTATTCAAGATCAGCAAGTACTCCTAACAACTCTCCCATCTCTCCATCACCCCAAACACTTACTTTAATATTTTAAGTTATGTGTATATGGGTGTGTCTGTGCAGGGTTTGGGCACATATTGAGTGCAGGTGCTCATAGATTTTAGAAGAGGACATTGATTTGTGAACCACTTGACATGGGTGGGTACCAGAAATCAAATGTCCATCCTCGACAACAGCCATATGTGCTCTTAATCCTTGGCCATCTTTATAGAAAATAAATAAATATTTTTTAATTAAAAAATTTTTGTAACTATATTTTTGGTCCTAAATGATCAAAAAGGCTGTCTTTTAGATTTCTGCTTTCTACCAATTTTCATATGCTTCGTGAATTTTTTCTTTATAGACTATTTTAGAACCTTCATGGCGGTTTTACCTATCATGTACAGATTGCAAATGTCATCAGACTTTTTCACATACTATATTGATTTTAAGCCTGGATACCACTTTTATTTTAGGATTTTGACTGCTTCATTGATTTTGCTTGTATCTGCGCTATTGTGCAGTCTTTTATTTGCTGATTTTTAACTTTTCTTAAAATTATCTATTTATGACAGCATGCAGTGGAGCTGTTCCTTTGCTTTTTTTCTTTATGAGTAACTATGATATGTAGAATAAATGAAACAACACTGGAAGATGAAAATGAGCCAGCCACAAAGGGAGCAAGGAGAAGGAGCAGTGCTTGGATGATGGTGGAGCTGAAATCTGTGTACTTGAATTATGCAGAGGCAGTCAAGTTGAAATTGGTAGACACTCAGCTATTTGTTCATTTGAAAAAACCTTTTATAGTATTTTAGAAAATGTAGGGACTGATAGCCACAGCTCAAAAGAAGTTTAAAAATATAGGTGCTGAGGAGAAAGAAAGGAAAGGTGAATATTAAACTTCAGATTTACAACAGAAACTTATCAACATAAATCTTCTTTCACTAAATGATAGCGTTCCAAACATAAAAAAGAATATCTACTGTCAGTACAAAATATCCATTCAGTTCAAAATAATTCAGGGAGCCCAAGAAACTAATAGGAGCAGAAACGTGGGAGGGCATAAAGTGTTCCTTTCTCACAGGAGGAAGCTCATAGATTTGTATGATTAGAATTTATTGATTAGGGTATATGTGTGTGCGGGTGTGTATGTCTGTGTCCATGTGTGTCTGAGTGAGTGGATGCCTGAGGAGACCAGAAATGGTGTGAGGTCCTCTGGAGATGGAGTTAGAGATGGTTGTGAGTTGCTAACCATGGGTGTTGAGAAGCAAATTCAGGTCTTCTGAATGGGCAGCAAGCCCCGAGCTATTTTGAGCTATTTTTCTATCCCTCATGCATCAATTATAAAAAAGGTCAAGAAATAACTGAAGAGTATCATTATTTGTGAATTTAGACGCATGTGCCCTAGTAAATGAAATGGTTATCAATAGTCTAACATCCTTGATCTTCAGAAGATACACCCTCAACACCCCTTTGGCGAAGAAGAGGATCATTGATGCCAAACTTCTTTGTCTCTTTGACAAAGTGGGGTGGGGTCTAAGTTATCAGGGATGCAGGGACAAACATTATCTTTGAGACAGTTAGCTTAGACATTTACTCTGTTCATTGTGGCTGCCCTCCTTTCTAATAAACTCAACAACTTCATTAGACTTCAGCGGCCAATAAGTCTTCATGCCTGGTTGAAAGTCCTCCAAAGAAATGCTCATCATGAACCACATTTCTATCTACAATTATTTATCTCATTTTATGTGAAGTCAACACCTACACAGTTTCTGCAAAATTGGGCAAGGTTATGATAGATGTTTGAGCTAGTGAGTTCCATGATTGTTTTGATTTCTCTTCCCCTGTACTTCATTTCACATTCTTTGTATTTGATATAAGAGGTAAAATTAAATAATGAAGGTTGTGGAGATGGATATAAAAACACTTGAGCCTTGAGCCTAAGTATCTGAGTTTGGTTTCTGCAGTCAATAACCAAAGGAAAGGTGAGAGAATCAATTCTGCACTCACCGTCTGACCTCCACATGTTCTCTCATGTTCTCTCTCTCTCTCTCTCTCTCTCTCTCTCTCTCTCTCTCTCTCTCT
>CAJQZJ010033615.1:4514167-4529700 GCA_907164525.1 Lophiomys imhausi | reverse complement strand
ACACACACACACACACACACACACACACACACACACACACACACACACACACTCACACACACACCACACACACACACCACACACACACACACACACACACACACACACATCACACACACACACACACACACACACACACAGAGAGAGAGAGAGAGAGAGTCAAAGAAATTTTTATAGACCCTATTTTCTTCCTTCTTTCCTCCTTCCCACCTTCCTAGTGGTGGACTGGTCAGTCTTGCTGAAATAACAGGCTCCAGGTTCACTAAGAGAACCTGTCTCATGTGTAAGGTGGGAAGAGTTTGAAGAAGACATTTCTCCCTTAACCTCTGGCCTCAACTCTTGCTTGCAGGGGCAAGCATACTACACGTACATATATTTGTGTACACAAATATTCACACAATAATAAAAATGATTGCAACGGACTGCTTCTATGTCTTTAAATAACATATATTTGTATTCATCAATTAATTGTATTTTAGTTGATAAAGTTCAGTATTTGTTCAATTTCAGTTAGTTTGTATTAATTGGAATGACCCTGACTTTTTTTTTTATGTGAAAGGGCTGGATTTGGGGTTAGTCTCCCTGTTGGAAATAGCCACCATGTCCTGATGTCACTCTGTCTCTCCTCTCAATTCTATTAATTAATGAATTAATATTAAAATATTAATAGAATTGAGAGAAGAGGTCACAAAATCCCTAAGTTTCAGTCTCTGTCAGTGACTGTGAAACAGGTGGACTTGTAATGGGACAGTGCTTACCAGAATGATAGGCATCAAGTCTTTAAATCATACAAGATGGTGAACACTTGTCATAATTCCTACCTAATGCTGTCAGTTTCATAGACTCAAGATTTGTGATACACAAGCAATAAAAATAAGTTGTTTCTCATGTTTCATTTTATTTTCATACGTTTGCTCAAGTGTTTTATTTAAAAAGTCAGAATATAATTTGAACAATTGGAAACCTGCTTTGATTTGATCTTTCTGTCAAGAAATTAAGAGGACTATCAAATAAAAAAGCAAAAAAGAAAAAAAACAAAGAAAGATAAAAAACACACAAAAATAATTGAGTAAGACTTCACTAGTATATCGTTGTGGATAAGATGAAAAGAACATTTATTTTGGAGATGTTAGCATTGTAAGACAGACAGATAGAGCAATACTTGCTGTAGTAATGTGTGTCATGTTGTTAGGGTAAATATTCTAATTTATTTAGGGCATCACATAGGTGGCAAGGAGATAGAACTTTTGTTCTGTCTACAGTGAAATGTGGTATGAGTTTATTTTTTTTAAAGCAATTATGAGAAAATTTTTGTTTAATCCCAGGAGTGAGGCTGCTTAAGACCACAGGTGTAAAGTATTAAGTGCCTCATAAGCTAGTAGGGGTGTGGCTTAGCCAGCTACAGAACTTGGGAGAGAGGAATAAAAAAAGCCAGAGCCCCCTAGGAGAAGGGAGCTGCAAAGAAGAAAAAGGGCTACAAAGAAGAAAGAGGTTGCTGCTCTCTCTTGTGCTGGTTCTTCCTACTGTTGTCTCCTGGTTTGTTGGACTACTGAGACTGGTATTGCCTCCAAAGAACATGAAGACCCTAATCAGACAGAAGTAGCTCAATGAAACCTATGTCCTTTCTCCCTCTAACCTTCTTTCTTTCCTGTATAGTGTTGGGGGGTTAGGGGGAACAAGGGGTAGAAAGGAAGTAATGGAATTAAGTATAGCAAGTAAATTATATTGTATAATCAAGTATGGTAATAAAATAATAAAAGTTACTTGTTACAGTGAAGATGCACAATGAGCTGTAAATGTTCTAGAAGCAAGGATTTGAATGCAGTGCTGTGCGTGTCAACCTGATATTCACTGTAGCCAGTCCAGTCATTGAAACAAAGACATCTAGCTATGTAAGAACATAAAATGATGTATCCAAAATAATTTATGGAGAATAATATGACTGAAATAAATAAACATGAGTAACCATTTTGTTGTAACAAAAATAATTATTAAATTTTTGTTGAAGAAAACAAAGGACTCAGCAGAGCAGGTGTAGATGAGAACTTTTAGCATAGTTTGAAATTGTTGAAAAATCTGAAGTCTAAAGGTAATAAATGATTAGAAATTTTTAGATTGAAAGACAGTGCTTTCTATATTCAAAGGTCATCTAAAAGATTGTGGAGCAAATTCAGTTCATTCTCATGTACAGTCAGCATAATTCGGATGAGCAAATGTTTATAGTACTTCATGTGGTGTTCTAGTTTGTTTTCTGTTTGTGTGATTGTGAATGTAATGTGAAAAATAAAACTTGAGGAAAAACTTTTTTGAACTCCAGCTAGGAACCTGGAAGCAGGATCTGAAGCAGACATAATAAAGGGATGCTTCTTGCTGGTTTGCTTCTCTTGGCTTGCTTAGATACTCACACCCCAATACTACTTTTCCAGATATGACACCATCCACAGTTGGCTGAGCCCTCCAACATCAATTAGTAATAAACATTGCTTCTGCACTCATGCCTGTAGTCCAATCTCATGGAAGAAATCCTTCAACTGAGATTCTCTCTTTCCAAGTATGTCTAGATTTGTGTCAAATGTGCAATTTAACCTTATAGTATGGTTTAAATTGGAAATATCTCCAAAGGCTCATGACTTAAAGGTTTGACCTCATGCTTGCTGGTGCTATGTAAGAGAATATTGGAAACTTCAGTAGGATGGCTCTTGTTGGGAGAACTTGGTGACTATGCTATACTCTCAAAAATATGCCATGACTCTGGACCATTTCCAATCTTCTTCTTCCTCTTTTCATCCATCTGTTTATTCTTATCATCTTCTCTTCTATCTCCTCTCTTTCTGGTCAACACAAAGTGAGATATTTGCTCCACTATACCTTACAATTAGGATACCGAGAAACAATACAATCAGTCAACTACAGGCTGAAACTTCCAAAACTCTGAACCAGAATTTAAAAACTAAACAATAAAACAAAATCAAAACCATATCATAATTTCACTTATTCCTCTTAGATATTTGTACATATTGGCAAAGAGTCTGAGCAGTGGATATAAAGTCAGGCTCATCTCATATTAACAGGTGTGCACGTGCATGTGCAAGTTCTTGTAGTCAATAATTCTAATTGGGAAAAAATATAATTATAATGAAATAGATTTTTATAGAAAGTGATGGGAATCTATTCAAAAATATGGACAAAATGAAGTATAACTCTTTTCTTTTCTTTCTTTTTTTTGTGACAGAGTTTCTCTATGTAACAGCTCTGGCTGTCCTGCTCACTTTTAGACCAAGTTGGCCTCAAACTCACAGAGACCCACCTGCCTCTACCTCCAAAGTGCTAGAATTAAAGGCATGTGACATCATGCCCAGCATAGCTCTTTTTCTAACATTTGAAGGCTAAAACAAAAACACAACTATAGGACATGAATCTCTTAGAATAAAACAGCAAAGGAGATAATGGCATTGGTCCTGGCAAGTGATTTTTTTTTTTTTAGACAAAACACAAGAGCACAGAGACAGCACCAATACCAGATACACTGGAACATAATATCATAACTTTTATGAATTGGTGTTAACTAAGGCAGTGAACTTGTGTGATTAAGATAAAGGACATATATATCATATACTCATTAAGGAATTATGATATATAACTATAAATATCTCCTGTAACAATTTTTAAAAAAATGAATTACAAGCACAGAGTTCAGTCACAAAATCAGTTCAGTCACTGAACTCAATATACAGAATTTTGGTGGCAACAATTACTAGGATAATTAATGTGTGTTAGAATTACCAGATAGTATCTTTCAGAGTCCTTTATTATTGTGATAATAAAAGTCATAGAGACTTCTTATAAAATATGGACATTTATTTACATATAGTTTGGGGGATGTGGGAATTATAGTTCAAATTGGCAGCAGGTTTAACTGAGGAGGGCTATACCTTCAAAAAGGGAGATGTATTTCATTTTCTTACCACTAAAGTTGGGAAGAAAAAGAAGCCAACAACCTCATGACACCTTCTTTATAAGTTCATGGGAAGGCACGCTCATGAACTAATTGGATCCCCAAAGTCTCATTTCTAATGCTTAATGTTTCAATACCTGAATAGAAGGAAATATGTTTAAATCATAGTACATTAAAATGTGAAAATCATTCCTGTCAACTCTTTCTCTTTAATAAAAGATGAAGAAAAAGACCAGGAATGGTTCCTATAATTAGAAGAAAGTCGCCATTTTCAATGATCTAGTGATCCAACACCAACTATTCCTACACAATTCTAATTGTATAAAATTCGGGAAAATTTAGAGTAAAGAAAATAATGTACACTTATACTTACGGTCAATGCTTGGCTAATTTAAGGACAAATTGACTGCCAAAGATGTTTAAGCTTGCTTCCTCTCTATCATGTGATTTGATCCAAAGTCTAATTTCTCTCAACATTTTCTGAGTAACTTTTTAATTTACAGGTACCTCATTTGAATAGTGAGGATTATTTCTTCACTGTAAAGGTTATTGAAAACAATAAACTTTGCATGGTACAGTATCTTTAAGATTTTTTCACCAAATTGAAGGTGCACATTCACACTTCAGGTTCTTTTTGTCAATGAATCATGATATACTTGTTTTCAACACACCATAAAAACTAATTTATGCATCACAAAAGAGAATAATTCTCTCATTTGACTTCCCCAGTATATCTTTAGTCATGTTTTACATGTAATTTTAAAAACTATATTTTTTACTCATTCTGTCCATTAATTGGCCATAACAACTAAATCTAGGACATGTCAAGGTTAAGTCTGTCACCTAGATATAGAAATGAAATGACAAATGTGACAGCAGGAATTGTATATGATATACCCTTTCTACTCAATCACGTGTAGCATGTCACTTCTTGTCCAACTTATCATGAGGGCCATTGAATGTATTTGACGGGACATATATTTGACTGTTAGAATGATGGACATCCCTGAATGTGTAGACCTGGGTTGATGGGAGAGGATTATGAATGTGTGACACTGAGAGCAGGTCCCTAACAGTGAAAAGTAGATTTTTACCTGACTCTGCACTGTAGTTCTGTTATATTTGCCCTGTTATGATGGCTGACAGTTTACATGCGTTTTTTGCTCTGGCAATCAGTCAATCTGCTCTGATGGGTAATTGCCAGCAGGGACCTAATTTTTCTACCTCAGTTGTCACATGTGTCGCTAATATTCTTATTCACCGTTAACAAGATTGACAGTGTTGTTTCAGTCAAGAATGGGGTAAGTAAGAGCTCTCTTTTCCTGGAAAAAGACAACCGTACAGCTGCTTATATAAATAGCCCACAGGACTTCCCAACAGATTTTGAAAACTAAAACAAATGACAATGCCCAATGTCACATTCATGCATTAGTCAATGGGACATCATTGACAGCATATTATATTGATGTACATGAAGGCATTTAGATTTAAGAAGCAAAAAGCCTTGAAGGCCCACTGAATGCAGCATATTATCTTAAAAGAAAATTCAAACCCACATTTAAGAAAAGTACTGTATTTCTTTTTAATAAAATATAACACTAGTGTCAAATTTAAGTCTGGAAACCATGTGAGAATTTAGTATAAATTTTAAAAATCCAAATTACTAAAGATCTAAATGCACAAGCATGCTTTTCTAAGCCTTTGGTTAATATTTTATTTTGCATTTGAAATAGGGCCTTAGTATGTAGCTCTGGTTGACCTGGCACTCACTACATAGTCTTGGCTGGCTCAGCATTCAGTATATACACCAGGCTGTCTCAATACTCACTATCTAGACCAGGCTAGCTTGGCGCTCACTATGTAGACCAGGCTTACTCTGAACTAAGAGAGATCCACCTGCCTCTGCCTCCAGAATGCTGGAATTAAAGGCATGGGTGTTTGTAAACAAAATATATGGACCAAAGTCTTTTCAGAAATAAAATTGTCATGTTTGTTTAATATTTTTTTCCTCGGTTCTCTGTTGTGGTGTAGTTGGAGTTTTTCATTTTTGTTTTCATGTATTGTTTTAGGATAAGGAGTCTTTGAGATGAGGCATCAGAAACTATTAGATTTTAAATATCTGATGCTAAATCTCACTGAGCTTAACTTTTCAGCAGCATCACATACAAGTTTCCATTTTCTCCAAAAAAGTATGTAGTCATTTAGTGTATCATATATATATATGTATATATGTGTGTGTGTGTGCATGTGTGTATGTGTATGTTTTATATATAATGTATCATGTATATGAGAGAAAGAAAGAGTGCGTGTGTGTCTGAGACAGACAGAGAGAGGCGGGGGTCTGTGTGTATTCAAGTACCTCAGAGACCAGAAGAGGGTCTAGATCCCCTAGAGCTGGAATAACAAGTTGTTGTCAGCCACAGAAAACTAACTTGGATCCTCTGGAAGAGCAGTAAATAGTCTTACCATGGAGCTATCTCTCCAGACTCTAGATAATTTTGTTACACAACTTCAAGGTCATTATTATTGCTTTGCTCAGAAAGAACTGATTACTGCTGGATGAAACAGAATCACTTATCTTTTTTTACTTATTGTATGGCAAACACGTGTGAATATTTCTACAAAATAGTTGTTTATGAAAGTCTATCTGCCTGATGTTTTCTACACATTTGACATTTTAAACATTGTGGAATTTTTATAGATCCATGAGAAGCTATAAAATAATGCAAGGATTTCTGAAATAAGCTCATCTAGATTTCTGCCATATTTGTGTATTCTGTAACTCAGCACAATGGTGCAGTTTCAACGTCTCTTCCATTAGTTTGTATAGATATTAGAATTATAGTAGGTTTGTTTTCATCACAAAGATCCCACTCACCCCTCACTTTACATCCTTTTTACAAAACCCTGAGATGCATCCTGTCTCTGATGCCACTGATCTCCATGTATATCTTGGCTGTCATGCTACATACTACATACAAAATAAATAGCATCAATAGTTTAACATTTTAGAATTATGGATTTTACCTACTTATTTGGATTACAGATTTCTTTAGAAGACCATTTGACTCTTAGTTCTAATATTTTAATGGAAAGTATCATTTTACGGCTTCTGCCTTGAGAGCTTTCCTGATATCATCCATTTACTCTCTAATATTTTAGCATTAACTTGTATATTTTCATACTTGCTAAAATATCTACAATCTTATATTTAAATATCTCCACTTCAGTTTTGATTGGAGGTATTTTGAAATGAGAAAAATCTAAACCTAGCTTCTTTTTGTTGAAGGAATCTTCTCAAGTAAGTAGTGGAATTGTCTATTTATTTCTCTAAATTGTAAAATCCAATTGCATTAGTAAATGTCAGAATTTATAGAATTAGTAATAGAATTTATAGAGTGAATCTCTCTATATACATAAAAAGGTGATTTATAAGAATGACTTATAGGCTGTGGTCCAGCTAATCCAACAATGACTGCCTATGAATAATGGGAATTCAAATAACCCAGTAGTTGTTAGTTCACGAAGCTTGATGCCTCAGCTAGTCTTCAGTAGACACTAGAATCCAAAAAAAAAAAAAAAACTAGACCAATGAAAGAATGAACTTGCTTTAAAGGCAAGGAGAAGCAGGCAAAGAGCAAATGCTTCCTTCTTCCATGTCCTTTATATAGGCTGCCAGCAGAAGATATAGCTCAGATTAAAATTATATCTTCCCACCTCAAAAATTATCTGAATTGAAAGTAGGTATTCCCTTTTCAAATTATTTTATCAAGAAAAAAATCCTCTCATATGTGTGCCCAACTATTTGAGTTTTAGTTCATCCCCGTTGTAGTCATGGTGACAGCTAAGCGTAGCCATCACACAAACCTTATGACATAGTAAATTAAGTACATACAGGTGAGCATGTGCATATACACTTATGTACTCACTGCACCACTCACTTGGGTCTTCTCCTGGGAATTTAGTTTTTATGTCAATAATAGTTCAGCCACAGCTTAGTTTTCTATAACTATTGCAGCTTAAAAATATTAAGTTCTGAAGGTGCAATAACCTTCCTTCCCTGTGCTTGCTATTCAATGTCATGCATTATCAAATCTTAACATGGACTTTTCAAGATATACAAGTTTCACTGGAATTGTAAATACAAAATATAGTAGCTTAATTTATTAGTCAGTTCAGAGAGAATCAACATCAACTTGAGTTCTTTTTGCTTTGCAACCTACAATGCTTCTCCTTTTCTGAGTTTCTTTTTTTAAGTTTGTTTATTTATTATTATGTGTATGTGTGTCCACCTGCCCATGGAGGTCATAAAAGAGCACTGAATCCCTTATAACTGAAATTATAGGCAGCTGTGTGCAAACATGTGAGTTCCAGGAACTCAACTGGGTCATCTGGAAAGTTACAAATGCTCATCACTGCTGAACAATCTATAGAGTCTCTTATCCAATATAGTATAATTTTAAAATTTATATATTATAATTTTAAAGGGAGTCCGACTCTTATCATAAAGGGTGCTAACTCTTGCTTCTTTTGTAATTTCCTCTTAACACAGTGATATCTCCATAGAGAGCTTAGCATCACACTCTTCACAGCAATGACTGTTAAGATTTGACACTATCACCTAACCTCAAACATAAGTCTTGTTCTTATCCTTTAATTACAACTTGTGACTTGTCATCTACTCCACAGAGAGAAGAGAAACTTTTGTATTTTTAACTCCCTTAACTCCCCATCACTTCCATTACTTTAAAATTCACAGAAGTATTCACCCAGCTATATTTTCTTTTCCTGTTGTAATAAAATAGCTGTCCCTCCCTTCTATTGTGTTTGTTTTGTTTTGTATTTTTGATAAAGAACATTAATATATAGCCCAGGCTGGCCTAGAACTTACCATATAACCTTGGGTAGCCTGAGACATCCAGCAATCTTCCTACTTTGGATTCCCAAGTACAGGGATTAAAGGTTTACAGAAACGACACTCCACTCTCTATACCCTGCTTTTAGTTTTTTGTTTTTTTTTTCTCAGTGTGTACTCCACCTTCTTCAAGATTTGGACCTATTGATATCCCTTCCTATAATCTTGAAATGCAGAACTACTATTCTTTCTCTTACCCTCAAACATAGAAATATTCAAGGCTCCTATCTTTAAAGAAATATATGATTTTCACATTTTATCACAAGTTTCAGCTTTCTGGGGTTACATAGTATTTCTTAACTATTTACATTTGATCCTATGTGCTCTGAATAACTCTGCTGAAAAGACATTCATTATGGGATAGATTTGGGAGCCAATGTAGTGTTTGTTTTATCTACTTTTAGATGTTCAATTTTTCTAATTCATTCGTTCTCAATTTTTCTTTTGGTTTAGATGCTTTGTTCTACAAATTTCAAAGATTTGTTTTTACATATGTGTATGTGGGATGTGTGTGTGTGTGTGTGTGTGTGTGTGTGTGTATGGTTGACTTCAGAGCCCAGAGAACTTGGAGCTGGAGTTTGGGTACTAAGAATCAAACTTGGGTCCTCTGTAAGAGCAGCAAAATATCATTACTAAGCTATCTTTCCATTTCTTGCCAAGAATTTTACTGATAGTATTTATGAATTCAGCTCTTTGCATTTTTTACTTACTTAATTAAATGCCTGCTTCATTTAGTATTTTTCTTTCATAATGAAAATATTCACTGTTGCTTTGCTTTTTCTGATTTTATCATTAGCTACATCTCACATACTTTGATATATTGTCTTGTCATATTTTTTCTCTGTAAAGTCCGTAATTGAACTTTTGATTTCTTTTTGGACCAAAAGTTAGTAAAGATAAGGTTTTTAGCTTCCAAATGCTTTGATTATTTTTCTTATTTATTATTAATTTCTGGAATTAATTTTTGAAAGTCATATAATATACTTATTCATTTATTTAAATTTAGGTATTTATTCCTTTTGCATCCCGAATGTGGCCCCCTCCCTCTCCTCCTCTGGGTCCTGCCCTCCTGCCCCCTTTCCCTTATCCCTGTTCCCCTTCTCCTCAGAGAAGGGGAGCCCCCATACTATCCCATCATATTTAAATTGCATATTTATAGGGGGCTTAGGTCTAGTTCATGCATGCTCTTTGAATTGTGCTTCAGTCTCTGTGAGCCCCATGGGTCTAGATTGGTTCTGTCTGTTGGTCTTCTTGTGGAGCTTTAGTCCCTTTCAGGTCTTTCTATCCTTCTCCCTATTCTTCCACCAGACACTCTGCCCTCCACCTAAGGTTTGGCAATGAGCCTCAGCCTCTGTTTGGATCCTCTGCAGTATGGAGGTTCTCAGAGGACAGTTATGCCATGCACCTGTCTGTAATCATGGCAGTCTCATTATTAGTGATAGCGGTTGGCTCTCTCCCTTGGTGTAGGTCTCAGGTTGAGCCCATCATTGGTTGGACATTCCCTTAATTTCTGTATTTATGAACATCTTGTTTACAGGGTAAATTTTGGATTGAAGATTTTGTGGATGGGTTGGTGATCCCCTCCTTCCAATAGAAGTCCTAGCAAGCAAGAAGGAAGATGCTTCAGTCTCCAAGTCCCCTGGTGCTAGGAATCTCAGCTAGAGTCACTCCCATATACTCCCAAGAATCAACCCAGTCACTGGTCTTCAGCTTGTCTCAGAAATGCAACCCTCCTCAGTTTTCTCTTTTCCCACCCCTCTCACCTCCCATCCCTGCTGCTCTCTCCACAACTGATCCCTACCCTACTTTCCCTCCTTTCTCATTCTTATACCCAGTTTCCTCCCTTCAATTACTTCTACTGTTTTTTCTGTTTCCCCATTTTGAGTGAAATTTAATCATCCTGCATTGTGCCCTCTTAGTTACTTATGTGCTTGGGGTTAGGGTTAGGGCTAAGAGTAGGTTTAGGGTTAGGACTCTGAGTCTGTGGATTGTAGAAAGGTTATCCTATAATCTATAGCTAACATACACTTATGAGTGAGTACATACCATATGTGTCTTTCTGGTTTGGGTTACCTCACTCAGGATGACTTTTTCTAGTTCCTTCCATTTGAATGAAAAATTCATAATTTCCTTGTTTTTCATAGCTGAGTAGTAGTAGTCCATTGTGTAAATGTACCACATTTTCTTTATCCATTCTTCATTTGAGGGACATCTATGTTGTTTCTCATTTCCAACTTTTATGAATAAAGCTGCCAAGAACATAGTTGAGCAAATGTCCTTGCAGTATCATTGGGACACTCACATCAGCAATGGAGGAGCGCTCCCCTTGCCCCACATCCTCGCCAGCATGTGCTGTTCCTTGGGCTTTTGATCTTAGCCATTCTGAAGGGCATGAGATGGATTCTCAGAGTCGTTTTGATTAGCATTTACCTGATGACTAAGGCTGTTGAGCATTTTTAAGTGCTTCTCAAACATTTGAGATTCTTCTGTTGAGAATTATTGGTTTAGCTCTGTATACCAGTTTTTAACTTGGATTATTTGGTTTGTTGGTGTTTACTTTTTTGAGTTCTCTGTATGTTTTAGATAATAGCCTTCTATCAGATTTAGGATTGGCAAAGATCTTTTCTCAATCTGTAGACTGCTGGTTTGTTCTCTTGAGAGTGTCCATTGACTTACAGAACTTTTTGAATTTCATGAGGTCTCATTTATTGATTGATTTTAGAGATTGAGCTACTGGTGTTCTCTTCAGGAAGTTGTCTCCTATACCAATGAGTTCAAGGCTGTTTCCCACTTTTTCTTCTAATAGATTTAGTGTACCTGATTTTATGTTGAGGTCTTTGTTCCACTTGAACTTGAGTTTTGTTCAGGGTGATAAATATGGATTTATTTGCATTTTTCTACATGCAAATATCCAGTTAGAACAGCACCATTTGTTGAAGATGCCTTCTTTTCTCCATTGTATGCTTTTGGCTTCTTTGTCAAAAATCAAGTTTCCGTAGGTGTGTGGGTTTATTTCTGGGTCTTTGATCTGATTCCATTGATCAATCAATTTGTTTCTATGCTAATACAATGCACTTTTCATTCCTATTGCAGTGTAGTAGTACATCTTGAAGATAGGAATGATGATGCCTCCAGAACTTCTTTTATTGTACAGGATTGTTTCAGCTATTCTGGGTTTATTGTTTTTCCATATGAAGTTGAGGATTTTTCTTTCAAAGTCTATAAATAATTGTGTTGGCATTTTGATGGGAATTGCTTTGAATCTGTAAATTGATTTTGGTAAGGTGTCCATTTTTACTACGTTAATCCTAACAATCCATGTGCATGGAAGATCTTTCCATCTTCTTGTTTCTTCTTCATTTTCTTTTTCAGAGCATTAAAGATTTTATTATATATGTCTTTCACTTGCTTGATTAGAGATACACCAAGATACTTTGTACTATTTGTGGCTACTGTGGAGGTTGTTGTTTCTCTAATTTCTTTCCCAGTCCTTTTA
The DNA here is from genome assembly GCA_907164525.1 of Lophiomys imhausi. Taxonomy (NCBI): domain Eukaryota; kingdom Metazoa; phylum Chordata; class Mammalia; order Rodentia; family Muridae; genus Lophiomys; species Lophiomys imhausi. Next base: position 4,517,334 of record CAJQZJ010033615.1, on the reverse strand, counting down.
TTATTTGTGTAAGGGAGAGCTACTGAGTTTTCTGTGTTAATTTTGTATCCAGTCACTTTACTGAAAGTGTTTATCAGCTATAGAAATTTTCTGGTACAATTTTGGGGGTCACTTATGTATACTATCATATTATCTGATAATAGAGATACTTTGACTTTTTCATTTCCTATTTGTATCCCCTTAACCTCCTTTATTTGTCTTATTTCTCTACCTTGAGCTTCAAGTACTATGCTGAATAGATATGGAGAGAGTGGACAACTTTGTCACCGATTTTAGTGGAATTGCTTTAAGTTTCTCTCCATTAATTTTGATGTTGGCTATTGGCTTGCTGTATATTGTCTTTATTGTGTTTAGGTATGGGCCTTGTATCCCTGATCTCTCCAATACTTTTATCATGAAGGGGTGTTGTATTTTGTCAAATGCTTTTTTGGCATCTAATGAGATGATCAGGTGGATTTTCCTTTCAGTTGTTCATATGTTGGGTTACATTAATGACATTTATAGCCTAGTATGAGAAGTCAAGTGTGATTCAGGTAGGTCTGCCTTTATATGTTACTTTGCCTTTTCCTTTGCATTCTTTAAATATTCTTTCTTTGTTCTGTACATTAGGTGTTTTGATTATAGTGTGGTAGGATGAATTTATTTTCTGGTCTAATATAGTTTGTGTTCTGTAAGCTTCTTGTATGTTTATAGGCATCTCTTTCTATAGGTTTGGGAAACTTTCTTCGATGATTTTGTTGAAAATGTTTTCCAGTTCTTGAGCTGGAAGTCTTCTCTTTCTTCTGTTCCTATTATTCTGAAATATAGTCTTTTCATAGTATCCTTGATATCTTGGATTCTTTGTGTCAGGAAATTTTTAGATTTCACATTTTCTTTGACAGATATATCAATTTCTTCAACTGTAGCATCAACCTGAGATTGTCTGTCTTCCATATCTTCTAGTGATGCTTGTGTCTGTAGATCCTATTCTCTTTCCTGGAATTTTCAGATCCAGAATGGTCTCAGCTTGCTTTTTTTTTTTTTTTAATTTCTTCTAATTCCTTTTTCAAGTCTTGGGCCATTTTATCCATTCCTTCTTGTTTGATTTTTATTATTCTGTATTTATTTAAAGGATCTATAAATTTCCATCACCTGTTTGATTTTATTTTCCTGTTTTTCTTGGAGGGATTTATTGTCCTTCTTTAGTACCTCTATCATTTTCATGACACAAATTTCAGGTCATTTTCTTGTGTTGCAGTTCTGTTAGGATATTGAGGGCTTGCTGTAATAGCATGGCTGGATTCTTGAGATGCCATATCACCCTGGTGTGTGTGTGTGTGTGTGTGTGTGTGTGTGTGTGTGTGTGTGTGTGTGTGTATGTGTTTACACTATCCTTTAGCCATCTGGTTAACCCTAGCTTTAACTGGTTGTTTTGGTGACTACCCTTGGTGAATAAGAAGGACCCTTGAGCCTGAGGGTAGATGATCCTGGGGTCTGGACACCCTCTTTGGGATGATGAGTAGGTCCATGGAATAGAGACTGAATCTCAGCAAGTAGCAGTATCTTTCCTTAGATGTTTGCAACCCAATTGTACCTACTGGAGGGGGATTAGACTAAAGGGTCTAGCCTGTATAATCTTGAGAACCAGCAGGTCTCCTCAAGAAGGTGGGTAGAATTGTGCATCAGAAGGTAAACTGCGTATCCCTGGAACTCCAGGGAACTCTCCTCAAGCTGGGAGATCAGGATGCACTCATTTCAGATTAAGTAGACCAACCCTTCACTCTTTCTGCAGTCACTGATCTCCTGGTCACCATGCAAGGTGTGCTCCACAATCTTGGAATCTCGAATGTAAGCTTTCCCCAAAGAACAGAAGAGGAGTGGGCAGGGAACCATGCAACTCTGGCACCTGGGATTCATTACTGGGTCAGCAGGAATAGCTGGAGGTTTGGAGACTGGTTATGAGTTTTCCTGGTACCCAGAGGCTTTCCTTGGGTAAGAGATGTAGGAAGGTCTAAGAACTAGGAGACTGGAGCCTTGTGTCTCTGGAATCCAGGGGCTGTCTTCAGGAAGATAAGGGGTTGGTATCTTACTCCCCTGGAACAGGGAGATCCTCTTCATGAGGAGAAAACACAGGCAAGGTTATTTAATCTATGGTAGCATGGTAGCACTGTTACTTGATAATTCCATTGTCACTGAGCTCCTGCTATCTGGGACACCATGTACACTCTACTGTGATATTTATGAGATAACTTTTTGTTGGAGTAAGGTCTTATACATTGGTTCTTAGAGGCTGATTTCAGTTCTCACATCTGGTTACTGGCCTCTCTGAGGCACTCTCTGATTGGTTAATAAAAGTCACTGATGACCAATTAGCTGAGCAGACAGAGTATAAGAAGGAGAGACTTCCTCAGGTAAAGAAAGCTACTCTGGGTTTTACAGAGAAAGCTCTCTTCCTGCCAGGACTCCAGCAGGCCGTCTGGATGTGAGCTTTGTGAGCCCTGACTGTACAGAGAGCCACATAGCTAGTTGGAATTATGTGGATAGGCTCTGGAAGAGAATCTCCCCAGATAACGCCTAAGCATTGAAACATTAAAAGGTCTCAGAGTATAATTATTGAGGAAAAGGCCACTGTGGGTTTAAGGCCTCCAGCTAAGGCAAGCCAGGTCTGCCGGCCTCCCTCCAAGCCCTGGCAGATGCCCTGCCATAAGCCTCCTGTGAGGCAAGCTTACTGGCTTCCCAGCAGGCAACCACCAGCTGTTCTGCTGGCCTAATATAACAGTTTATACTTATTAATAAATACTTTCTTAACAAAGTTTCAGCTTCAACTTTTCTTAACTAACTTAAAATCCACTCCTAAACAAAATCTCTCTTGCACTTAAAAAAATGGTTCCTATTAGTGTAAATATTTATTTTAAAAGCTTATTTTATGTTTAATTCTTATGTATATGTGTCTGTATGAAGGTATGTGCACACAAGTGGAGATGTCCACAGACATCAGAAGAGGGCATCAAATTCTCTGTAGCTGTCGTTACAGGCAGTATTGTGCGTCTCCAGATATCCTATGTGCTAGGAACAGAACTCAGGTTTCCGGCAGTATAACTACTGACTCACATCTCCATATCCCTTGTTTATATGTGACACTGTGTGTGTGTGTGTGTGTGTGTGTGTGTGTGTGTGTGTGTGTGTGT
>CAJQZJ010033615.1:4465918-4514157 GCA_907164525.1 Lophiomys imhausi | reverse complement strand
TGTGTGTGTGTGTGTGTGTGTGTGTGTGTGTGTGTGTGTGTGTGTGTATGAGTGCAAAATTTTCTACTCTAATAGTGTTATATGAAAGCTATCCGGGGAAATTCAAGTTAAAGCCTTAGGGTCTATCATTTGATGTTGTTTCAATTGTATAAATTCTTATATTTATTTATTTTTTATAATTTATTTTTTATTTCTCCAAGTTACATCTCAATCTCAATTCCCTCCCTACTCTCCCCTCCAGTCCCACCCTTCCACCCTCTTCCTCCTCAACCCCCCATCCTCTACCTTTTTTTTTTTTTTTAGCTTAAGGTATATCTTTTTCCCCTCAACAGCTCCCCCTTTCAGTCCAACAAATGGTTCTCTCTCTTATAACAATAAATACAATACAAAACAACAGAAATAAATAGGCCACATTTATGAGTTATATGGCTTAGCATATATTCCCAATGTCCAGTCCATATGTATTTGGCACCTGACTTTAACATTCTACTATCTAACCATCTCCATGAGTTTAAAGTTCTATATCTAACTCAGCTTTCATACTAACTTGCCTCACAATTTTAAAAACATCTTCTTAGATCCAGAACACCCTCTTGATTCCTAAACAACTCAAAATTTAACTATGAGACTCTAGCTATCTACTCTTCAACCACCTCAGCGACCTGAGAGGGATTAATATATATATGATTATATAGGAAGTACAGGGCCTGCAGCTTCCAAAACTAAGAAATGACATACCAGTGGCTGCCTGGACAGTTCCCATTTTCTCTCCATACATTACAGCATCATCTTCAGCCATTTGACCCCATTTCTCTGACAGACATTGATTGTAGAGCAGGAATTATGAAGGACTTACCTTCCCTGTCTTGGCAGAGCTAGGCTGTTGACTTATCTGCTTCCAAGTTTTGTCCTTTTTGAACAGCATTCTGTCTACAGTTGAAGCAAGGGGTTTTTCTTGCCAAGAGATAGGCTTGCCACTAATTCAACCATCTCACACTGGAGATTCTTCGATGCTCATCTTCTACTTGGAGTAGAATAGGGGGTGCTGTCAGGAGCTGATATGTCTCGATATCAAAAAATCTTAAGTTAAGAAAACATCTTTGAATGCTATATTCTGCAGATCTCTTGAGGTTTTTGAAGATGCCCTATCTATCTCTTATATTTAGATAAGTAAATGTTGCTTGTCTCTTAGCAACTTGATTTCTGAGTAGCTTAGAAAATAACTGTGATAGACTGTCATAGTAACTAACAAAATGACAAGCTTGCATGACTATTAGTTTGTGTTTCTTAATTATCCTAAACAGTTTATGATGGTTGGTAGCAAAATGCCAAAACTTCACATTTCATTTTTAAGCATTACTAGGTACAATACCTTTAAGAAGTGTTACCCTTAATTTTGTATCAATATACAAAGATCAATACCAATGTGGTCCAATACAATCTTAATTTTGCATCAATATACAAAGATCAGTACTGATGTAGTCCAATACAATCTTAATTTTGCATTAATATAGAATGATCAATACCAATTCAGCCAAATATAATATTAATTTTGTATCAATATACCAAGATATAAGGGCATATTCAATAATCTGTCCTTTTTTCTTGATCTTTCCTAAACTATGTCTATGTCCCATTTTTTCTCAAGTCTGTTCACTCCTACATAGGAGAGAAAGAAGGATACAGAAAAGAAAAAGAGAGAAGTCCCTAGGTCTAACCTTCAAAACCCATTTAACAAGAGCATTTAACAGCTTGTAGTCTCTTCCCCTAAATAACAAACTTTTCTATGTTCTATCAAATAACCAAAGGGGGGGGGAACACCCTCCCTACCTTCTGGGGATGGGACGTTGCTCTCTTAAAATGACTTCCTGCTGCTTTGGGACATAGTAAACCTGTTTGGGGCCCAAATAAGAATGGAAAAATGGTTAAAATGGTAATAGAACCATTTGATGTTCAGTCCTTTTGTGCTCAGCTATTTAGATGTCCTAAGAAGTTCTTAGACAGAGCTGATCTTCAGGGCTTTACTGAAGTTCTGCCTGGAGCAGTCTGTGGAGCTGAACGATCTTAGTGATTTCCAGTTGTTGTGGTTGTAGATATTTGAGGAAACAGCTATTGAGTTTAAACATGTCTACTCTAGATTAAAATTTTAATATGAAATATAGACATTGCGTCATATTTATAATAATGACATTTCAAGTACATTCTGGTAGAAGCAAAATGTTATCTTAATCAGACTCCATGAGACCTAAACATCTAAAGAAAATTTGATAAATCTGCTGATCAAAAGAACATTTGCATAGATTAACTTCTGGCTCTATTAGCTTCAAAACTTATTTCTTTTCCTTCACTATTGACATGTTTCTCAGGCCAGGTGATATAAACCAAAATTGTTTAATGTTTCCTCTAGTGGCCCTACATTTTCATCTGTAAGGTAGTCAGCAAAGTGGGCAGTAGGATTAGTCTTGGAAGCTGTTCTTGATTGGGGCAAGGAGTTATAATTTATGGGCACATGTTAGTGACTGGGAAACACATAAATATATTTGTCTAAATACAAAATATGTTATTTCTTGCACAATTCCCACTTTACTTAATTCTTTTTTTCAGAAGAATACCAAATAACTTTATATTATGGAAGTAAAATGAAAATAGTCTTTGGAGAGGTAAGTATAGTATTTGAAAACAAAACACACAAAACCCAAGACTAAAGGTAATTTGTAGAAATATTCAAACTATGGTTTATAAAATCTTGTGTTATAGTTAAAATATGGAATCCATTGGGTGGGTGTAGGAAGCAAAAATGCAAACAAACATTAATTTTAACAAAAGCTTCAAAAATTCCAATAGTGCAGAAAATAGAATTATGCATATTTATTCATATCAGTTTCTAGTCAAATTTTAATAATTAACCAATCTCATTTTTACATGTGCCTTTATGAACTCAGGTTAAAAGACCAAAAATATCATCTTAAGAAGATCATACCTTTTGAAAATTACTCTTTTAAAATTTATTTTCTCTTTTTAAAAACTTATACAAGGAAGAAATGTCTCTTTGTGATACTTATCTTTGCTCCCTCCATCCAGCTCTCCCAACTCATCTGTCTTCCACTTCATGTCTTTTCTTTAGCCTTTAACCTGTTGTTTCCATCGACCTCCTTGGCAGTTTGGAGCCTATGTTCTTCTCAGAATAGTAAATGCACACAAACTGATTACCAGTTATATGTAAATATAGATATATGTAAAGTCACACTAACACATGTGTCTTTATTGTTCTATTCAATTACAAAATCTAGCTTTTTATAAGATATAAATATTAGAAAAATATTAAAACTCTTTGATAATATATATGTTATATACATTAGCAAAAATCCTCAAAAACAAAAACTCTCAGAGTTTAGAATTTCCTGGTTTTGACTATTCATATATATATAGATATATGTTTTATATACAAATAAATATTTATTCATATATATTCATGTATATATGAACATTCACAATAAAATATATGTGAATAAGTATATATCCTAATTCATATACATATATATATATTACTTCATATATACTGACTCATGTTTCATGGACATAGATGTTTTCTCTAAACTGACATTTAACCTTGGTTTTCTATCCATTAACCCACAGGTTAAGAGTATGACATTCATGTTGCCTCATTATCATATATTTTATTAAGATACAGAATATGAGCAGGAGAGATGGCTTAATGAGTAAAGGGACCTGTTGCCATGTCAGAAATCCTTAGTTCAATCCACAAGGAAGGAATGTACTTCCACAGTTCTTTTCTAGCCTCCATATGGGGGTATGGTATGGCCACAGACATACATAAACACACATACAACATAAAATTAAAATGTAGAGACACGGCACAGAATTCTGCATGCCGAATTTGGTTTCTGTACTCATTAGTGATTTTGTTTATGAGATGCAATCGAAGTGGTTGGTTTTATCTACCACTGTGTCAGCATTTTATTATATACCTAAGAGTTATTCATCTTGAAACAGATAACTTAATGATATATTTTACTAGGGATTAATTTTTATTTCATTTAGTTTAAGTGTTAAGCTAGCACACAAAGGCATGAAATTCAACATGGTATTTTTATACCTATGTGCCAGTATACTCTTTTCTAATCGACCCCCTCCATCTCTGTCTTCTGCTGTGCCCTTTGTTCACTTTCGTCCACCCAAACATTTTCATGTCCCATGAACTCATTTCTTTCTTTTCTTCCTCCCTTAAGGCCCCTTCTGCTGCTCTCATGATACCTGTTTTAGTTTTAGCATATATTCAGACAGACACATACAAAGCACACACTCACACACATACCGAGACATACACAGACTTACCATTCAGATGCTCATTCAGACATAGACACACACACACACACACACACACACACACACACACACACATGCATGCACAAAAATTTAAATCTAAGTTCCACATATGAAAGGAACTTGGGATTTGCCTTTCCTTTTTTTTTTTTTTTTTTTAAACATAGGAGTATCCTCAGGGAAGCAGAATCAACCTTCTTTAAGGTAAACCACTTAGCTTGAGGTGGCTTGGTACGAGCATGGAGGAGCTCTTTTGTCGGAACTCAGGGCTATTTATACTGGATTTGATCATCCACAGACATTTCCTTTGAAGGAGAAATTATTGTTGCTAAGCTGGCGTGAGAAAGCCTGCCCTTTGTTCATGGTAGACATGATATCTATTTTCCAAAGCTATTTCTTGTACAACCATCTCTAGGGAGATAGTTCATCCTGAACTCATCAGTGACTTCACCATGCTTAAAGGTGAAAGAACATTTGTCTCACAAAGAAGCAAAACCTACACAGCCTACTAGAAAAATAGAAAATTTAACCATTGCTGAAATTTGGGTCACCCAGTAAATTTATTTTATTTTTATTATTTTATTATTTTTAAGGAAGTAGTTTATGTGTGTATGCTTGTGTTTAGGTACATGAATATGCAGGTACCCCTAGAGTCAGGGGTTGGTGTTGCAGTCCCTGAAGATGGAGTTTCAGGAGATTGTGACCAACCTGAAGTGGATGCTAGAGATAGAATCTATGTCCCCTGGAACAAGAATAGGCCCCCTGAACTACTAGCATTTTCTCTAGCCTTTTGAACAGCATCAAAAAACTGTTGCCAGATGCCTAATTCTCACTACTTTATAAGCTCTCTATGGCCCCACTTGGTAACAGTTTCATTTCAGTCTTCAATAGAAAAACTGAAGGAGGAGACTCCTCAAATGACCAAAAAGATATAGTTGCATTTAGTCATAAAAGCTCATCCAACACATGGAGGGAGAGCTTTAAATCACCTACCAGTTGCTTGAAATAATGACTACACTAATTAACACTAGTGCAACTGATACATGGTAAATATATTGCAAGGAATTAATTTGTTACCCTCAGAATCTTATGTATTCTGTTATGGGATAAATCACTTCAAAAGGTTTGTGTGTGCTGGGACTAGTTTATAAATATTAGCAAACAATTTATCTCATGTAATAGTCCACAAATAATTGGTGGTTTATATATTACAACATACTTAGGATATTTTCTTTATCATAAATACATGAATTCTTAAAAATTTATTTATAACTGAGTTCTGAAGTGATCTATTCTAGTTTGTTATAACTGGAAAGAATGAGAAAGCCTCAGCAGGGTTTTGTTTATTGGTTTTCATTTTGTTATCTTCATGTATATTTATACTGTTAGAGTTATTTAGATGGTGCAACTATTAATTTTTAGAATGCTTTATATTAACCATAGTGAGTAATTTTAAATATCAAATGTAGGCTGTTTCAGAATAATGTGATTGGAAATGGACGTAGATACATTTTTCAGAGGACATGAAGTTGAGAAGATGATGAGCTGGGGGAAGTTATGAGGAGGTGGAAGGGGAAAACAGGAAGCATATAGTCACATTTCAGTATCTCAATGTATGAAAAATTCAAAAATATGAAAATTATTATAGAAAATAATTAAGGTATTGTATATGAGAAACACTAATGTTACATCTTTAAAATCACTTCAGAAAACTTCTTTACAACACAGGATGTATTTAAAGCAGAAAATAATTACTTAATGACTTTATTCTTATTCACAAACAACTTGAATCTTTTGAAAACCTTTTAAATTTTTAAAAAATTGTTTTATATGTATGAGTGTCTTCTCTGTATGTATTGTCTATATATTACATGCATGCAGTCTCAACAGTGGTCAGAAGAGTGCATCACATTCCCTGGATCTGGAGTTGCCATGTGGATACTGGTAATTGAACCAAGGTCCTCTGGAAGAGCAACCACTGTTATTAATCATTGAGTCACCTCTTCAGCAATGGAACTTGCTTCCTCATATCATTTTTACCTCATTCAGTCTCATTTTTTTAAAAGAAATTACTACCAGCATTAGCTCTTTGAAATGACAGCAACCTTTTTTGTGTTTATCTGAGTTTTCATGAAAAAAAAATTGGTATATACAATTTGAACAGTATGGAAAATCCAAAGCAGCAAATGTTACCAAGGAAGATGTGTATCATTATGATTTGGGCAGATATCTCCCATTTTTGTAATTATTTTAATAAATTATATGGCTCCTAATTTTTTTTCCCATGGGAGAACTGGTCCTCTTCTGGGGCGAATGGTGATTCATAGTCAGAGATAACCTTAGGGAAAACTAGCAAATTATAAAGGTAGTGTAAAATTCTTTAATTTTGACACTTTTAGTCACAATCTGAATTTAGAAATATAATTTAATTATCATCAATTACTTCTGCATACCTTTTATTTAAAAATATTTTTATTTACTCTTGAAAAGCATTTTCATGCATATTGTCACACTGACTTCCTTCATCTACTCCTGGTGCCCTCAACACATCTCCACTTCTCTCCTCTATTCAAGAAATTGTTATTAATAACACTTGAATCCAGTCAGTGCTGCTTATATGTTCTGGGCACTGACAATCTACCAGGGCATCTCCACAAATGAGAATGGCGCTCCCTTCCTAGCAACCACCAACTGCCAATAGCGCCTCCCCTAGCTTTGTCTTTAATGTGACATAATACTCCACAAATTAACTTCATTAATGATATTAGGAACTGTGCCTTCAGTTTCCACCATTCTCAGCTAGGAGTTTCATTTATGCCAGATCTCAAGAACATATGCAGCTTCTGCTCTGTGAGATTCTTTCAGCTTTAATTCTCAGACCCCCCCTTTTCTTGGCCACCTTGGGTAAATTACCATTGATTCTATTTCTTTGTCCATAGAACTTCCTATATTTGTTTTTGATGTTATTCAAGTGTACATATCGACTTTATTAAGTAATGGGTAACTAATCAAATCAAGACACTCCACATTATATTTTCACAGTTGTAGCATGACTGAAATGGTTTGAAGGACTTTTCTTCTTATGCAGATGTAAATGTCCCAGTGGATTCTAGAGCTCATCAAGTTGGGAATTGAAATCTCCAGTGGGAGATGATTGAATTGGTGGTAAGCCGTTCTCTTGGCAAGAAAAACCCCTTGCTTCAACTGTAGACAGACTTCTGTCCAAAAAGGACAAAACTTGGAAGCAGATAAGTCGACAGCCTAGCTCTGCCAAGACAGGGTAGGTAAGTCCTTCATAATTCCTGCTCTACAACCAATGTCTATCAGAGAAATGGGGCCAAATGGCTGAAGATTGATGCTGTAATGTATGGAGAGAAAATGGGAACTGTCCAGGCAGCCACTGGTATGTCATTTTTTTGTTTTGGAAGCTGCAGGCCCTGCACTTCCTATATAATCAGATATATTTATCCCTCTCAGGTCTCTGAGGTGGTTGAAGAATAGATAGCTAGAGTCTCATAGTTAAATTTTGAGTTGCTTAGGAATCAAGAGGGTGTTCTGGATCTAAGAAGATATTTTTTAAAATTATGAGGCAAGTTAGTATGAAAGCTGAGTTAGATATAGAACTTCAAACTCATGAAGATGGTTAGATAGTAGAATGGTAAAGTCAGGTGCCAAATACATATGGACTAGACATTGGGAATGTATGCTAAGCCATATAACTCTTATAATTGTGGCCTATTCATTTCTGTTGTTTTGTATTGTATTTATAGTTATAAGAAAAAGAACCATTTTTTGGACTGAAAGGGAGAGCTGTTGGGGGGAAAAAAGAAATACCTTAAACTAAAAAAAAAAAAAAAAAAAGAAGGGAAGAGGATGGTGGGGCTGAGGGGGAGGAGGGTGGAAGGGTGGGACTGGAGGGGGGAGTAGGGAGGGGATTGTGATTGAGATGTAACTTGAAGAAATAAAAAATAAATTATTAAAAAAAAAGAAAAGAAATTAACCATCACAGGGATATACAGACTGTCATGAAAGGAAAGGCATGGTGGGAGGAGTGTGAGTGTGGGACCCTTCAACTTCTCATCTTTGAAAATCAGAAAAATGAGTCAATAGCAAGTTTTGGGGGGCTATAAAATCAAGGTTTATGCTAATGGCCTATTATCTCCAGCAAGGGTCAATCTCCTAAATGCTCCACAGTCTTCCCAAACAGCGCCAACAACTGTGAACCAATAGTTCAAACACGTGTCTGTGGTGGCATTTCACATTGAAACCACAACAATACATTCAGCCATTAAAATGTTCTTAGAGGTCACCCTCCTCCAAGGAGCAAATTACATGAAGCTGAGAACTCATACACCACTGTCAGATTTCAGGAGACATGTGAAAAGGAGCTCACAGAAACACACACACAAAGGGAAAGTCAAAAGGCATCTCACAGTAGGCCATTTTGGGCCCATCTACTACACTTTCACTTTTGAACAGTTTACAAAGTCTAGTAGGGCACAACACTTTCCTCAAACCCACCAAAAATGGAGAAACATGGCTCCCTTACTGTGGCCCAAGTCACTACTTCACCTGAGGGATGCTGGCCATGAATTTGTTCTTTCTTTCTGTTCATTCATTCACTTATTCATTCGTTCATTTGTTTGTTTGTTCTTTCATGTATGTAGGTCCACATGATGTGTTTGTATGATCTCCTATACCATAGAGAGCTTGTGGAGGTCAAAGAGCAACTTGATGAGGAGGTTTCCTCCTTCCACATTTATGGAAGTTTTGAGGATCAAATTCAGGTCTTCAGGCTTGAGCAGCAAGCATCTTTACCTGCTGAGCCAGTTCATTTGCCTCTTTTATGTACTCTATTCACAAATGAAGGATGATTATCTGCTAATTCCTTTGTAAAATAAAGCAGTATTATCCAAAAACAGCAGGTGTAGCACAGTGAGATATCGCTTAGACATAAAAAGCCTAAAACACTGGGGTTGACAGTAACATATATGAGACTGGAATTGTGTTGACTGGAATAAATGAGGAACTGAAGGCCAAGTACAGCACATTCTCTGTCCCTATAGATCTAAGCAGTGGCTCTCATAGCAGGTCAGCTCAGGATAGGAAACTGCCTGGAGGGACAGAAAGCAGTTCACTAATGCAAATGAACACAGAAAGGGGGGGAGGATTGGCTCTGATTTTCTTTCTTGCTTTTTTATTGGCTCATACATTGTACATAGTTCTGGGTTTCAGAAGGACATTTTCATAGAAGAGTGTGACACAGCTTGGACATGTCCACTTACTCTTAGCCTCCTTTGTCCCTCAATGCACTTTCAGTTACAGCTTCATGTTACAGATGCATACACAATTAGTATAGAAATCTGTGAGCCACAAGTGAGAAAACAACACCTAATATTTGGATTTCTGAGTCTGACTTAATTTTCTTAATGGGCTTCAGTTACATCCATTTCCTTTCATGACCTAATTTCAATCAAATCTGCACCTACAGTAGATTTTACTTGTCCCTTCCTTCTTTTTGCTGTATGCCTAAGCTGTTTGCATAGCTTAACTATTTCCGGCCAGCCGTGTGCACGTCTTCCCTTTGCTCTGCATCTTATCCAGCACTTGTTACTGTTTTCTTAGTGCTTCCTGTTCTGAGTGGTGTGATAAGGAACCTCAGTGTCATTTAATTTGTAGTTTTCTGAAACCTAGTTCTGGTTTTCTATAGCATAGCAGGTAGCTATTGTTTACAGAGATTTATGAAGTATTTTGAAATTATTAGAAAAGTATGCACTTCCAACACATGAATGTGATTAATGTCTGAGGAGATAGAGTGTTTATAGCCTTGATTTAATCAGAATGTGCCACACACACATCATACTTTATATCGTAGCTTCTGAAGACTGATTTGTTTTTTTTTTCAATAATAAGAAATTTTGTTGAGTAGAACTTAAATTTTCTTTGCAAAGAAAATACATAGACTCCTTTAAAGTGATTTCCCTCCTAAACAAAACATATTTGACCCATTCATTCATGCATTCAAACATTGCTGTGTTAGGTGCTGGTGATATAATCCTGAACAGAACGTTCATTTTCACAGAAATTAGAGTTCAGATGTGGAAGAGTAAAACTTCTCAAATCCCCCTTCTTTATTCAAAGCAGTTCAGTATTCCCAAACAAAAGTTTGTGAGAAAAATACCCATAGGGTTCCACGTAGAGATATAGGCATGGTTGAGGTAAAGCTATTGAAACTGAAGGGTTTTTTACACCTATTTTGTGAGTATAAATAAGATGTATTCTAGGTAAAGAACCAATTGTTCTCATCATTCCCATTTGTTCTAACACTTTAAGAACATACAAATTTACTGAATAGGAATTATTCAACAGAAGCAGCAAAAAAAAAAATCATCTAACCAATTGCTTTTAATTTCAAATTGTTATTGCATTTATGGTTTTTCATTTGTATTTATATATCTACTTGTTTATTTATGTGTTTTGAACAGGGGAATATGTGTAGCATGGCATCCTTGTGTAGGTCAGAGGACAGCTTTTTGAATCCTTCTCTCCCTCTACCATGTGATTTCCTGAGGATTAAATTTAGATGTCAGATATGGTGGTGGGCAACTCGACCTGCTGAGCCACGTTGTGTAGAGTTAGTAAATATCTAGGGGTTTCTGATACAGTCTCTTAATCTGGGGCATGAAGATCAATTTGGCTGTGAGCAATTAGTTTATCAGCTTGTGGACTAAAAACAGGAAACAGGAAAGACTTGATGGACTAAAAAACAAGGTTGAAGCCAGGTGAAAAACAGGAAAGACTTAACGGACTAGAAACAAAGTATTTGGCCTGGCATTGTTTTTGGCTGCTAAGTGGGTGGAGCCCAAATTAAGCTGAAACAGGTGGAACAAGGAGCGATCCTAGTTAAGGACAAGTGGATGGAGCCAAGGTGCCCCCATGCTAGAGAGCTCTGATGCCAGCGAGTCCTCACACTAGAAAGGACAACATCATCTGATGGAGAAAGTGCTGGTGGACTAATGGCCAGATCTCCCTGAGGCGGAAAGAAGCTGGTGAGCAGATAAAGCCTCAGAAAGATAGCAAAAGGCAAAGGACTAAACCCCATGGCTCAGCTTTTGACTAGAGGGGTTTGACATGTCCCGAACAGTGGCCTAAACGAAACTGTTGGCCGGCTTTAAAGACTGGTGCAGAGCGGCAGAGTTGCTGATGCAAAGGAAATAAGTTGGCCTACAGACGGCTGAGGTCTCCCAGAGAGAAGAAAGCCTCAAGCCTTATTTAAGGTGAGACTGCGATAGCCAATTTACCCCCAATGAATCTACACCTGAAATATTCCAGAAAAAAGACTGCTAAGTTCATTAAAGAGTCTACCAAAGAGACTGTGTTCCTGACAACTGAGGAACTGCCCCAGAGACTGTATCCTTCTAAAAGGTTAGAAAAAAAAAGTTGTAATAATTATCAATAGATTTAGTGGCTAGGTCAAAGGTGTTGTAGGAATTTATAGGGTTAGTAGTTAAATGTTTATATCTTTTATAAATGAATATAGTTATCAATAAATAAATATTAAATAATTTTAAAAAGTTTGGTTACAATGTTGCTAATCCAAATCTTTTTCTTTTATAAGCAAAAATCTCAATAATCTAGATCTCTATATAAATGGATAAAGCATTTGTTTGTATGTGTAGAATATTGGCTAGATATGGTGGTTCACACCTTTAATTCCAGTACTACAGAGATAGAAACAAGAGAATCATGAGTCTGAGGCCAGCCTATCCTATGTACTATAGTATATAATGCTATGCTGTGCTATATCATTCTATAAAATATCACATCTCAAAAAATAATAAAAACTATAATAATGATAATATTAGAGTTGTGATTCATGTGAACTTAAAAATCTGGGTTTTGGGGGTTTTTTTTTGCATTTATCTCTGTACCCTTGCTACACCCTATTCTCTTCCTTTTGCCACCTTCTTCATAAGATCTTTCAGCCACATTAATTTGACCTTTGTTGACCGGCATTAATCACACTTTTCTTTTCTCCTTCCCCTATCACTGTGTTGCAACATCTCCTCCAAATAAAATAGTAGTAATTTTAGCTTTGGAATTCTTTTTTTTTTTTTAGAACAAACAACAAGTAAAAGTACAAGGAAAAGAAGAAAAAAATTGTCACCAACAAGGTAATGAGGTGGTACCACACATAAAGCTTCTGTTCTCAATGTACATGAAAGACGTGTTATAAGCTGGTGCAGGACCCAGCACTTAGAGAGGACAAATACGTAGTTAATTTAACTGTGATGGCCAGTCACTTGCTTGACTTTCTTAAACTGAAAATTGTTTAAGAGTGAAAGCATATCAGATCAGGTTCTGGGCCTTAGGATCTATCCCTACTGGTTTCCTTAACTGTCAAACAAAGAATGCTTTTAGGCATTCCCATAATGGTGTAGCTACTTTTCCAACATATAAGATCAAAAACCTATTTATACAGAATGTTATATTTGGATACATATGATGGAGCACCAGCACAATTGTAATGGGTTATATGTAGATTTCATTGTTGATGGGAATATATGTATATATGCTATATTTTATATTTATGTGTGTATATTTATTTATTTGTGGTACTTTTCATATTTGACAAGTTTTATCTGAGTGAATGCTAAACCAGGTCTGGCATGGATATTCAAATAATGGTAAATCCATTTCTGGATATTATTCTATACAGGGACTTCCCAGAAACACTAACACATAGGCTCATCTGTATTCACTTGTCTTAAACACTAGCAGGTTATTTGAGATCTGAACCAAAGTCATTTCATCCACTATGAATCTTATTGATATCCATGTTCCTTGGAATTTTGAGAGCATCAGGGATCTTGATGTTCAGAGACACCTTTTCACTTCCCTGTCTTTTTTATGTATTGCTACATGTTTAGATTGCTATACAAAGTAGTTTGAAAAGACAGTATCCTAATTGCTAACTATCAGATCATCACATTATAGCAAGCAGACAAGCATGTAAAGAATCCCAACAGATCAATATCATGTGCTGTTGCTCTTCCAAAACAGTCCCATTCATATGGCTGGTCTTGTTGTGAAAATGATTAGACATATTAATCACATGCAGCTACTATGCACCCTGCACTTTGTTAAGTGTTTCAGATAACTTCATGAGATTATTTAAATGTTCTCGTGAGATTGAATCAGACACGGCACTCAGATATTTTAGGCTTATGTGCATGCATGTATATCAGCTTGGCATGTGTTGACAAATACGATTCAACATGTTTTCTTTAGTCTTAATTGCTGTTATGATAAAGCACCCTGGCCAAAGCAACTTTGAAGGACAAAACGTTTACTCAGTTCACATTTTCAGGTTACAGTCTGTCGCTGCAGGGAAATGAAAGTCAAACCCCAGTCAACAACAAAGTTAAGTTTAATTCATGCTTGCTTGTTAGTTCATGGTCTGTTCACCATAGCTATGCTATCCAGGACCCATGCCAAAGAAATGGTGCTGCCTTCTGTGAGTTTGGTGATCCCACATCAATTAACATATTCAAAATGTTCTCCCAGAAACACATCCATAGGCCAACCTGATTTGGAAGATCCTTTTTTGGAAGATTCTCTTCCCTGCAGATTCTACATTGTGTCAAATTCATAAGCCAAGCTGACCACAAGAAATTACCCATCATTTGCTCTGAGCTCTTGATCTCCAGGCAACAGCTGATGGCTTAGAATTTTAGCTGTGACAAGGCCACTAGCAATAATCAAGGTGGTTACTATTCCAGCATTCTGAGTTCCTATGCACCTAGAGATGAGCAAATACTCTGTCAGCCCACAGTGAATATGGAACGTGAACAAGAAGCACACCCATGCCTGTTTAAGCCACTGAGATTTGGGAATTATTAGGTCATGAATTAATTTAGCCCTTCTATGTTGATATGTTATCATAAACATGGAAAACAAATAACAGGTAGAAAACAGCCAACACCAAGTTAGTTATCAGTAACACTTGCACCTGAATATGCATCAGTCCATGGGCAGCTGGTCAAGGTACCTTGCTTATCCCTTCTAGAATTTCCGATTCAACTTGTTTGGGGTGAAGCCTAAGAAATTGTATTTCTTACACAGTCCAAAAGATTACATGGGTCAAATTCCAGTTTCATCCAGCCTCAAGCTCTTACAGGAATCAGGTATCAATTAAGATGTAGGAATCAGCTAAGTATCTGTCTGGCTTGACTGTAAATACGAGCATCCTGTTTTTATGTTCAGTATTTGAGAAGGCTCATTCAGAAAGCTCTGAATGCACCAAGATTATGATAAAGCAATAAAACCAGCAGTACTCAAGTAATATAGACTCTTTGTCTGATTATAAGGGGAAGTATTCAAAGTGCTTTCATTAATGGCTGAGTGGTTCTAATGCATGAGAATTTTGCAAGTCTCTCTGGTAACCTACCCTAATTCTGATCAATATGTCCAAGGTTATGTGTGTATAAAGTAATCTACACAGATCTCAGAGGATTCTGTCCAAGGCCCTCAGTGTGGCCCATACACAGTACTGAACCCTGTGTTCTTTAACTCATTTTAATGGTAGATCTTAGCAACCTGAGCATACAAGTTTCTTTCAGTTGAGAACTGTTTTTTTTTTCCTTGTAAGGAAAGGCTTTCACTGCTTCTCTTTGAAATATCTGAACTCCACTCCTCAGAATTACTAGATTACTGTCCCACTATTGAGTAAAATAATTCAGCAGAGCAAAAACTACAATATACCAACATTATGAACTCAAAGATGGATGCTAAGTAATGAATGAATGGGTTGGTTACACAATATACACAAAAAGATTCATGTTCTGGACATGATGAAACAAGACTATACGATATAATGCAGCAGAGAATGTTGAAGAACTTAAAATAGGAAATTGCATATTACTAGATTTTCCCATTTAATATTTTCTAAATTATAACAAGTGAACCTTGTTACTTAGGAGCTACACATACTTTTTGAGTGTTTTCTCTTAGTTTGTGAAACTGTATAAAATGAAAATACACTACTGTACATTATAGGGACAATTTTAGGAGAAAGTTGTACTATTAATAGGATTTATATGGTACTGTAAACCTTTGATTGCTTTAATATTTATGAAGAGATCAAGAGTTACAAAAAAAGCAAACAAACAACCAATAATCAAGGAATATGTTCCAAATTAAAAATATATAAATAATAAAAATTTAAAAAGTAAAATAATTCTCAAAGTTACTCTATATTTTTGGTGTTCAGAATGTCAATCTATATCAATAATAGAAAATGCAAACACTGACTCATTCTTCAATTTAAAACCTTGAGGAAGTTGTTTCCACCTTTGGAGAACTAGAAGAATATGGTTTTGAAAGTGTCAGTGCACTGATTAGTCTTTTGTCAATTTGACACAAGCTAGAGTCATCTGGGAAGAAGGAACCTTTGTTGAGAAAATGCCTCCTATGATTGGGTGGTATGCTGTAGGGCCTTTTCTTGACCAATCATTGCCATGGGAGACCTCAGCCCATTGTGGGCAGTACCATATCTTGGTAGGTGGTCCTGAGGAGTATAAGAAAGCAAACTAAACATCTTATAGTCAGGACAAATTTTGGGTCGAGGGCTTTGTGAGTGGGTTGGTGTCCCTCTTCCTTCACTGGAAGTCCTTCCTGGCTACAGAAGGTGGCCACTTCAGTCTCAGTTGGGGTCACCCTATATCCTTCCAGGAGCTTTCCCTATCCCAGGTCTCCAGCTTGTCCCAGAAATGATCCCCAGGTTCCCTTCTCTCTCCCAGCCCTCTCACCCCCATCCCTGTTTTCCCAGCATTTGATTAGTCCTTTCTCTTCTCTATCCCTTCTTCTACCCAGTTCCCTCTCTCCCTCCACTTCTGATGTCTATTATATTTCCCCTTCTTAGTGGAATTCAAGCATCCTCATATGAGCCTTTCTTGTTACTTAGCTTATTTGTGTCTGCAGATTGTAGCATGGTTATCCTGTACTATATGGCTAATATCCACTTACAGGTGAGTACATACCATATGTGTCTTTCTGGATCTAGGTTACCTCACTCAGGATGATATTTTCTAGTTCTATTGATTTGCCTGCAAATTTCATGATGTCTTTGGTTTTAATAGCTGGGTAATATCCCATTGTGTAAACGTACTCACAGTTTCTTTATCCGTTCTTTGGTTAAGGGACATCTGGGTTAGGAAATGACCAACCAATGTCTGGCCCAACTTGAGACCAACCCCATGGGAGAGATCTAACCCCTGCACTATTAATGATACTCTGTTATCCTTGCAGACAGGAACCTAGCATAACTGTGTAGAAAAAAAAATGGCTACTTAAACGGCCTGGGACTGCTTGGACTGAGGGCCTATAAGCCGCTGAGGTCTTTTCCCCAATAATTAAACACACCAAGACCTTTTAATGTTTTAACGCTTAGTCTTTAGCTGGGCAGACTCTCAATTAGCTACACTAAGTTAACCCAGATCACCTAATCCCAAACTGCCATGTGCCTGCGATTACCTTCCAGCATTCTCTAGAATCTGTAGAACTAGTCTCTGTGTGTGCCCAGGGTTCCTATTCTAATCTCAGGAAGTCCTGCCTTTCCTATACTCTTTCTACCCAGCTTATTGGCCATAAGCAACTTTTATTAATCAATCATAAGATGCCTAAGAAGGGGTGGTAACCAGACCTCAGCATTGAATTTAACCTATGAGAAGCCATGATATTAGACCTTCCCACAACATAACTGTCATCTGAGAGGTTTCATCCAGCAGATAATAGAAACAGATGCAGAGACCCACAACCAAACATTACACAGAACTCAGGAAGTTTTGTGGAAGAGTTATGGGAAAGATTGAGGGAGCTGGAGAGGTCAAGAATACCACAAGACCTACAGAGCTAACTAACATGGACGCATGAGGACTCACAGAAACTGAAACACCAACCAAAGAACTTGAATGGACTGGGCCTAGGTCCCCTACACATATGAAGCTGATGAGTTGCTTGTTCTTCATGTGGGGCCCCTAAAATTGAAGCAGAGACTGTCTCTGATATGGACTCTGTTATCTGCATTTGCATCCCTTTCCCCTTGCAGGGCTATCTTGTCAGGCCAGTGGAAGAGGAGGCACTTAATCCTGATGTGACTTGATGTTCTAGGACTGGTTGGTACCCAGGGTGGGGGTGAGCTCACCTTCTCTGTGGAGAAAGGGTGGGAGAATGGGAGAAGTAGGTGAGAAGGTAGGTCTGGAGGAGAGGAGGGAGTGGGGGTGTGACTCATATGTAAAATTAACAATAAATAAATTAAGGAAAAGAAAGAAAAGAAAGAAAGCTGAGCTAGCCATGGATGACCAAAGCAGTAAACAGAATTTCTCCAGAGTCTCTGTTTCAGTTCCTTTCTCTCAACTCCTGCTAAAATCCCTTCCTTGATTTTCCTTCATGTTGTAAACTCTAAGATGAATTAAACCCTTTTCTCCATAAGTTGGTTTGGGTCGAAGTTTTAGCACATCAATAGAATGAAAACTAATGCAGTGTGAAAGCCCATCATATGATATCTAATGTACCATATGATGATTTAAAAACTTATATGTTAAAAATAAAATACACATAAAAAGAAATATTTGAAAATTTGCAATACCTAAATATATGTTTCATCCCCCAAATCATCATGACTTATGTCAAATGACATTTACAAACCATCCATAGTAATAGTTAACCAAAGATGATTGTTCACATGCAAATTAAAGTGGTTTAAAATCTGCCACAGATAATTTAGCAGAATCTTATACTTTATGACTTATTCATCCAACACTTCAAAGTAATCATATTTGGGCTGATATTTACAATGTTGACATACATTTGAACCATTCTTTTAAAAAAAAAGATTGAATCAAAGGATTATAAATATCTGACAAAGTGTTTTTACAAAGAGACTATACTTGAAAAGGAAAATTATTTCAGTGATGTAGTCACTGATCAATATTTCCCAAATTTCTACCCAGTGAATAGGAAAGTGTGTTATGTGAGCCAGCAGGAGTCACGTCCTCAGGGATCTAAGTGTGCTGATTGTAAAGAGCCAATGATTTTAGATTGCTACCTCATTAGCATATGTGCAGGTAAATTATCCTACTCAGAAATAAGAACAAGGGCCTTGCTAATAGACAAATGAAAAGTAAAGGCTCACTCCAGGCAAGGTGACTGATCTTACTCTGAAGATGTGTTACTAAACAACTTCTGCAGTTGCTGCAGAAAAAAATCCAGTGCCATGACAAGGTTTCCCCTGATCTGGTCTTGTAGACAAACTCTTTTTAAGTATGCAGACTCCAAAAGGCTGTGTGTGCTTTGAACTAATAACGCTGACATTAGATAAACAAGAAAAACTGTGTAATAAGACTTAAGCAATTAAATGAAGAAAAATGAGTGTGGCCTTGGGTGCAAAGAGCACACAGGGGCTTTGAGATTAGAAAATCTGAAAGGATCATGGCTGAAAGGAATAGTTGAAAATTACAGCAAGAGAGACATGGTAGTTTTATTTATCATGGCAGAATTGCTTAATGGAATTTGAGGGAATGAGAATTCAAGCTCAGAGTCATCCTTAACTACATAGTACAACTCGGTTTAAAAATAATAGTATGACATTACTGGATTTTGAAAATATTTTTTTTGCTTGAAGAAACTTTCATGGGGTTCTGCCCTTAATCCTACACATATCTGTGTACTTTCTTGTGCAAATTAATTTTTAGGAAAGGGTTCTTACTAAGTTAATTTAGTGAGAATCGTGAACTGTGTATTTGGTGAACCTCAACATCTGATCAGGACTTAAAAATAAAAAATTTGTGTGTTCGGCATTTCTTTCTTTCTTTCTTTTTTAAAAAATGTTTATTACTTCAAGTTGCACCTCCATCACAGTGTCCTGTTTACACCCCTCCCAGGATTTTTATTCTCTAGTGTCATCCATACATGTTTTCATTATTGCACTGAGCAAAATCCTAGGAGGTTAGCTTAGTGAAACATGCTTACCTATGTATCTCTTCATGTGTGTATGTGTATACCATTCTTATAAGCTAATACCTCTGTGCTTGTGTGCTGTGTATGTGTGTTTGTACGTGTGTGTGTGTACGTGTGTGAGTGTGTGTGTGCTTATGTGTTAATGTGCATATGTATATTCATACAGATCATAGGACAGCCTTAGGTGTCATTCTGCATAAATCATTGCCTCATTTTTTTTTTTTGTGGAAGGGACTGGGGTAGTAAAGATCTCTTAATAGGACCTAGAGCTAGGTCTAGACCAGTTTTCCTGCAAGCTCTGGAGACCTGCCTGTAGCCACCTTCACAGCATTGGGATTACAAATGTGTATCACACTGTGAGGGTTTTGTTGTTGTTTATGTGTGCTGGGGACTGAACTCTGTCTCCTCAGGCTTGCATGGCAAGTGTTTTACTGACTGAGCCATCTCAACTGTTCTCCAAACCCATGGTTTTATTGTATCCTTTTAGTTTTCCATCTCTAGTTCCTATCCTTGGTCCTCAGCCATAGATTCCCACTTAGTACTGCATTCAGAATTGTGTCCAATCCCTCCCTCAACTTTTAAAAATCAGTGGCTTAGAACAACACTCTAATTACCAATACTATAAGGTAGGCATAGGTCCATGCATTTGTAGCCTTTTCCCTTAGATGTTAATCAGTACCAGGCTCTCTCTTCTTGCTATATGGACAAAAACAAAAAAGGAAATATTCCCATCTCTTTTAATTGCCCAAATTTGCAGTGATCATATTGCTTCTACTCAGTTTTATACTGATGAGACCTCAAATCAAGAGACTTAGGTCTAACTTTCAATGGTTCTGGCTTTCTAGTGGTTTCTACTTTGTGAATATATGAACATTTTGATGATTCCTGATGTTCGTTCACATATGTGCTTGAAAATGATACAGCATCGAGCTATAGTTTCTCAAGTTTCCAAAGAGAGCGTAGAGAGTTAGATCTGTATATGCCCATATTATAGTTTTTCAAGAACAATTTTGGATTGAGTCAGCAAAATTGTGCAAATTTGCAAGGAGATGTTTTCCTGAACCATAACGGCTCATTCACTTGCTTTACTCAACCACTACCACCACCACCACAACAACAATAAACTTAAGTTGTGAGTTGAGATATATAAATTTACCCATGAGGAATGGAGGGGAGTTCAGAAAAAAAACTCCTCTAAAAGGCAAAATAATTCAGGAAGTTATGGATTATTTAATAACCATTAATGGTGTGCTTATTAATCAAGTTCTGCTACCATAGAAATGTGCAAAATATGTCAAATTTATGGTCATAAAAAAGAAACAGAATACTTGTGGAGTACTTGATATTTTTTGAAGGTGGCAGATATTGAGGTGGGTATCACCTGGCATACACCCAAAGGCATGAAAGTGATTAGTAACACACAAATTGAGATTTTCTCAAGGCAAGTAGGTAGGATCCTATACTCCCAAATGTGGTCAGTCACGGGAGATCAGGAATTTAAGGAAGATGTCTTGGGATATGTGTGGCTGGGTACTGGTACTGGGATATGTCAGAATTGTAAGCAGATGGAAGAGGTACCAAAAGAAGGAGGCTTCAGGCTTCTCTCTCAGCTTGATGCATCACGAAACTGAAGGGGAAAGCAAGAAGGGCTCAGAATTGATCTTCAGCCATATAAGAATGTAGTCAGACCTGAAGGCAGGCAGCTCTGCCACAGCAGATCATGGTTCTTTCAGTCTCTATCTGAGGAACAGAATGTATCCAAACAGGAGCTAAAGTGTCATTCTTCAAATGGTTAATGTGGGATATTAGATACAATTGTCACAGGGCAAATAAACACTGAACAGAATATATTGTATATACTTTATTACACTATCAATTTTTTTCTGCTCTCAACTTCCACTGGAAATTTAATTTAAAAAGGTCTTCATCATTGTATGAATACTATAGTAAAATTACTCTTGTTTGGTTTCTAAAGCTCTGGCTCATCTCTTTCATACAGACTTTCTAAACAGTGTGTTTATTTCAGACTATAATAGTCATCTGTAACCTTGGTTTGATAGTAGTCTATATTATGTATTGCTCAAGATCTTGCCCAAATTCTTTGGGCATGGTTGCCCATGGATGGCACAGTTTATAGTCTAAATGAGTGTCCAGCTTAAGGTTGTACCAGATCCCTTGCTCACTGTAGTCTCACTCCTTGAATAACTCATGTTTTTTCTTAACTTTTGTCAGATTGTTGCTCTTAGTAACCTTCCATGCACTGCTTTTGCTCTCATCAAATATGTGAGGTAGTAAATATTCAATTCTGCCACTTCTTCCCGACAGGTGTAAACCTATGGTATGAAGTAAAATTGCCAACCTCTTTGTCTACAAAATTTCTCTGGGATGGTATAATCTCCAGTAGAAGAAAGCTGTATGGCTGGGAGTACTATTAATTATTGAATAAAGATGTTTAGTTGAAATCTTATACTATACACATTATGTCCTGTTTGACTTTTATATATTGAAAAATACATTTATCACACTTCTACTGATAATATAAAAACTTCTGTACAATGGAACAAGGACAGTATCTTCAACAAATGGTGTTGGTCTAACTGGATGTCGACATGTAAAACGATGAAATTAAATCCACACTTATCATCTTACACAAAACTTAAGTCCAAGTGGATCAAAGACCTTAACATAAGGCCTGACATACTAAATCTATTAGAAGAGAAAGTAGGGAAAAACCCTCAAACTCATCAGCACAGGTGACAAGTTCCTGAAAAGAACACCAACAGCTCAGGATCTAAGACCAACAATCAATAAATGGGACCTCATGAAACTGAAAAGCTTCTGTAGGGCAAAAGGCACTGTCATTTGAACAAACAGCAACCCACAGATTGGGAAAAGATCTTCACCAACACCACATCTGACAGAGGGCTATTATCCAAATTTTACAAAGAACTCAAGAAATTAAATGACAAGAAACCAAATAATCCAATAAAAAAAAAAATGGGGAACAGAGCTTAACAGAGAATTCATAAAGGAGGAATCTCTAATGATTGAGAGACACTTGAAGAAATGCTCAGCATTCTTAATCATCAGAGAAATGCAACTCAAGACAACTCTGACTCTGAGATTCCATCTCACACCTGTCAGAATGGCTAAGATCAAAAGCTCAAATGACTGCATATGTTGGTGAGGTTGTGAGAAAGGGAAACACTCCTCCATTGCTGGTGGGAGTGCAAGCTTGTACAACCACTATGAGAATCAATCTGGAGATATCTCAGAAAACTTGAAATATCTCTACTTCAAGACTCATCCATACCACTTCTGGGTATACATCCAAAATATTTCTCTCCAAACCACAAGGACGTTTCCTCATTTATGTTCATAGCAGCTTAACAGCTTTATTTGTAATAGCTAGAAACAGGAAACAACCCAGATATCCCTCAACCGAGGAATGGATAAAGAAAAGAAAAAAAAAACTGTGGTACATCTACACAATGGAATACTACTCAGCCATCAGAAACAAGGAAATCATGCAATTTGCAGCCAAATGAATGGAACTAGAGAAGCTCATCCTGAGTGAGCTAACCCAGACTCAGAAGGATGCACATGGCTTCTATTCACTTATAATTGGATTTTAGCCATACAGTGCAGCATAATTATGCTACAACCAATGCACCACAGGGAACAGGAATATTGACTTTTTTACCTATCCATCAGACACTTTGCCCTAGTGGTTCTGCCTTGCAGGCCCTCAGTGTATGAGGAGGCTCTTGGCCCTCATATGACTGCTGAACTGGGGCAGGGGACTAATATGTAGGGACACTCCACTCTGGAGGAGTGAGTTGGAAGTGATGGGGGTAGAGGGTGGGAGGGCAGGACTGGGAGGGGTGGAAAGAGTGTACTATGATGGAGATGTACCTGAAGTAATAAATAAACATAAAAAAGAACTTCAGTTTTTGAAAAGAAATTCTGTTTGTCCTACTTGAATCTCCTTTTCTTTCAAAATTCAGTAATCCATTCCATAATTCATGTACAATTTCTAAGATTTGAATGTTGTACTCACCACACTCTGCAGAATTTCAAGGTTAAATTAAGTAATCAATATTATCTAGCAGTGAACTCTTCCAGCTGTGTTAACATCCTGTCTGGAAAGAAATTCACACTCGTGCATTAGTGGCACAAATGCCTTGGTATTAACCAGCCATTTTATGATTCTATTTAAGGTCTATTTCACAAGATGAAAACCATGCTTCACACCATACTCAGGGTCAAGAACCTGTGGCTAGATAGGTCATGGGCCATAAGGGTGAACCTTCATCTATTTCTCTGCTAATCCATCAAAGTATTAAGTTGGCTCCTAATAACTTTTGTTTATACTCATAGATTAATGCATATCTCAAACCTCATCAGACATGTATATCACAGAGACCCACATCTAATCAAGGTGTATACAATAAAATCACTCTATAGTACTCTGTCATAAATGAGACATCTATAACATACCCCTGCTTCCCAAGGCTTTGGAATCTATGTGGTAGTAGAAGCAGAAAGATTATAGGAGCCAAGGGAAGTGAATGACTATGGGAAACATTATTTTATGCTAGAGTAATACAGTTGAGCATATTATGAACTCAAAGTTGTGATAGAATGAACAAGACCTGTGCAAGCTAAACTCTAAGAGAGTCCAAGCATAGAGACACAAAGTTCTACATCTGCTGAGGGACTATTGCTAATTAAGGGCATGTCCCCAAGTAGGTCCACACTCCAGAAGATAGCTACACATCTGTATACAGACAGCACTAATGGGATTCCAAGAATTTAAAAAATAAATAAGGAAACAAAGTTGTATTGTGTGGAATGTAGAGTCAGTCTGGGAGGATGAAACAATCAAAATACAATGTATCAAATTCTCAAATAATAAAAGCACTTTTAAAACAAAGTCTCTATTCTTCCTGCTACCATAATAAGAAATAAGACATTAGATGGTTTGATTGTGTAAGAATTGCTACCTTCTTCCTTGTTTTTGCAGCACACTGTGGTCAGAGATGTAAATACTTAGTTTAGATGAAAAATTAAATACCTAATTTAGAGCAGAGCATTCTCAGAAAGTTCCACTGGAGGTTCTAGAATCTACGGCCACCCTAATGGTCCTATTTTCCTTCCTTAGGTGATCCCATTAACAGATATAATAAAGTTGGGGAGTGTGCAATTAAACTGGGTTTTTTCTTTGTTTATTTGCTACAAAGGTTCTCAGAGCTTTTTAACAAATTAATATAATGGAGATATCTGCGTGGAGTAGTAGAAGGTGGCTATCCTTAAGGGTTACTTGACCTGGTATCCTTTTTTGTTTAAGACACAATTTGGGATTTGTACAGCTTGAGACATGGTCTTGTTCTCAACATCACAATTCCTTTAAAAAGTTAAAAGTCTCTAGAAAGCATATCTGATTTAGTTCCAGGATAACCTTATTAAAAATACTTTAGAATCACAACTAAAACAGAAAATAAACAGTGTAATTTTTCCTTATAAATACACTCAGATTCTCTCAGTTCTAAGGAAAATGTCTTTAGTTCAGGTGATCTCTTCTGCAATATTTTTCTTATTTACATTTTGTTTTGTAAATCAGATGGATTGCTGTAATGCGGTAATTCTTAACCTTCCTAATCCTGTTACCCTCTAATATAGTTCCTCAATTTGTAATGATTCCCAACCATAAACTTATTTTATTGCTACTTCATAACCGTAATTTTGTTACTTTTATGAATCATAATGTAAATATCTGATACATAGGATATCTGATATGCCTCTTCCTTGAAATGGTCATTTGATCCCCAAAGGGGTCAGAATGGACAGTTGAGAACCACTGCTCTAATGAGTAATGAAGCTATTTGCTTGTTTACTTGTCTGTTTTTCCTTTACTGCTTGCTGTGAGTTAGAATCATGTTCTAAAATCTCTGCATTGAAGTGTTTAACTCCAGTGTAGGTTTATGAGGAGACAGGAACCAATTAAGGTTAAAAGAAATTCTGAGAGTAGAGATGTGATTAAACAGGATTACTAAGAGAAGACATGAGGGATATCACTTCCTTTTGCTGCCCAATGGGGATTCTAAGCAAAGGTAGCTGTCATCAATAGGAGGAGAGAGCCACCATCAGAAGTTCATCCTGAGTGAGCTAACCCAGACTCAGAAGGATGCACATGGCATCTATTCACTTATAATCAGATTTTAGCCATATAGTACAGGATAACTATACTACAACCAATGTACTAAAAGGAACAGGAACATAGACCTTGTTATCTGTCAATGAGACACTTTGCCCTAGTGGTGCTGCCTTGTAGGTCCCCAGTATATGAGAAGGCTGTTGATCTTTATATGACTGCTTAACTGGGACAGGGGACTGATATGTAGGGACATCCCACTCTGGAGGAGTAGGATAGAAGGGAGAGGGTCTAGACGGTGGATGGGTGGGAGGGGTGGAAAGAGGACACTGTGATGGAGATGTAACTTGAATAAATAAACACTTAAAAAAGTAACTGTTGTTACAAAAAAAAAAAAAAAAGAAAAACAGGATGGAGGAACCTTGACTTTGGACTGCCTGGCAATGGCAAAATACATGTCTGTTTTTCGGTATTAAGTATTTTGTTAGGGCAGTCAGAGCTGACTGGGACACTAGCCTGATTAATCTTTATTTCAGGGTTAGCTGAGCATGATTCTCTTCACTATCTAAAATCAAGTCAGAAAGAGATACAAGTGAACTCAAGAATTCTGATAATGTGAATATTTTCTTCCCAGAGAATAGTCCTCAGATGACTCTTGCTTTAAAAAAATAGTTTAAGAATTTGTTCAGTCTGCACAGAATTCTGAGCCATCCTCATGTTATTTTTATCCATTTTACATCATTTTGAATGAACATATAAATTTAATATGAGAAGTCTGAACATCTTTCCTTTTTTTTTATTATGTTGGGGTGGGGGAGAACGGAGTTTTGCACACGTGGAAGACTTAGAACAAGTTCTGTTATTGTGACTCAAGTATTTTCCTTTTTTTTTAAACTGAGACAGATTTTTACACTGTCCTGAGCTAACCAGTTATGCTAAGTTGACTGGTCAGTGAGCTTCAGAGAACTAACTACCTTTCTTTGCCTTCACCCACCTGGGATTATT
Source organism: Lophiomys imhausi (assembly GCA_907164525.1). Classification (NCBI taxonomy): domain Eukaryota; kingdom Metazoa; phylum Chordata; class Mammalia; order Rodentia; family Muridae; genus Lophiomys; species Lophiomys imhausi. Next base: position 4,487,636 of record CAJQZJ010033615.1, on the reverse strand, counting down.
AAGACAGAGTGAAGTGTCACACTTGGCTTTGGATATAGGTCTTGTGGGATCCAACTGAGGTGCAAATACTTGCAATGTTTGCCTTTAGTCCCTGTCATGGTTTCCCCTGATGATGGACTGTGAAGTAGAAGATGAAATAAGCATTCTTCCTTGGGTTCCTTTGGTCAGAGTCTAATCATAGCAACAGAAAGCTAAACGAGGATATGCCCTACAACTCTTTCGGGTCAATCTCTAAATCTTGGGTGACACCAGTGAACATGCCAAACTGAATGTGGGAAAACCCATGAGGCCTCAACCTTAACAAAGAACTGTAGGCAATTAAGGAAGACTGTCAGTGAGAGAGGTGGTACTCCCCAAGGAAGGAAGAGCATAACAATTCGTTGTCTAGTGCCAAACGGACAGCTCTGAAAACATATATACAAATAACATTATATGGTCTGAACTGGTTGCATTTATGAATACACATATATACATGTATATACATACATATATATGCATATACATGTATGTGTATATGTATGAATGTATGTAGAATAACAATTGGTGAAGTAAAAGAGATTGTGAATTTAAAGGAAAGCAGAGAGGGATATGTGAGAAGGTTTGGAGGAAAGGCTAGGAAGAAGTGCTGTAATTAAACTATAACCTAAGGGGAAAAAAACAATTTAAAAATTGCCTTAGGCAGGAGGAATCGAGGGATGTATCTGCTTTTCTTACCTCCCCTTATGATTGGCACCCCCATCCCCAGAAATGCTGGAGCAGTGAATTATCCCACCTAATACCACCACAGCCTGGTGACAGCCTGGCTAGAATTTAGCACCCAGATGTTCTCCATACTCCTTTGCATCCCCTGGTAATTTATAAGCATTCCAAGTGGTTTACATAGTCATGACTTTGAGCCAATTTCATCCATGAAGAGGTCTTCCTATCCAGGAAGATCTGTTTCCAATTCTTCATACCAAGTTCTTGTCATTTTACTTATTCATTCTCACTTAACCCAGATTGGTTTGACATTTTATTTATTAGTAGTTTAAAATACATTGAACCCCCAATTTAAATCAGAAAGCCTGAATGGATTTCAGAAAACTGAGAACACGGTGCCATTTGCAAATGTGGAAGCAGTAATCTGCAAAGGTGTGTACTGTTTTTTTTATGGCCAAAGGAAATGCATTCCTTAAATCAGCCTTTCCAAAATGAGCTATACAGGAAATTAGTTCTTAAGGATTTAGTTAGCACTGAATTAAAGAAGACTACTGTACTAGAACAGAATTAGAAAAGCCTGGGTTGAACAGCATTTAATCTGTTTTAATGCAATGTTTCTGTTTTTTCAAGTATTAAATTTGCTAATATTTATGTTTTGCTCTTTGGTTTTCATAAATAACATTACTTATTAGTATTAGATGCATATTTTAGGAAATGCTCATAAATTTACCGTTATACAATGCTATCATTTGTTTTAATTCATTTTTTTTGTTTTTAAGGTTCATTTAAAGTTATATACTTAGAAAATATTAGTACAGACTTTGAGTTGCTGTAGAATTACCAATATAAAGGGTTGTATGCTTCTGTGCTTAGGATCAAATGTGCTCTTTCACATCAGTAGATTTAAGACATGCTGGGGTCTTATTAGAAAGTATCTTTCTGGCACCTCATCATAGACTCAATAAGTCAGACACTTGGGCATGGATAATACCAGTATCTTTTAAACACTCTTTCAGGACATTGAAATATATGGAAACATTCAAAAACCACTGATTCTGGATTCTAGAAGAAGAACAGAACCTCACACCTCACTGGCTATCACCTGTGGGATTAAAGGGAGTGGATGAAAGAGCGGCTAGCTGGGAGAGAGATCAAGAGGAAGTGGAGAATGGCTCTGCTTGTTTGAATAAGAATAACCCCCATAAACTCATATAATTGAATGCTTTGTCACCAGGGAATGGTACTGTTTGAAAGGATTACAAGGGTTAGGATGAGTGACCTTGTTGAAGTAGTGTCAGTGGGGGTGGGCTTTAGGATAGACCTCTCTCAGCTACATTTCAACACCATGCATGATACTGTGCTCCCCACCATGATGCTAATGGTCCAAACTTTTAAAACTGTAAGTAAACCCACAGTTAAATGCTTCTTCTTACAAAAGTTACCTTGGTCATGGTGTCTTCACAGAAATAGAATAGAGACTAAGACAGTTACCAACAAAACATGCTGGGTATGTGAGGAGTAGAAAGTACTGACAATTCAGGAGAGATGGTTCAATAAGAGATATAACAAGGTACAGGCAGAAATCAAGTGTCTGGTAACATGTTCAAGAGAATATGTATGGCATTCAGCTTTCAAGAAGCTTGGATTCTAGGGATGTATCAAAGTGGGACTCAGAACTCCTGGAAAAATAAGAGGCAGAAAACCTTATTATAGAAATGCTGTGACACAAGGTCCCTATTGAAGAGAACTTTGTCTTATTTAAATGTTAATTTCAATGATAACGTAAATTTCAGATTTCTTTTCTGCTTGTGCACCTCTGTATTAAAGGTTTTAAAGCATGGGAGTTACAAATGAGTCTTCATGTCTTATTTAATATGTGTTCAAGAGCCGTATGACTTCAGAGTTAGACCGTTGCAGGAATGAGACCTTGAAGAGGAGTTTGATAAGTTACTGTCCTAAGAGTCCTAACTTCACCAGCTAGATGTTCCACAGTCAACAATGTTTGTATTATGCTGAGCTTAAGAAGCAGATGGAAGCTGGTTATGGTTGCCTTTCTTCAGCTTTATAGGCTTGGGGATGATCCTAGGTGTGGCCTCAGTTAAATCCAACTTTCAGTTGTTTAATGAACAGTGACATGTGGAATGGATTACACAACTTTATATATTCTGATTATTGTGCTTATAATAAATTGGAATGAGTTATTTTATTATTCTTTTGATTATTATATTATCATTATATTAATAAATAATAATACTAATAAACTTGGAACTTGATACTGGCAGTACATTCTATGTCTATCTGGGCCAGCTAAGGTTACATTCTTTATCACAACATTACATCACAATATTCCTTCCTATATGTCCTTCTGTGGTGTGTTTTTGTTGTTGTTTGCTGTTGCTGATCTTGTTAAACTATTGAGTAGCATGTCATGTACTTGCCAATGACAATTTTCATGTTTATTTATCTATATATTTATAGACTGTAAAATGCAAAGATTTAAGATTGGAGTACTGCATATTTTCCATTTCTGCAGTTTCATGATATCAACTATTTTGTAGTAATTTAGACCTGCCATTTTCTCTACTCAGAAGTAGATAAAAAAGTAGCATGAGGCCAAAGAGAGATGCTTCTTGAGCATCTTCCTGAGACTTCCATCCACTGTCCTCACTGCTTCATTTATTAAATAAAACTGGTTAGAATTATTTATATAAGTATATAATGCTTTATATATATATATATATATATATATATATGTATGTATTATTTTAGAAAGTGCTTGGCTTTTCTCCAGCATCCTGCCAGTAAAAGTTCTTATTATTTATGTCTTCAGTGTCTGAAGGTCACACGTGAAATATTGCTTCAGACCTTCAAAGGGATGGAAAGGCAAAACATTGTTACTCTTAAGCACATCTCAGTCAAGTCTTTGACCTCAGATGCTTACTTACTGCTTGCTGCCATAAGTAGAGGCAGACTCAGTGATACTCTGAATATTCATGAAGAGTTAATCATGTTTTGGAGACTGACATTTCAAGCTGTATTGGGTTTTGCTTATAATTGTTTCCAGGCCTGGTTTTAATTCCCTTGCTATGTCACTATTTCATAAGAATCTTTTGCTTTCAAAAGAAAGACTGCAGCCCTTTCAGACATCGAATAAACAATGCAGTATAAAATCTGATATCTAGTAAGAAGAATTTTGAACAAGAGTAAACCTTTGGTAAGACTCTCTAACACTGTAACATGAGCACTAAGTAGAATCAACAGAATTCCTGGCATATAAAAGACAGTGAGAACAAAATCTTTGTGTTACCTACAGTACTATGTCATTCTTCCAGGAATGAAGTGAAAGTTAACCCCATAAGGAATATATCTCCCTTTTGTGGAGATATCTAGATGGCAATGTAGTCTAAATGGTGAATTATTGGTTCCTTACATCCTCTTTGCTTAGAACAGTTTCCAGCATAGAGATAATAGATTTTTTTTCTTAAAGGATCAACAATCCAATATTGCATTTTCAAGCCCTCTTATGAAATACTATTTTTTTTAAGTTTAGATCTGTTTTTCTTTGAAAGCTTATTCTGCCATTTTATAATATCGGGCTTGAAGTCTGCACTTCAGGACTTCTCCAGGACTGCTCAAGTGAGATTACTTACTGATGTTTTCTTGTTTACCTGTTCTGAGCTTCAACACATTTGCAAAACTGAACACAAACTTAATCTGTCATATGAAATGATATGCAAATTAAAAAATTCTTTAGAAGTTTTCATGTGTAGAAGCTCAACCTTTCACAATGCTGTTTGCCTAACATTTCACCTAATTGTTTATGTTTGAGTTTAGGTTGGCCAAGTACAGTAATTTTAAATAACAGAAGGAATCATATCTATTTGGTATGTTTTGGGTTGTATGGCATAGAAAGAAACTGATCAAAGCTAACTTTGATCAAGATTTTTAGGTGAAAATCAGTTGTTATGAATGGTTGTGACTGATGACATCAGCTAGAAAAGAAGATATCAATGTTTGACAAAATCCTCCTACTTTGGAAAGATACCCACAACCTGCAAAAGAAATCATTTTAATTTGGTAAGATGTGCTTCAAATTTATTGGCCAAATCCTATAACAAAGTCATTGCAGCAAAGAATTAAATTTAACTTTTAAACTCATGGTTAACTCTATATCCATAGTTAAGGAAATACATATCATTTATATGATAAATATTAACATTTTTTAAAAAAATGGCAATAATAGTTCTTTTCAATGTGAAAATACTTGCTGTCTTGACTGAATTTTCCTTTAACCTGACAGTATATATGTTCTCATTTAATACAGAGAGTAACTTCTATTCTAGTTTAGAATGGTACTCAAATAGAATGATGTTGAAAAAAAAATGTGTGTTCAGGACACTATCTCGGTTTTACAAGCTTCATTTTGTAGGTGTTTGTAACTTAGATGTAATTTATAAAACTCCTTTACTGCTAGCTTTAGAGTTCAGAATTAAATAATTCTTAAGGCTATCTCATGAAATCATAGTCTAATACCATACCTTAAAATATAAAATTTACCTTCATAAATAACATAAATATCATAGTTTTTTTTTTTTTTTAAAAACGAAACTACTCTAATTGGACCAAGAACCACCTCAGGGAAATATGCATGGTGAGTTGGAGAACTGTTGATGTATTATCCCAAAAGTCTGATGATGAAGAGAAAATGGTGTGACTGACTGACTGATAACTGTATTATTAGGTTCCTTTGGGTGATTTTATTTTACTTTTTATGTGTATGTGCATGCATATATGCATATGTGTGGGTAAGTATATCTGCGTACAGCTGCCTATGGAGGGCAGAGTGTGTTGGATTCACCTGTAGCTAGAATTGCAGGTGATTGTGAGCATCAAGACGTGAGTTCTGGGAAGTAAACCTTGGTTCTCGCCAAAGGCACCAAGCATTCTTAACTGATGAGCCATCTCTCCAGCACCCATTATCTCCTTTGAAAGATGATTTTTAAAATGACTGCTATGTGTTTTACTGTGTGATTACTAATTCCCATATAACTCTGTCTTCCCTCTAAGATCAGGCACTCTTTAATTCTTTAATTGATACATTTTTCTCAAGTTGCATATTTTTATAGTAAGGATATTTCTAAATAATTTTTAAAACATATTACTACCTCAACTTCATTTCATATATATTTGCTACATCTATTCACATTTCTCTACCTGACAATGGGGCAGAGAAAAAAAAAAAACCTTGATTGATTCCGACATTGTTCCTCTGATAGCAGGTAGAAAAATTCCTCACATATGAAGATGGGCTATGGTCTAACAACCGCAAAATAATATGCTTTATTTTTCAACATTTTTATTGATAAAAATTACACAAAAGCTAAGTGATAATTAAATTTAAAATCAGTGTTACACATCATCTTGAGTTTAGAAATTTGTCTAGGGCAGTTACATCCACTGGACCCCTGGGCATTGTTCACAGATCCCTGGTCTCCATGGAGGGTAGTGCTCAGGGTGTTCTCCACTCCAGCTTTTCCCAGGTCTTGTTATCAGATTTCCTTCCATGATGGATACCGATGGATAGGGGAATAAACCAGTGCTCCCAATGCGGTCTATAATGTGTACTGAGTGAACATACTCTTCGATGTATTTAACTCATTCCAGTAATTTATTGAATGTTGTAGTCAACTTTCTTTAGGTCAGTGCAAAGCCAAATCTTCTTTTGGTAGCATGTATGTACTCATATTTAGAAGTAGAAAGTCACTCAGCCAGAAAATTAAAAAATAAAGTAAATGAAAGAATAAAAACAGATTTTAAAGGAAAAATAAAATGAAAACATTGGGGAAAAAGTCTGAGTGTTACGCACATCTTACAAGGAAAACTGTGTTGTTTCCCCCAAATTCCCACCCTCCCCCCTGTGGTTCTCCAGCCCAGGAACCATGCAGTGTAGAAAAATCAAATATACAAACAAACCTATAGATAGCTAGGGTGAAATCTATTTTTATAAGAACTTAACACTCTTGACTATTTACATCCAGGAGTACTTGTGTTTATTTTTTGTTTTAAAGCAAAGATAGTTCTGTGTGTCCTCCCGGGTTGGTGGTGGGTTCATCAGCTGCCCAATCTCATAAGCCGTTTAGGGTTTGTTTCACACTATGCCTTAAACTTCTGTACAGGAGCAATGAACTCTTGAGGCTGCAAGATGCTGGACACCACATTTCTTTTGCAATGAATGCCTCCCTTCCCCTGTGAGCTCTGTATCGAGCAGTTGGCTTTGCTATTAGTTTGTTATTCTCTCCAGATAAATGGCAGGTGCCGCCGACCTAGCTATGGTGGCGATGAAACTGTGGTCTCTCCCAAGCTCCAGACTGGGGCTCTCATCCTGGTCTATGGACACAGCCTCATAGGCCTTGTTAATGTGGAGAGGCTGGTGGGCCTGGCAGTACCCGATCACTGGTTGGTCGTAGCTGTAATACGGCAAGGGCTTCACGTGGTGGGGCATCTGTAAGTGAGAAACAGAGACAGCAATTATTTAGTGATAAGTTTTAAATGGATAAATAAACCCTACCCTGGAAATAATTTTGTTTTCCATGCTGACTCAAGTCTTCTATTACTTGAAAACACCAATTTAACAAAATAATGGTTGGGTTTTTTTGGTTATCATTCATATGTACTTTGTACATAAAGTAATGTGTTTTCTATGTGTTATTTTCAATTCCACTCACAGTTGACACATCAACATAAAAAGTTAGAACAACCTAAATGTATATGAATGTGGAAAATATACATCATATGTGTGGAGAGTAGCCGTGCTTACCCTACTTTACTTTCAAAAGCACTCCACAGATGACATTTTAATATGCATGTCAGAAAAAAGGAAGATCTCCTCCAGTGTGGCATGATAGATCAAGTATAAAATGAGATGGAAAATGTGTATGCTGATATATGTAACTTCTCTGTATTTGTTTCATATGTCTATGTTATGCTTGTGTACATGGTTATATGCACATGTCTATAACATACATGTTTTATGTATATATCTGTAGCTATATTTTTATGTTTTATAGATATATTGGTATGAATATTTAATGTTTTTATATGTATTTTACTTGTATCTGCCATCTTTATTTTAATTTTAATTCATCATTTGGTTCATTGTCTATTACATACTTACATAAAATGCATTCTGGTTATCTCTACTCAAACACTCCCATATCTACTTCCTATCACTATAAATATCTCCACTCTGGACCAGACCCTTAATCAGATTCAGATTCACTGAGTTTAAGCAGAGGAATCTCTGTAAACATTGGATTGGATCTATACATTATAGCCTAGTAGGGAACTGAAAAAAATATCTCTTTATCTACTTGAATTAATAGCATGTAGGTTAGCAGTGAGATGTGAGGCCACTTCCATGTCTCTCTGCTGACGGGGATATTATACAGACTCAGGGTAGGTACCATAGCTGATCTGAGTTCATGTTTTCAGTGTCTGTGTCTTGGCTAGGAGAGGGCATTTCACAGCATTTCTCCTTATCTACATCTCTTACAATATTTGCACCTCTTCTTTTACAGTGTTCCTTGGGCCTTTGAAAAGATCATAACATTGCTTTGTTGAGGGTTGAACATTCATCCACCCCTCTATTCTCATCACCTCATACAGCCAAGCATTTCTGCATTTATTACTATTCACTAGAAAGAGAGGATTCTCTGATTAAGGCTAAGGGTAACATTTTCTAGGGATATAAACATAACTATTTGCAAGATAATTTGACTTTATATCAATTTAGTTCAACAGCTTTACTCAGTGCCACTTTATATCCTATGATCTCCATTTCCATGAGTTTTTGACCAGGTTATAGTACTACAAATTGATTCCCTCCTCTGGAGCTTGTCTCTAATACAAAATTTATATGTTATAAACATGTTTTAACTTTTATTTGCACTTCTCATTTTACATAATTCTAACCTTCATTTTATATCATATATCTTTTACATAAAATAAGAATACTACAGATAATTTTAACACCACATTGCTTAAAATACTATAAATATTTGAGCAGGTATGTCTTTTTGTTTATAATATAAATGATATTCTTTATTTTCAAGCCAACAACCTAAGTCTCCATTGACTGTCACTGCAACAAACCAGGATGAAAGTCTACAGAAATTATTAGGAAAATCTGAAAATACTATAGAAACCTTAATTTTCTTTGTTGCTTTTTATTAAACAATATATCTGGTAAAGAAACACACTTCACAAAGTTAGGAAAGGGAAAAATTCAATTGCATATTTTTTTTTTGTCTTTTGTTCACACATTTGTCTGAACCTGCTATGTCAATCCGATTGTGTTGATTCCATGTTTAGATGAAAAAACTCCAAGTGTTCAGCTGCTACTGGATGGTGATTTGCAAGCTTTTGACCTGTTGTCTCAGCACCACTTCTGTAGATCCTGGGGCCATAGCTCTGCAAAGTGGATTTCTCTCAGTCATACCTACAGCTCCCTGGTAGACTGCCAGTGGAGGTGGATGGGAAGGATGGATTAGAAGGGGAAGGATAGTTTTTGCTGTGAGCTTTCTCTCTGTACAGCATCCTTCTCACAATGTCTTGTTGTGTGGAATGATTGGTTCATTCCCATAGCAGCAGGTGATACCCTTTCACACTTATGACATGGTATATAGAACATTGTCAGGGCTATCTAGAGAACAAAACTTATAAAATGAATCTATTTATATCTATCTATCTTTCTATCTACCTATCTATCTAAGATCATCTATCTATCTCTCCTTGTATATGGGATTTATTAGAATGGCTTGCTAGATATGGTCTAGCTAGTTCAATGGCTCCCCTACCAATTGAAGTTCTATTGATCAAGTAGTTGCTCAGTAAACCAGGCTGGATGTCTCAACTGTTCTTCAGTATATGCCAGAATCCAAAATACTAGGTTCTAATCTCAGTGAAGAAATGGACTTCTCAGCGAGAGTGAGAGTAAGCATATCCTGCTGATCCATGTAGTTAGCTATTTTTTTTTTCTTACTACACAGTTGCTGTGTGGCACTTTTTGCCAAGATAAAATCTTCCATCTTGAAGGGAAGCTCTTAAGACACAGGATGTTCTAAAGGAAAGTGAAACATTCCATGCTGCAGGAAGCTCAATAAGAACAGGAAATAAAGAGCTTAAAGTAGAGATTCAAGGCATCCCTCAAACTACCCAGATTCTCAGGGACCCCCTACTTCAACAGGACTTCTGAGGGACAACCCATAACAAGACAAGCTGCCTAGAATACCTTTTGACAAGTCTAGTTCCTGGAAAAGGCAGAGTATAGCACTCTTAATTACATGTCATATATACAGCCTTATTTTTATTTCCTATCTGTTCAGATATCTCTCTATAAGCCAGCAAGCTGTCTGGACATGAACTATTCACTGTTATTTCTGTTTTAGGAAATCCTGTGGGATTTTTTTAAGTGTGGCAGATGGTAGAGGAATGATTGGTATCGTGGGTCAACATAGCTCTGACAAAACAGAAAAATGAAAACAGATACTTTGTTCAGGGAATTATGAAGGGAAAATATTTTGGGAAAGAACTTCTTAAGAATACTATAATCCATTGTTTTTGTTATTGATATGTGGAGGACAACTTGAAAATACCATTAAAAAATCATCAAGTTACTTCCAAGTACAGAAATGTTCATGGGGCACAGAATATTTAATCTGTATTTTTTCTTTTTTATATTCTATTTTATTTTATTTATTTTTGTGTTCTACAACAAAGGTGTGGAGGTCAGAATATAACTTGCAGGAGTTGACTCTTGTCATCTTCCATAGAAGTCCCTGTGAATAAAACCCAGGTTTCAGGCTAGTCAACAAGTACCTCTTCCTACTGATCCATGTTGCCAACCCCTGTTCTATAATGATCTTAAAGAAATTACTCATTTTTTTCCAAATTAGCCATATCAGAATAATACATCAAAGTCTACATGAAGCATTGACTGTGGTTTTGTTGCTGCCTTCCATTGTCTGGGTCTTTCACCTAGTCTTTATAAGGGGAAAAAACTGGACTTAAAAAGCATGCATTAGCCTTGCGTGTGAGAGGAAGGTAGGGACTCATGAGCTCTCTATACAAATGGTTCATCTAACTATAAAACCAGCAGCTAATATGTCACATTGTTGAATTTTCCATGTTTCTTTAAAGCTCTTATGTTTAAAATACAATGTAAGATAACAATTTCATAGCTAAAAATTCATGATATTCAACTTTGTGTTGACTCAAACATCAAGGGAGCCATAGTAACCACAGACCTCTTGACACATACGTCATATCAACTCAGAACTCAGGAAAATTGTTGTGCTGTAACAGTTGGACTGTTTTCACTGTGGTAAGGAGGGGCCTATGGTATTTTCTCTATTGTATCTGAAACAAACTCTTCTGAAATAAAAACCATTATAACATTCTTTTCTTCTAAACTGACCAATGACAAATAGATAAATAAATAATCAAAAGCCCAGCGAATTGGCCAGCTTTGAAAGTATAACTGAAGCATTTTCTCATTTATTCTTGGAGTCTATTCTGTGGGGTATCGTGCAATCAATTGAATCTGTGGTTTTGGAGTAGATAAGAGAAGGGAGTCTTGTGCTTTATAGTAATAATGTACAGTATATTAACCCCCTGGGTCCCTGTGTGGATTGTTGTTTCCAGTAGTAAACACAAAGTATCCTTAAGTTCCTCTTAATGTAGTTTTGGTATTTTTGTAAATGTGTTCGTATTACTTTACAAAAGGGTCCCCATGCTCCATCCATTCTCTCCTGGGCTCCACTTTGTAGCTCAGCAGAACAACACTATTTAAAGATGTCCTCATTAGCATGCCTGGGTACTCATTGGCTGCACTGAAAACTGTACTTTATTTAAAGACAATTGTGTGATGCACAGAATAACAAGAATCTGGCAAATACGTCATGCTCTTCTCCAGTTTTGACTTCTCTAAGGCATATGTACATGTGAAGACAAATCGTATGTAAACTTCCATTGAGGATATTTTATAACTACATGTGAGGTAGGGTTACAGAGGGAGAAAGCATTGCTATGACTAATTATAAGTCACTTTGGTTCTCTTGGTATCTGGCTAATCCTCTGAAAATGGAGCAATCCTGGCATATCATTGGCCTCAGGTAACACTGAAAGTCCTTTCTGATCTTTAAGAAATAAGGAATCTACTGAGAACATCTACTCCAGCTCTTTTCAGCTCAGCACTGCCTTTGTATTTTTTGAAAGCATATCCTGCCCTTTTGGTCTTCCAGTTTCCACTGAGAGAGATGTAGGACATAGAAGGGCACAGCACAGTTTCTAACCAAAGCTCTCAGTCATCTCGATCATTGCTGCCTCTGCTGATTTTCCAGAAAACATCATTTATTCTTTGCCCAGATTATGTTTTCTCTTTTCTTCCAACACAATAGAAAGGTGCTTAAAAAAAAAAGAGAATGAAACTGTTCTCTGAATTATGAGGGCTAATTGCATTAGTAATTTAATGGTGGAAGTTAGGGAAAGAGAATATTTGATATTTTGGGAGGAAACAATGAATTATAGAGGGGTCTACAGAGCTTCAAAGCCTGCATATTTACTCTTATCCTATAATTTTACATCTGTAATAATTATATCTAAAATGAAAATGAATGTGTCTGTAAGTAAGTGTGAGGGCATATGAAATGTATCTTTGATAAACTTGATCAAAGACCTTAGAATTTCAACATGGAAATTCAATACTGTTTCTTCCTTTTCTCAAACGTTCAAACATTAGTTATAAGTAGTTGAAGTGTCTGATTGTTCTTAAATTACTGTGGTCTATCATTAGTCTTATTTATTAACTTTTCATGGCCATTGTTCAGATTTCAGTATGAGTTCTTTCTACTGAAGTCATAAAAAGTTGATTTTCAATTTCCTGAATGACATTTGGATTCTAATTTTCAGAATTAAGGGGTTGTGTCAGACTATTCAGACCATTTTAAAAGTATCATCATATAAATCCAAGGAAGAATTCAATACAGCTGACTTGGTTAATGAAGATAGACACTTAATTTATTAGAAGTGAAATTGATTTAAAATGAATGGCAATTGCTAAATGAATGTATAACTTTGAATTTACTCCTTTTACTATGTTGGTATTTGATGAGAAGCAAGCATGTACATGTAAACAAGTTTGGGGAATTGGTTTTATATTTCAGGAATGTTAATTAAAAGCTAACAGAACCTTGTCCCATTTAAGTTAGTTGAGTAAAACGGAAACTTAGTTGCCTCTTCAGCATATGGGGTGCAGAGTTGAGAAAGTCCCACAAAGCTCGTGGCCAAAAGTAAAACAACATGGGGCCCTGTCTCAGTGTAGGCACTGAAGACTGACACCTATATGTAGACAGTTACACTCATGAGAACTTACACATACACCACACACACACACACACACACACACATACACACACACACAATTTTAAGAAATATAGTAGAAATGAATCTCAAGAATTCAGGAGTTAATGAGAAATTCAAAGCATTAAGACAATTGCATGATTTACTAAGAATAGGTGAAGCCAAAAGTATGAAATGAGAGGTCATAGAAGTTTGCCATCTCAAACAATGCCTAGCAGAAATTTCATGTTTTCCCTATTATGTTTGGAAAGTTAAATTAATAATAAATATGGCATAGCCATCTATTTAGTTGTCAGATCATCAATTATATTTTGTGACATTTATTTCAGAAAGTCCCTAAAAAAAAAAAAAGCAAAGGAGGTAATGGTGAAATTGGCAACTATCCTGCTTCCATTTTCTTGTTAAGCTAAAAAATGAATAAGAACATCATCAAGTATGATTCTCCATTCTTAACAGTCAAATGGTTCATTGGGTAAAGGCCTTTGGTACCAACCTTGACAAGCTGACATATATCCCTGAGATTCACATGGGTGGAAGGGGAAGAATCAATTCTTTGTCATATGACCTTCAGAAATGTTCTCAAGTTTTGACCAACACAATATATGTTTGTCTTTTCCTTCTCATTCAGTAGTTAGAATGCATTTGATCTGTGTACCCACTTTTGTCCAAATTTTCATTTTCTAGTCATTTGTGTGATGTTAGAACAGAATGTCCACTTGTGATTTTAGTGTTCCCCTCCCAGAATGTGCTACTCCAAGATGTACAGGAACTTAAGCTAATGGAGAGCCACATTGGCAATGCTCTCAGCATTGACAAAGTTTTGGAGTAGTTGGCTGGATTAATTAACTGGCATTAATTTTTAGAGGCTTCTCTTCCAAAGATCTGATGTAGGATTTGGGTAGAATAATGTGTCCCCAAAGGTATATTGGAATCAAATATGCCTTCACAGTATATTTGATGTTAACAATAAAATATTAGAGTAACCAATAAAGATGATGATATTTTAAATCAGGAATATTTCCTTTTTTGTGGAAAAAATTATAACTTCTAAGAAATGCAAAAACATATAGACAACTTTGGTTCTCAAACAGGACACTGTGATCATTATTGTGAGCCCCATTTCCTCCTTGCAAAAATTCAAACCATACAGAAGTAAGCAGAAGTAAACTTTATCAGCACATACAATGATCCAGCTTAAGGAATTTTGCTTGGAGCTGGGGAGATAGTGCTGTTGTATAGCACTTGCCACAGAGGCATGAGGACATGAATTTAATTCCATAAACTGAGAATAGTGTGTTACATTTGTAATCCCAAAGCAGGAAAGAGGAGAGAGGAGAATCCCTGGGGAGAGTCTAGTACAAATTCAAGGCTAATGAAGACCATGGGTGCCTGAAGATAACCTTTGGCCTTCACATGCACACACAAACACATACACACACTCACATGCAAACACACACACACACACACACACACACACACACACACACACACACTGAGAGAGACAGACAGAGACAGAGAGAACAAGAGACAGAGAGAGAGAGAAAAATGTGTTATTAGTGGTTCGAAAGTATACAGAAGCAGACATAGCTACAAGGGTACAGTTAGCACTATGCCATTCCTAATCAAGTTCCCCCTTGTGCTTCTTCAGTGAATGGTATCTTGCTCTAGTGTCCATATGAACTTGGCTGACATTCTATTTGGATTTGTGTTAAATAGTTTATACTATCCTAAACTTACTTTGTGCAAGAATATGCCCCTTGACTAACTAGAAGGTAGCAATCGGTCTTTGGAAATAGAGTGGATGAGTCTCTAGTGTCTCTTCTCTAACAGTGCAGTGGGTATTCAGTTAAAGACAGAAATTCTTTTACAAATATAAAATTGAAATGAAATTCTCATATAAGGGAAGTGCTTGAATTTCTCCCAGACATATGCTTTTGTCAAACAGAATTTTGTACCCCAGGGTAGAACTTCTGAACCAACTAACAGATGCACGAGGGAAACCCCAGAAGGACTCAGATATACTGAGAAAATGAAATGACTCTTCTGATTCTAGGACAATTTAAAAGAACTTCTAGAAGACTAGCTGCTCCTAATAGAGAGAAATGCTGAGATATGGGTTTAATTATGAAAATAGAATATGCTCATTTAGAAAATGCAATTATAAGTTTTACTCTGACTATATTTTAGAACAGCAAAGCAGGATGGCACATAAATAATATTGGTTTTATACTTCAAATGAAATGTGTGCAGGTCTAGGGTAACGGCTGGATTTTTGCCATAAAGTATATACTATTAAGGTGTAATTATATAAAAGTGCATTCGCTAACATAACTCACTTATTTATGTGTTCATTCATTCATTCACATGACAGATACTTATCACAGTGGTTGGCAAGCTCTATTACAAATCAGTGATAGTTCAGTCTTTCAACTCAAATGGAATCTAACATTAACTACTGACCCCTCTTTTGACAGTGTGAAAGTAGACATAGGTAAAAGATGTATGAATAAGCAAGGCACTGTTTTTAATATAAATTCACTTACTGGTATAGTTAGCTTTAACTATCAAGTTGCCAGAGCCTAGAGTTTTTTAAGAAAAAAAAAAAATCCTTAATGGAGGAATAGCCATCAGCTCAGACAGGCCCATAAGCATGGCTGTGATTAATTTATGCAGGAATGCCAAGCCCACTGTGTATTACACCATGTCCTAGGATAGTGGTCCTGAGTGGCATAAGAAAGCTAATAGAGCGTGAGTGCAAGTGAAGCAAGTGAGCCACCCAGCCGTATTCCACCATGGCTTCTACTGCAAGTTCCTGCTTGAATTTCTCTCTTGACTTTCTTCTGTGATACTGTGACCTGGAAGTGTAACATAAATAAACCCTTTGTTCGACTAAGGTGCTTTTGATTAGTGTTTTATTGGAGCAACTTGTTGCCGGAATACTTCTGGATATGGAATGAGAAGTGTCAACTGAGATTCATGGGTTGCAATACAACGTAATCATTAACAAAAGTAAAACCCATTTAGCGTGTTTGGTGATTTTTCCATAATCTAAGCATCTAGTTCTGGGTCTATAAATAATAAAATGAAGGTGGTTTATTCAAGATTAGTAACAGCTGAGTGAGTGAGATGAACCTCATCCTCCCTGCCTGTCATTGAGACTGAATAGTATGAGTAAACAGAGCAGAGAGAAAAAGTGGACCCAGCATGTGAGCCCCGCGGATTTCCAAGTGAAGACCCAGGACTTGCCCAGAATAAAGCTCCCAGTGACTGCCACACAAAGAGCTGGACTCACACAACCTTGGTACTTGGAATTCAGACAGAAAGCTTCAGGTGAGAACTTGAAAGTCACCCGTGAGGTCATATTGGCTCAAACATGCTCTAAGGGGAACAAAGCTGACTGACCTAACTGGAGAGCTCATGGGAGACTCTTAAAGGAGTGTGTCAGCTTCTAACACAGGGGAGAGAACTCTGAAGGTTATATAAAAAAGTCATTGGGTTCAAAGGCCATTGAACCGTAAACATTTGCCCCACTACTGTTTCTTCTTGTGCAGAAGTTTAAAAATGTGCCCTTTACACAATGGAATACTACTCAGCCATCAGAAACAACAAAATCATGCAATTTGCAGCCAAAAGGATGGAACTAGAAAAGCTCATCCTAAGTGAGCTAACACAGACCCAGAAAGATGCACATGGCATCTATTCACTTTTAATTGGATTTTAGCCATACAGTACAGGATAACTATCTTACAACCAACACACCCAAAGGAACCCATAGACCTTGTTACCTGTTAGTGGGACACTTTGCCCTATATTGAGTTGCCATATAGGCCCCCAGTGCAAGAGGAAGCTCTTTACATTCATATGACAGTTGAACTGAGTGGGGCTGACAGGTAGGGGCAACTCATTCCAGAGGAGTAGGATAGGTGGGAGAAGGGGGAAGGGATGGGAGGGTAGGACTGGGAGGGGTGGAGAGAGGAGACTGTGATGGAGATGTAACTCAAAGTAATAAAGAAAAAGAAAAGAAAAGAAAAAAGTGCCCTTTTTCTATTTCTCAATCTCATTCAGCTCTCCCCAATACTTAGGTGTTGGTATTCACAGTTTGTTTTGTATAGAGCATGCTGTCTTTTCTTCTGTGTTTTCATTTTCTTTCTTCCCACCCCCAGTAGAATTATGCTAATCTTTTGATGCTCTGTTCAAATGTCATGTTTCTGGAGAAGTCATCTCTAACCACCTTATCTAAAATGCCATTCCACCAAGATTTACATATATGAGCTATTCCCTATTTCAAAGCCCTGTTTATTTTCTGCATAGCATTTATCAAAATGTTAAATATTCTTAGTTAAGCTTGTCATGACTGATTAGTGCCTCACCAATTTGAGTGTATTAACTTGGTCTCATTCATGTTCTGATCATTGATGGTACTGCCATGCTTCAAGCTATCATCAGTTGGTCATATGCATATTTGGTCTAAAGTTACTACTAATTCAGTTGGGCAAATTTAACAACTATCATTATATAAATCTTCTAAATAGATACTTGTAGGTGAATTTACCTTATATTGGCGATAAATTGCTTGTAAATGTACTGTCAGTTGGAGAACTCCTCGTTTTTTGCCATCTATTCCTTTTATTTTTCAAAAGTATTTTCAACACACAAAGAGCAACAGAACAAACTAACTGAAGCCCCTAGAGGCTTACAGAGCTGAGACAAAAAAGAAAGCTTAGACTTGACCTAGAATCCCCTAAACAAATATACAGGATAGGCAACTTGGTCCCCATACAGATCCCTTAGCAAGTAGGAATGGGGCGATCTCAGTCATGGAATTTGCTACCTTAGCAAGTGGGACTCTTTACCCTAATGAGCTGCCATGTTGGGCCCCAGAGCAAGAAGAAACTCTTAGAACCCATGTGACTGATGAACTGAGGGGGGGCTGATATGTGGGGGCACCCACACTGGAGGAGTAGGAAAGGTGGGAGAGGAGATAGAGGGTGGGAGAATGGGACCAGAAAGAGAGGAGAGGGAGATATGATTGAGATGTAACTTGAATTAATAAATAAACATACAAAAAAGTAATTTAATTTACTGCGATGGTAGTCATTGACCACTCTGTTTGGCACTATGAAGAAGAAATGGTATTTCTATGTACTTAAAAGCTAATAAAACTCTCACTGTTGAAAAATATACTCAGAACTCACAATTAAAAAGTATTTGATATTGATATGAAAACCTCATATTTATTAAGTGATAAGTTGAAAAGAAAGGCAAAATAATGAATCACTCAAAGTGCTACCAAGTAAGCAATGAGGAGATATTAAAACATATTTGGGAATGTAAGAGAACAATTCAGGGCACTGGAAATATTAAAAGTTAACACAGCAGATGACATTAGCCAGCTCTAGTAGTTAACCCCTAGGAATAAATTGTGTGTGTGTGTGTGTGTGTGTGTGTGTGTGTGTGTGTGTGCGTGTGTGTGTGTGTGTGTGTGTGTGCAGAAAACAGCTTAAGGAGTCCTTCTCCCCATTCTATCCCCTATTCCACACAGAACTCCACCTGTCATTGACAAAGCCACAGGGTTTTTTTTTTTCTTGTCTTCTTACCATTGTACTGCAATATAATTCATCACATTCACTTCCACATATTCCTACAGACAACAGAGCATCAGCACAGAAGACTTCTCTGGACATTATTTTCTTGAATAAAGCTATATTAAACAGGTAGATATTTTTATATTCTCTAGAGGAGCTGAATCAATCAACAAGTATGCATTTCATTATGTTTACTTTTCTTGGGCAATATCCCAAATATAACCTCTTTTAAACATCTCTACACAATCTGCACAATATATAGAATGTTCTGCTTTCTTTTTTGGCACACTTCTACTACACCTACCAAAACACCTCACTGAATTCTTAAACTATAGCAGCATTACTAAGTACTTGTCATAGTTTCTCTTCTACTACTCTGATAAAATATTCCGAAAACAACAACTTAAGAGACAAGTAGTTTGCTGTTGCTCACAGTCTATTATAGCAGGGAAATCAAGCCTTTCAACAAGAAGCCTCATTGTGTAACACTAGGAAAGCTCATCACTTCTAAACTCAGTCAAATAACTAATTCATCCTTCTACTGAATTGTAGTTCATTGGCTTATTATGAAAATTAATAAATATTATTGCTGGTAAAGTTTGTAACAGGTATTTCAAAAATTATTTTACCATGGTTACTAAGCAATAATCCACAACTTCATTATTTTTCATGAACATAGACCCTTAGAGAAGATCTGAATAAATGGAACAGAGTGTAATATTAGATATGGGTAGATAAAGTTCTCACTATATTCTTGCAGGGATTTAATTTTATGTAACTTCAAAAAGTGACCCTAAGAATCAGTTGTCAAGAAGACAGGTAATCTGTATTAAATTTTCTATACATGAGCCTTCAAATCTATTTATCTATTATCTACCTATTTTCATCTGTTTTCTGTTTATCTATTATCTATCAATCTATCTTCTATCTATCCACACATCTACCTATCAATTATGTTTCTATTATCTTTCTAATATCAGTTCTTCTCTCTATGTTATATACTTCTATATCATATATTTGTATCTGTCTACTAATTATGTATATATGTATGTTTGTTTATGTATGTATGTATATGTATCTATCTATCATATATGTTTCTAACATATTTCTTTCTATATATCAATCTTTCTGTTTATATCATCTACCTCTCTACATTCTCTCTGCTAATTATGTACTTATGGATGTATGTATGCATGTATGTATGTATTTGTTTATCTATCATTTATTTATAGGGTTTCTCCCAATGCTGAAAATGTATTTGATCTCATGAAAAGATGAAAATGGCTTTCCTCAATTACTATAAACTCTTTTTTAAATATTGCTTTGAAAAATAGATAATAATATGAGTACGCCCTCAGTATGTTCAATAAAAAGTTTGTCAAGAAAGATTTGCACGGTTTAAATAACTGCAACAACACTTCCAATGATGTAATAGATAAATCTATATGTTTGAAGTGAAGAGAGGGCTCAGAAAATGTAGATGAGTGTACATGAAATATGTTGGCTATGACCAAATAATTAATTATGAGTATAATCATTTCTTTATAAATATATTAGTACTTTAAAATATATTGGTGGAAGCTAATGTTGTTGTTTGATGGATCTAGGTGATTAATCTATTTTTTTTTTCTGATCTCCCAACCATTGTAATCCTGTCCATAGCAATAATTACCCATCCTCTATTTGCACTGAAGCATTGAGGGAGGAAAGTTACACTTTCCGATGAATTTGATTGTATTCTCTGTAAGATGTGTCTTGAAAAATGAGCACAAGGGCCTCGGTTTATAATGGGGAAAATAAAGTTCCTGTCTGAAATCACATGACATCACTGATGGGCATCCCTCAGCGTTTCTTTCTGTGACTGTCTCCAGCTTCAAGACTCAAGGTTGATGTCTACTTGTAATTCTAATACTTTCAGAACTTCTGACTCCAATTCCGAACCTTGGAAAACCATCACAGACTCATCCTGACTCTGCATGTTCCTGATACGTTTTGATTTATGCTTTTCCTGTCATTCTTTCATACCTCTTTATCTCCTCTCTATTTTGGTAACTTGGAGAAAAAAATGGCTTCTCTGCTATATCTAAATATCATTAAAACTTTGTGCAGTTTTTAGTCAGTATGTTGCTCAATTCACCAAGAACAGAAAGCTTGCATAAAATATTGATTAAGCCTATTGGTAAGATTTAATGAAATGTTTCATATAAAAATCATTGAAACATTAGTTTTTCAAGGTCCTGCAACTTGACATGACAATGTGAGCCAGTTTCATAAAGAATACATGATGTATAGTCAATTGATTCTTGAAAAGTATACTTAAGAAATATATGAAAAGCAGGGTTAATTTATGGGCATGTTATAGAGTAACAGGAAGTCCTTTTGAAAAGCAAATGATACAGTTTATTAAGGGTTTTATTTGAAAATATAAACTGCTGACAGTTGGGATTGTCAGTCTCTACTTTCTGAAGAAATATGGCAGCAGGAGAACAGGAACATGGCTTCTTTACATGCAGAATCCCAAAGGATAATAACTGCTTCAACTTGTAAAATAAATGTGCACTTCAAAATGTAATAGCAAAAGCCTAGTCTTGATGACACCATGTGAAATGGATCTACAATTAGATGCAGAAAATAGATTTTGTTTTAGGGTGAATATAGACCTTTCACTAGGAGAATTCAGAATCTGTAACATGCAAAAGACTTACATAGACTTGGTAGTTTCTTTTAGAAGATTAGATTTAAACACTATTTATAAATATATAAAAGTTATCCTTTCTTCTGGAAAAATATTTCTAATCTATGGCTAGTTTACACTTTTAAGCAAAAATTACTTTCTGTATTATCTTCTCACAGCCAAAGTATGGTTTTATTCTTTAACATTTTTCCTTATTTTTTTTCTGTAGTTACAGGGATTGAACCAAAGTTATATACATGCTAGATAAATATATTACTCAGCTACCTCTAATCATATATTACACAGACACACACACACACACACACACACACACACACACACA
>CAJQZJ010033615.1:4426633-4465908 GCA_907164525.1 Lophiomys imhausi | reverse complement strand
ACACACACACACACACACACACACACACACACACACACACACACATATATGAGTGTTTGCCTTGTATTTCTGTGTACCAAATGCATATAATGCCCATGGTGGGTAGAAGATCACATAAGATTCCCTGGAACTAGAGCTACAAATGGTTTTGAGTTGCCATGTGGGTGCTGTGGATTGAGCTCAATTCATCTGTAGGAGCAATTAGTACTCTAAACAGCTGTGATATCTCCCAGCCCTGATCCGTATTCTTTATTTTTTAATTTTAAGCATTATTTTATTGTTAGCATATACTCATTGTATAAATACTAGTTTCGTTATATTTTCATACATGTTACATCTTTTTTTAATGAATTTAGCCATTTGTACCCTCAGGTGGGTGGGGTTTTTTTATATTTATTTTTTACTTCCGGTTACATCTCCATCACAGTTTCCTCTTTCCACCCCTCCCAGTCCTGCCCTCCCACCCTCTAGCTTCTATCTCTTCCATCACATTGCTCTGGAGTGGAGTGTCCCTACATAACAGTCCCCTGCCCCGTTCAGCAGTCATATGAGGGCCAAGAGCCTTCTCATACACTGGGGGCCTACAAGGCGGCACCACTAGGGAAAAGTGTCTCATTGACAGGAAAAAAGTCTATGTTCCTGTTCCCTTTGGTGTGTTGGTTGTAGTATAATTATCCTGTACTATATGGCTAAAATCCTACTATAAGTGAATAGATGCCATGTCCATCTTTCTGAGTCTGGGTTAGCTCACTCAGGATGAGCTTCTCTAGTTCCATCCATTTCGCTGCAAACTGCGTGATTTCCTTGTTTCTGATGGCTGAGTAGTATCCCATTGTGTAGATGTACAATAGTTTTTAAATCCATTCTTCAGTTGAGGGACAACTGGGTTGTTTCCAGTTTCTAGCTATTACAAATAAGGTTGCTATGAACATAGATTAGGCAACTTCCTTGTTCCCTATTTTTTGATTGGATTATTTGCTTTCTTGGTATTTAGTTTTTTGAGTTCTTTGTAAAATTTAGATTTTAGCCCTCTGTCAGATGTGGGGTTGGTGATTTTTTTTTTCCCAATATGTAGGCTGCCATTTTGTTTGGGTGACAGTGACTGTGTCTTTTACCTTGCAGAAGCTTTTCAGTTTCATGAGGTTCCATTTATTGATGGCTGGTCTTAGATCCTGAGCTGTTGGTATTCTGTTCAGGAAGTTGTCACCTGTGCCACTGAGTTGGAGGGTTTCCCCAATTTTTCTTCTAATACATTTAGTATGTCAGGCCTTATGTTAAGGTCTTTGATCCACTTGGAGTCAATTTTTGTGCAAGGTGATAAGTATGGGTCTAATTTCATTCTTTTACATGTCGACATTCAGTTAGACCAGCACCATTTGTTGAAGATGCTGTCCTTGTTCCATTGTGTGCTTTTAGCTTCTTTGTCAAAAATTAAGTGACCATAGGTTTGTGGATTCATTTCTTGGTCTTCAATTCGATTCCACTGATTCACTGGTCTGTTTCTATACCAGTACCATGTTGTTTTTATTAATATTACTCTGTAGTACAACTTGAAACCCGGGATGGTGATACCTCCAGAAATTTTTTTTTTTTTTTTGTACAAGATTGAGTTAGCTATTCTGGCATTTTGTTATTCCATACGAACTTGAGAATTGTTTTTTTCCAGGTCTATAAAGAATTGTGATGGTATTTTGATAGGAATTGAATTGAATCTGTATATTGCTTTTGGCAGGATGGCCATTTTTATTATGTTGATACTACCTATCCATGAGCACATACTGGTGAGGTTGTGGAGAAAGGGAAATGCTCCTCCATTGCTGGTGGGAGTGCAGACTTGTGCAAACACTATGTAAGTCAGTTTGGCTATATCTTAGAAAACTTGGAATAGCTCTGCCTAGGGACCGGCCATACCACTTCTGGGTATACATCCAAATGATTCCTCACAAAATCACAAGGAAGTTTCCTCATCTATGTTCATAGAAGCATTATTGGTAATAGCTAGAAACTGGAAACAATCCAGATGTCCCTCAACCTAGGAATGGATTAAAAAACTGTGGTACATCTACACAATGGAATACTACTCAGCTATCAGAAACAAGGAAATTATGCAATTTGTAGCCAAATGGATGGAAATAAAAAGCTCATCCTGAGTGATCTAACCCAGACTCAGAAGGATGCACATGGCATCTATTCACTTATAGTCGGTTTTTAGCCATATAGTACAGGACAGCTATACTACAACCAATACACCAAAGGGAACATGGACATAGAGATTTTTTTGTTTATTTGTTTGTTTTCTCTCCCTGTCACTGAAACACTTTCCCCTGCTGTTACTGCCTTATAGGTCTCCAATGTATGAGGAGGCTCTTGGCCCTCATATGACTGCTGAACTGGCGCAGGGAAATGTTATGTAGGGACACTCCACTCCAGAGGAATCTGATGGAAGGGTGAGGGGGTAGAGGGTGGGAGGCAGGACTGGGAAGGGTGGAAAGAGGACACTATGATGGAGATATAACCGTAAGCAATAAATAAATAAATTTTAAAAATATGGGGAACAGAACTAAACAGAGAATTCACAAAGGAGGAATCCCTAATGGCTGAGAGACACTTGAAGAAATGCTCAGAGAAATCCAATTTAAGACAACTCTGAGATTCCATCTCATACCTGTCAGAATGGCTAAGATCAAAAGCTCAAATGATCCCTATTCTTTAATGGACTCTTGAAAATCAACATGTACTTTCAGTAACCATGGAGTCCATAAATTGCACAATTCACTATCAGATCCAAGGATAAATGATTACCAATAATATGTCCATAGGATCCGGAGGGTCACTGTGCTACTTGGTTAATAATTTTCCATTGCTACTCAAGGAACTCTTTCTTATTTAGGTCACATCTACCCTGATAAATACAAACAAGTATGTAGCCAGTGATTAGGCAATCTTCTTATTACCAATCACATGTAAGACTAAAAATATACCCTGAGAAATAATGAGTTACTAAGAAGATAAAGTCTATTCTTTCTTACTTTCCTGCACACTCTGGTTATCTTTTTCTTTTAAGTTTTTTTTTTTTTGTATGAACAAGATTTTTTTTCTCTTTTGAAAGCAAACAATTGTTAGAACATGACTTAAACATTGAAATTTAACTGCTCTAGTACAGGAAGTATTTGTTTTTCTTTTTTTCCTTTATTTTTTATTTCTTTAAGTTACATCTCAATCGCAGTCCCCTCCCTATTCCCCCTCCAGTCCCACCCTCCCACCCTCAACCCCCTATCCTCTTCCCGTTTTTTTTTTCTTTTAAGTTTAAGGTATATCTTATTTCCCCCTACAGTTTCCCCTTTCAGTCCAACAAATGGCTCTTTCTCTTATAATAACAAATACAATACAGTACAACAGAGGTAATTAGGCCACAGTTACTAGGGTTATATGGCTTAACGTACATTCCCAATGTCCAGTCCATATGTATTTGGTACCTGACTTTAACATTCTACTATCTAACCATCTCCATGAGTTTAAAGTTCTATATCTGACTCAACATTCATACTAACTTGCAACACAATTTTAAAAGTATCATCTTAGATCTATAACACTCTCTTGACTCCTAAACAACTCAAAATTTAATTATGAGACTCTAGCTATCTGTTCTTCAACCACCTCAGAGACCTGAGAGGGATAAATATATCTGATTTTATAGGAAGTACAGGGTCTGCAGCTTCCCAAACTAAGAAATGACATACCTGTGGCTGCCTGGACAGTTCCCATTTTCTCTCCATACATTACAGCATTGATCTTCAGTCGTTTGGCCCTGTTTCTCTGACAGACATTGATTGTAGAGCAGGGGTTATGAAGGATTTACCTACCCTGTCTTGGCAGAGCTAGGCTGTCGACTTACCTGCTTCCAGGTTTTGTCCTTCTTGGACAGCATTCTGTCTACAGTTGGAGCAAGGGGATTTTCCTACCAAGAGATAGGCTTGCGATTAATTCAATCATCTCCCACTGGAGATTCTTCAATGCTCATCTTCTACTTGGAGGAGAATAGGGGGTGCTGTCACGAGTTGATATGTCTTGATATAAAAAAAATCTAAAGTTACGAAAACATCTTTGAATGCCATATTCTGCAGATCTCTTGAGGTTTTTGAAGAGGCCCTATCTATTAGGGTAAGCAGATGCTGCTTGTCTCTTAGCACGTTTATTTCTGATTAGCTTAGCAAGTAACTATAATAGGCTGTCATAGTACCTAACAGAATGACCAGCTTGCATAACCATTAATTTGCATTTCTTAATTATCCTAACCAGTTTATGACAATTAGTAGTAAAATGCCGAAACATCACATTTCATTTTTTTTCTTTACCTCCTAACCCTTCCATCCCATTCTCTGGGGTGGGATGTCTTTATATAACAGTCCCTCATCTCAGTTGAGAGGTCGTTTGAGGGCCAAGAGCCTCTTCATTCATTGGGGGTCTACGAAGCAGTACCATCAGTGAAAAGTGTCTCGTTGCCTGGGAGAAAGAATTAATAAACAAACAAACCAATAAGCAGACAATAGATAAAAAAGACTAAAAAATAGAAAAAAATATAATATATAAAAATAAAAATTAAAAATAAGAAGTCTATGTCCAAGTTCCCTTTGGTGTGTTAGTTGTAGTATTGATACCTTCTACTATATAGCTAAAATCCTACTATAAGTGAATAGATGCCATATGCATCCTTCTGAGTCTGGGTTAGTTCACTCAGGATGAGCTTTTCTAGTTCCATCCATTTGGCTGCAAATTGCATAATTTCATTGTTCCTGATAGCTGAATAATATTCCGTTGTGTAGATGTACCACAGTTTTTTAACCCATTCTTCGGTTGAGGGACATCTGGGTTGTTTCCAGTTTCTAGCTATTACAAATAAGGCTGCTATAAACATAGATGATGAAACTTCCTTATGATTCCGTGAAGAGGCATTTGGATGTATACCAGAAATGGTATGGCTGGGTCCTGAGGCAGAGTTATTCCAAGTTTTCTAAGATATCGCCAGGCTGACCTCCATAGTGGTTGCACAAGCCTGCATTCCCACCAGCAATGGAGTAGGGTACCCTTTCTCCACACCCTCGCCAGCATGTGCTGTCATTTGAGCTTTTGATCTTAGCCAATCTGACAGGTATGAGATGGAATCTTAGAGTCGTCTTGAGTTGCATTTCTCTGATGGTTAAGGATGCTGAACATTTCTTCAAGTGTCTCTCAGCCAATAGGGATTCCTCCTTTGTGAATTCTCTATTTTGCTCTGTCCCCCATTTTTTGATTGGATTATTTGGTTTCTTGGCATTTAATTTCTTAAGTTCTTTGTAGATTTTGGATATTAGCCCTCTGTCAGATGTGGGGTTGGTGAAGATATTCTCCCAGTCTTTGGCTACCGTTTTGTTCAAATGACAGTGTCTTTTGCCTTACAGAAGCTTTTCAGTTTCATGAGGTCCCATTTATTGATTGTTGATCTCAAGTCCTGAGCTGTTGGTGTTCTGTTCAGGAAGTTGTTGCCTGTGCCAATTAGTTCAAGGGTTTCTCCCACTTTTTCTTCTAGTAGATTTAGTGTGGCCGGCCTTATGTTAAGGTCTTTGATCCACTTGGACTTAAGTTTTGTACAAGGTGATAAATATGGGTCTAATTTCATTCTTTTAAAAATGGACATCCAGTTGGACCAGCACCATTTGTTGAAGATGCTGTCCTTCTTCCATTGTGCTGTTTTGGCTTCTTTGTCAAAAATTATGTGGCCATAAGTGTGTGGGTCTATTTCTGGATCTTCAATTCGATTCCATTGATCTACTGGTCTGTTTCTGTACCAATACCATGCTGTTTTTACAACTATTGCTCTGTAGTACAGCTTGAAATCTGGGATGGTAATACCTCCAGATTTTTTTTTTTTTTTTTGTACAGGATTGATTTAGCTATTCTGGGCTTTTTGTTGTTCCATATGAAATTGAGAATAGCTCTTTCCAAGACTATAAAAAATATTTCAGTACCTACATCTTGCTTCTCACAGCTGTCTATAAACTCTAGCTCAAGGAATTCATCACCTTCTATTGGCCTCCATAGGCCGGTACTCACAGTCACAACTCTCCCCCACCCACATACATAGAGGAATATATATATATATATGTACAAAATTTTATATATATAAAATATTATATATATTATGTATATTTAATAAGGCCAAACCAAAGAAAAACCTCACTAACACTGCAAGTTTTGCAAGTTTGTTAAGCTGCTACACCAGTGTCCTGTGGCACCTTCATTTCCCAGAGTAGTCACCCTACAAAGGAGTTTGATAGGCATGTCAAACTACAAGTCTCACCCCAAGCTCACTGAATATAAATAAATCACTTCTATTTGTATTTGACTTTGTGGAGCACAGCTTCATGCATCAGTTGTTTGAGAGGAAACATCCACCAAGATGACAATGGTATTTGCATGTGACCACAGCTCTGTGTGTCTACACTCTCTAGATCAAAACGTCATTAAATCAAAGTGAAGAAACAGCATCAATGCCTGCAGAACTGGCACTTTCTATGAGCAACAACAGTGTCCCCTGTGAATTTGTGGGGAATAATTATCTGATCCCATCTCAGACCCACTAAATAAAATTTCTGGCTTTCAGGCTCATTTATCCATGTTTGAAGAGGATATAGGTGATTCCCAACCAGGTTGACTGCAGAGTTCGAGAGACAGTAAGACCCAATAAAATACTCCAACATGAAGACAAAACACTTTGCCAAAAAGAGGTTAGATGGAAAGGTAGACTTTTATCTCCATTAGAATGTTTTGCTGTTCTAACACATGTGAAAGAGACTGGGATGGCTTTGTTTTGTACAATTTCATATATTCTTGTTTCTAAAAAGTCACAGAAAATATTAAATCTTTAGAAGAACCTGTTCCCCAATGATATAGGAAGGCCTGAGAAAGGCCCAGTGACCCTGGTTAGTCCTTCCTGGGAGAATTTGTCTGCTGTTCTTAGAAGGACAGTGCCCATCAAGTCCCTGTTTTGGGTGGCTTGTCATCATGTACATATTGGTAAAAGGAAAAGTTAAAAAAAAAACATTTATTTATTTATTACTTTAGGTTACACCTCCATCACAGTGCCCTCTTTCCAATCCTCCCAGTCCTGCCCTCCCACCTTCTACCCCCTATCCATTCAATCCCAATCCTCTAGAGTGGAGTGTTCCTACATAACAGTCCCCTGCCTCAGTTCAGCAGTCATATGAGGGCCAAGAGGCCAGAACAGCCAGGACTATTACACAGAGAAACCCTTTGTCAAAAAAACAAAAAGGAGGAGGAGGAGGAGGAGGAGGAGGAGGAGGAAAGGTTTTTAAAGGGATAGTAAATGGGTGTTGGATCCAAGTAAAATTTAAGCCAATTTGTCCTTGAAGTGACCATACAAGAAAAATCCACAACTCACTATCTAATATGTGTCTATGGTAGTATATCCATATGTTTAACCTTATGGAATCTTGCCCAGCATGCATGCAGAGACTGTCTATAACAGCCCTTATGTCCTTCATGGTAAAGATCCACCCCATTGCTTTCACTTCTGGTCAGATAATAATTCTATTTAGACTTATAGAAAAGAAATTCCAAACAAATCTGGACGCTGAGCCACACTGTTGCTCAAGCTAGCTCCCACTGTGGAGGGTGCCTATTAGTCAATATACTTTTGTTTGTCTGTGTTTTCTTCAATTTTTCACTCAAGAATCTATGAACCTGGACCTTATATCATAGAAAAAAGTTAACTACATCTGTTAGAACCAATTAGAGGGATACTGCTGTAAATTTCCATCACTTGTGTCTGTATTGATCATGTTGTCTTTCAATTTTCTTTTTTTAATAATTTATTTTTTATTTCTTCAAGTTACATCTCAATCACAATCCCCTCCCTACTCCCCCCTCCAGTCCCACCCTCCTCCCCCTCAACCCCCCCATCCTCTTCCCTTCTTTTTTTTTTGTTTAAGGTATTTCTTTTTCCCCCCAACAGCTCTCCCTTTCAGTCCAACAAATGGTTCTTTTTCTTATAACTATAAATACAATACAAAACAACAGAAATAAATAAGCCACAATTATGTGAATTATATGGCTTAGCATACATTCTCAGTGTCCAGTCCATATGTATTTGGCACCTGACTTTAACATTCTACTATCTAACCATCTCCATGAGTTTAAAGTTCTATATCTAACTCAACTTTCATACTAACTTGTCTCATAATTTTAAAAATATCTTCTTAGATCCAGAACACCCTCTTGATTCCTAAACAACTCAAAATTTAACTATGAGACTCTAGCTATCTATTCTTCAACCACCTCAGAGACCTGAGAGGGATAAATATATCTGATTATATAGGAAGTGCAGGGCCTGCAGCTTCCCAAACTAAGAAATGACATACCAGTGGCTGCCTGGACAGTTCCCATTTTCTCTCCATACATTACAGCATAATTTTCAATAATAGGGTCCACTGAAGAAAAAGTATATATATATATATCACTAGCAAAAGAAATCTATCAACAAAGTCATGGAAGGTCTTTTACCCTCAGTAGTACAATGGACACATGTGACATTACATAAATTATGCCTCCATTTTCATGCATTTAAATTTCTAATTGTTTCTCAGTCCCTCAGAGAGTTTTTCTAGGTCAACTAAGAACTGTCACTGTGCTGCATGTTCCCAGAGTCCAAGTCAGTCTTGACTCAGTAAAGCTCAAACAAAGTGAACATTAACACATGCTCACATCTATACAACAGTTAGAAAGAGGTTTTTCCTTTTATTTTAATGTGAAGGTTTAGTTGTAGAATTCAAACCCTTGCACCTGTTAGATGCATAGATACAATGATATTTCTAGACCTTAATATTTATTTTTCCTTCATCTTACTTAGCTTCTTATTCAGATTTCATTCTAAAAAATTAAGTTAAAAAGCAACATGTTAAAATATCTATGTAATAAGAATGTTGCCAAAAATTTTGGGAAGCCTCACCTGGAGTACCAGCTGCTATTGAGAAATTGGGGTCCACTCTTAGGGTTCTTAGTATCACTAATAAAACAATTTAAGGGCAGATTTAGAAGAAATCTCAAGAACAACCTTATTAGCTCTTAAAAGAATGAGAGATAAAGCTGTGTGTGAGCATCCATATGATAAAATAAGAGAAGACATCTTCATAGTGAAGGAACTAGAAGCCCAAGTTACCAGAGAAAGCACACTGAGTCTCTGGCCAACATTTGAAAGAGAGGCAGATAAGAAGAAAACAGAAAATTAAAGAAATGATCGAGGACAGAAACAGGAAGGATTTGAGGTTAGCATTACTAAGTCAGCTTTTTGGAAAGATTTAATGCAGCAGGAGTCAGACCGAAGACCAGAAACAATGGCTGGCTCAGAAATGCTAGGTCTTCGGTCTGACTCCTGCTGCATTAAATCTTTCCAAAAAGCTGACTTAGTAATGCTAACCTCAAATCCTTCCTGTTTCTGTCCTCGATCATTTCTTTAATTTTCTGTTTTCTTCTTGTCTGCCTCTCTTTCAAATGTTGGCCAGAGACTCATGTGAAGCTCTGGCCTCTTGATACCAACCGTCTAAAACGGTCTAGGATAGTTAAGTAAAACAAACTCCTAGTCATGCAAACATGTCACTTTGTTAGCTACTATGACAGACTATCACAGATATTCTCTAAACTACCCAGTAATCAAGTTGCTAAGAGACAAGCAACATTTGCTTATCTAAATACAAGAGATGGATAGGGCATCTTCAAAAACCCCAAGAGATCTGCAGAATATGGCATTCAAAGATGTTATCTTAAATTAAGATTTTCTTTTTTTTGATATCGAGACATATCAGCGCCTGACAGCACCCCCTATTCTACTCCAAGTAGAAGATAAGCATCGAAGAATCTCCAGTGTGAGATGGTTGAATTAGTGGCAAGCCTATCTCTTGGCATGAAAAAACCCCTTGCACCAACTGCAGGCAGACTGCTGTCCAAAAAGGACAAAACTTGGTAGCAGGGAAGTTGACAGCCTAACTCTGCCAAGACAGGGTAGGTAAGTCCTTCATAATCCCTGCTCTACAACAAATGTCTGTCATAGAAACAGGACCCAAAGGCTGAAGACTGATGCAGGAATGTATGGAGAGAAAATGGGAACTGTCCAGGCAGTCACTGGTATGTCATTTCTTAGTTTTGGAAGCTTCAGGCCCTGCACTTCCTATATAAGCAGATATATTTATCCCTCTCAGATCTCTGAGGTGGTTGAAGAATAGACAGCTAGAGTCTTATAGTTAAATTTTGAGTTGTTTAGGAATCAAGAGGGTGTTATAGATCTAAGAAGATACTCTTAAAAGTGTGTTGCAAGTTAGTATGAAAATTGAGTCAGATATAGACCTTTAAACTCAGGGAGATGGTTAGATAGTAGAATGCTAAAGTCAGGGGCCAAATATGTATAAACTGGACATTGGGAAGGTATACTGGGCCATTTAACTCTCATAAATGTGGCATATTTATATCTGTTGTTTTGTATAATATTTACTGTTGTGGGAGAAGGAGCCATCTGTTGGACTGAAAGGGGAAACTTCTGGGGGGAAGAGGGTGGAAGGGCAGGATAGGAAGGGGGAATAAGGAGGGGTTTGTGACTGAGATGTAACTTGAAGAAAAAAAAAATAAAGTTTACAAAAAATCACCATTTTTTGTAAGAATGAGAAACAGAGGGAAAGGAAGACTGCACAGAGGACACCACGTGCAATCATTCTAACTGCTGTGCTTCCTCAACACAACTAAACAGTTGCATAAGCGATCTGAAGCTGGACTTGTCACTTCAAACACCACTGGCTAGAGAACTCTTCTGAAACAAAAAGCTTCATTTGATCTCCTGAATCACTGCCAGTTGTACTGAGAAGTAATTCAGATAAAGGCTGTTTTCCCTTGTGCCTGCTGTGATACCCAGAACAGGAGTGAGTCAGACCACATGCAGGGCATCTTCCTCTTAGCATGCATGGGGATTGATGCCTTGTTTTGTCTCTGTTGCTGTGGGATCCTAAATCCATTTTTTTCCCTCATCAGTATCTGATTCGCTTTCACTTTTTCCTTCTGACTAATAAAGAATTGGTAGAAAATTCACTCAAATGAATAAATAAATAAATAAACAAATAAATAAGTGTCAAACTCATGGTTCTAGCTATAAGATAATGCAAATGCTTAAAAGAAAAAAAATAAGGATAGAGCTTTACACAGTCTAGTCTTTCCTACGTGCTGAGATTGCAGTGTGGTATTGAGAGTTCATGAGGGTCAGTTACAGCATGACCAGCGAGTGACTCTGTTAAAAAGACTTAAGAATTCCTTTCCATCAAGAGGGAACCAATATCATATGACCAATATCATAATATACATCAGACATCAGGTTGGTCTTGACTTTTTACTTTGAAGTGTCTGATCTATTAAGTCCACAATATCTTTTGTTAAAACCACTTGAACTAAGATGTGGTGGGTGATGACAACAGGAAACTTGACAATGTCTAAATAAATGTTGATAGTATAGTATGGAGAAATTAAAAAAAAAGGATTGTGGAAAGAGAAATATTGGCAAAAGAAATGTCATAAAATAGTTATGGAACTGATCAAAATTACCTGTTGTTTACCTCAGCTGGATTAACTTTAGACATATTTCTTCTTCATTGTATCTCCTTATTCCTTGTTTAGAATGTTTTTATTTGTGAAAACTCACAAATTTAAATTATTTCTCTGCCCTTGAGAGAGACATATATTTTCTCAGAATCATGCCTACTTGATACCAGGCATATTTTCCTCAAGGATCTGGAAGCAATCAGTCCAAATGTAATTGCTAAGGGATGACACTGCTATCTCTCAGTCACTGTAAAATGACAAGAGTCTGACTTAAGTGCCTATTAGCAATCCCCAGGGGCTTAAACTCTTCCTACCACAGTGGGAATTCCTGCCCTTGCCCCTCCCCAGTGTAATAGTCTGAATAAACTCTTCCTTGCCAGTTTTACATTGCCCAGTTTATTTTTACTTTGACCAAATTCACATGATTCAGTTTAAGCCAACTTTTGAGTAATTTATACATGTTCAGCATTGTTCTGGTTAGGAATGTCGTTTCCTTCCAATTCTTTCCATTGAATTGGAAGAAAACATATTAACTGCAAACAAAGAAGATTCAAAGGAAGGAAAATAACAATTAAAAAATAAATGATAAAAGTTTAAAATTCAAAGATGGGCTCTTTATAAGACACACAATTGAAATGCATACCCCAAACATAATATATTAACAAATATAATATAATATATAAAGTGTTTTGGAAAAATAATGAAAAAAATCCAACAATATTTTATTTTAATTATAAAAAAGATATAGTATTTTAATCTTGAAGCAATGTACTTTATTAACCAAATACAACTCGTTTCATATTTCCTAAATTCCATCAATATCAAATTCATCTTTGGTTTAAAATAATTATAGCTTATTAAAGGACAATAACTTTTACAATTATAAGTACACTATATTTTTTTCAAATAATTTAGAAACTAAATTCTTATTAGAGAATCAATTTAAAGAGTATACGAGATATCGTAAAATAGATTATAGACTAAAATGCTTAAGCTTTTTATTGATTATGGATTCCTTAAATGTGTATTTTAAACTTTTTGTCATATATTACCTTAAGAATACACTTGCTTATGTACACTATGCTTTATGTACAAAACTGTTCAGATAAGTCTCAATTTAAAAAACAAAACAAAATAAAACAAAACACTAGAGTTAGTTGTTTTGGGAATAAATTATATCCCATCAGCATAAAATGAACAAATACATTTTATTTTTCTTACTTAGTGGCAAATATAGAATCACTTTAGGTTTTAACAAAGGAAAAATGAAATTAAACAAACTATTTCAATAAGCTAGGACAAATAAAATCATAAAATAAAATTTCCAAAGGGAATAATTTTATCATACGAGATTTTAATATAATAGAGCAAATTTTAAAGATTTAGCCATTTGATCAATTAAAAAATCACTGAACTCATATACTAAAGATACGCATAAAATACAGCAGATTTTTTTACTTTGTATTCTAGTATTTTCTGCAGTGACATAATACTCATTTATTTACCTCTATGTCTCACTAGACCCTGTCTAGGAGATGCCAAGTAGAGAAATGCTTGCTGAGTCTCTGCTTTAGATATCTTATGATTAACTGAAGAAAAGGGACACAGAGAAGCAATGCTGGAAATTCATAGGTCTAGGAGGAAAAGGAAAGAAGTATTCTGTGATCCAAGGCTGTTATATCAAACACCCAGTGAAGGACTCAGATTAGAGAAGAATTGTCTGGCAAAATTACATGGGGGAATGCAGACACCCCTCTGAGGTAGGGAAGGGATCTGCAGTGACAGAGACTGTGTATTCAAACACTTCCATAATCTGAGATCAAGTAAGTAGCAGATCCACTCAAGTAGAAGTCTGAACTTTAACTACAGTGCTCCATAGGTGCTATTTCACATTGAGAAGAGGAAGGGAAATGCATCAATTTACATGATGAGACTGCTGAGGAAAGGCTTGCTGCCATCTGATTTGTGTGACTGAGGAGTTAACACAGTGTTTGCATTGTGTGTGTGTGTGTGTGGGGGGGGGTGTGTTGTGTGTGTTTATTTTATTTTATTTTTTATTTATTACTTCAAGTTACATCTCCATCACAGTCCCCCCTTTCCACCCCGCTGATCTACCCCCTCCCACCCTCTCCCACTTTCCCACCTATCCTACTCCTCTGGAGTGGGTTGCCCCTACATATCAGCCCCCCTCAGTTCCACAGTTATGAGGGCTAAGAGCTTCCTCTTGCACTGAGGACCTATATGGTGGTTCAATAGGTAATTCAATAGGTAATCCACTAACAGGTAAAAAGGTCTATGTTCCTGTTCCTTTTGGTGTGTTAGTTGTAGGAGAGTTATCCTGTAGTACATGGCTAAAATTCAATTATAAGTGAATAGATGCCATGCACATTTTTCTGAGTCTGGGTTAGCTCACTCAGGATGAGCTTCTCTAGTTCCATCCATTTGCCTGCACATTGCATGATTTCATTGTTTCTGATAGCTGAGTAGTATTCCATTGTGTAGATGTACCACAGTATTTTTATCCATTCCCCATTTGAGGGACATCTGGGTTCCTTCCAGTTTCTAGCTATTACAAATAAGGCTGCTATTTTGGTTTGGTGAGAAATCGTTTGAATATATACCCAGAAATGGTATGGCTGTGTCTTCAGGTAGAACTATTCCAAATTTTCTAAGATATCACCAGACTGAGTTCCATAGTGGTTGTAAAAGTTTGCACTCCCACCAACAATGGAGGAGTGCCCACTTTCTCCACAGCCTTGTACCATGTGCTGTGATTTGAGTTTTTGAACTTAGCAATAGTGGCAGGTGTGAAATGGAATCTCAGAGTTGTCTTCAATTTCATTTCTCTGATGATTAAGGACACCAAGAATTTCTTCAGTTGTCTCTCAGTCATTAGAGATTCCTCCTTCGTGAATTCTCGGATTAGCTCTCTTCCCAATTTTTTGATTGGATTATTTGATACCTTGGTGTTTAATTTCTTGAGGTCTTTATGAATTATTGGATGTGGAGTGGGTAAACATCTTTTCCCATTGTGTAGGTTGCTGTTTTGTTTGAATGACAATTTCCTTTGCCTTATGGAAGTTTTTCAGTTTCATGAGGTCCCATTTATTGATTGTTGTTTTTAGAGCCTGAGCTATTGGTGTTCTGTTCAAGAAGTTGTCACCTGTGCCAATGAGTTCTAGGCTTTCCCCACTTACTCTTCTATTAGATTTAGTGTGTCAGGCTTTATGTTAAGGTCTTTGATTCACTTGGACTTAAGTTTTGTGCAAGGTGATAAGTATGCATCTATTTGCATTGTTTTACATGTGGACATCCAGTTAGACCAGTACCATTTGCTGAAGATGCTGTCCTTTTTCCATTGTATGGTTTTGGCTTCTTTGTCAAAAATTAAGTGACCATAGGTGTGTGGGTTTAATTTTGGGTCTTTTATTCAATTCCATTGATCAACTGGTCATTTTTTATACCAATATCATAATGTTTTTATTACTATTGCTTTGTAGTATAGCTTGGAATCAGGGATGGTGATACCTCCAGATGGTTTTTTTTTTGTTGTTGCTTTTGTTCTTGTATAGGATTGATTTAGCTGTTCTGGGCTTTTTGCTATTCCATATGAAGTTGAGAATTGTTCTTTTAAGGCCTGTAAAGAATTGTGTTGGTATTTTGATAGGAATTGCACTGAATCTCTATATTGCTTTTGGTAAGATGGCCATTTTTATTTACTGACCCTATCTATCCAAGATCAAGTGAGATCTTTCCAACTTATGATGTCCTCTTCAATTTCTTTCTTCAAGGACTTGAAGATCTTGTCATACAGGTTTTTCATTTGCTTGGTTAGAGTTACCCCCAGGTATTTTATATTGTTTGTAGCTATTGAGAAGGGTGTTGTTTCCCTGATTTCTTTCTCAGCCCATAAATCCTCTGTATAAAGAAGGGTTTCTGGTTTTTTTTTTAATTGATTTTGTATCCAGCCACCTTGCTGAAAGTGTTTATCAGTTGTAGTAGTTCTCTGATGGAATTTATGGGGTCACTTATGTATACTATCATATCATCTGCAAATAGGGATAATTTTACATCTTCCTTTCTAATTTGTATCCCCTTGATCTTCTTTAGTTGTCTTATTGCTCTAGCTAGAACTTCAAGTACTATGGTGAACAGATATGGGGAGAGTGGGCATCCTTGCCTTGTACCTGATTTTAGAGGAAATGCTTTAAGTTTCTCTCCATTTAATTTGATGTTGGCTACTGTCTTGCTGTATCTAGACTTTATTATTTCTAGGTATGGTCCTTGTATGCCAGCTGTTTCCAGGACTTTTAGTTTGAAGGGGTGTTGGATTTTGTCAAATGATTTTCAGCATCTAGCGAGATGATCATGTGTTTTTTTTTTTTCCTTCAGTTTGTTTATATGGTAGATTATGTTGGTGGATTTTCATATGTTGAACCATCTTTCGATTCCTGGAATAAAGCCTACTTGATCTTGGTATCTGATATTTTTGATGTGTTCTTGGATTCAGTTTGCAGGTATTTCATTAAATATTTTTGCATCTATGTTCATGAGGAAAACTGGTCTGAAGTTCTCTTCCTTTGTTGGGTCTTTTAGTAGTTTAGATATCACAGTGACTGTGGCCTCATAGAATAGTTTGGCAGTGTTCCTTCTATTTCTATTTTGTGGAAGAGTTTGAAGAGTATTGGTGTTAGCTCTTCTTTGAAGGCCTGGTAGAATTCTGTGCTGAAAGCACCTGGCCTTGGGCTTTTTGGTTGGGAGATTTTTAATGACTATTTCTATTTCCTTAAGGGTTATAGGACTGTTTAATTTGTTAAAGTGATCTTAATTTAACATGTGTAGGTGATATCTATCAAGAAAATTGTCCATTTTACTTTGGGTTACAAATTGTGTGAAGTACAGGTTTTTGAAGGAAAATCTAAAGAATCTCTGGATTTCTTTGATGTCTGTTGTTATTTCTGCCTTTTGATTTCTGATTTTGTTCATTTGGGTATTTTTTCTCTGTATTTTAGTTAGTTTGGCTAAAAGTTTTTCTATTTTGTTGATTTTCTCAATGAACCAACCATTGATTTTGGTGATTATCTGTATTGTTTGTTTTGTTTCTAAGTTGTTGATTTCAGCCCTAGGTTTTATGGTTTCCTGCCTTTTTCTCTTCTTGGGAGTGTTTGCTCTTTGTTCCCCCAGCTCTTCCAGTTCTGCTGTTAAGTTGCTAATATGAGCTGTCACAATTTTCTTTTATTAATGTTTATTTATTACTTCAAGTTACATCTCCAACACAGTCCCTTCCCCACCCTTCCTAGTCCCACCCTCCCATACTCTACCCCTTCTCCCAGAACTCATAATTTTTTAATTGAATAATGAAGCCACAAATACGTAAATTACAAGGCACAACATACATTCACAATACCCAGAAACCAACATCAATACTCTATTATCCATCAATCTCTATGAGCTTAAAGTTATATACCTATCTCAATTTCCATCCTAACTTGCATAACCAACTTAAAAACATCTTCTTAGACAAAGAACATTTCATTCCTAAGCAACTTGAAATTTAACTGGGAGACTATAGCTTTCTAGTCTTCAACCACATCAGAGACCTGAGAAGAATAAATATGTCTGATTAAACAGGGAGTGAGGGGTCAGCAGCTTCCAAAACTAAAAAATGACAGACAGCTAGCTGCCTGGACAGTTCTCAATTTTTCTCCATACATTAGAGCTTCTATCTTCAGCCTTTTGTCCCTGTCCCTCTAACAGACATTAATTGTAAAGCAGGAATTAGGAAGAACTTGCCTACCCTGTCTTGGCAGAGTTAGGCTATTGACTAATCTGCTTCCAAGTTTTGTCCTTTTTGGACAGAATTCTGTCTACAGTTGAAGCAAGGGAATTTTCTTGCCCAATGACAAGCTTGTCACTAATGCAACCATCTCCAAAGGGAGATTCTTTGATGTTCATCCTCTACTTGGAGTAGAGTAGGGAGTGATGTCAGAAGCTGACGTGTCTCAATATCAAAAATTCTTAAGCTAAGAAAACTTCTTTGAATGCCATATTCTATAGATCTGGTCAGGTTTTTGAAGACTAGCTATTTATCTCCATATATTTGGCTAAAATGCTGCTAGTCTTTTAAACAACTTGATATCTGGTTAACATAGAAAATATCTGTGATAAACTGAAATAGTACCTAACAAAATGAAATATTTGAATGACTATTAGTTTGCATCTCTTCATTGTCCTATACAGTTTGTGACAGTTGCTATCAAAAGACCGAAACTTCACATTGTATTTTTAAGCTTTGCCTATATACAATACCTTTAAAAGGGTTAACCTTGATTTTCTATCAATATACAAAGATCAATACCAATGTAGCCAAATATATTCATAATTTTGTATCAATATACATAGATCAATACCAATGCTGCCAAATATAATCTTAATTTTGTATCAATATACAAATATATGAGGGCATATTCAATATTCTGTCCTTTTTTCTTTATCATTCTTATCTTTTTGAAGACACTTAGTGCTATGAACTTTCCTCATAGCACTACTTTCATTGTGTCCTATAGATTTGGGTATGTTGTGCCTTCATTTTTGTTGGATTTTAAGAAGTCTTTGATTTCCTTCTTTATTTGTTCTCTGACCCTGCGGTCATTCAGTTTCCATGAATGTGTAGGCTTTCTGTTATTTCTGTTGTTGTTGAAGTTCAGCTTTAATCCATGGTGGTCTGATAAGATACAGGGGGTTATTTCAATTTTCTTGTATCTATTTAGGGTTGCTTTGTGTCTAACTATATGGTCAATTTTCTAGAATGTTTCATGACGTGCTGAAAAGAAGATGTACTCTTTTGTGTTGGGTGAAATGTTCTGTAGATATCATTTGGTTCATGACCTCTGTTAGTCTCATTATTTCTCTGTTTTGTTTCTGTCTCGATGACCTTTCCATTGGTGTGAGTAGAGTGTGAAAGTCTCCCACTATTAATGTGTGGGGATGGATCGATGTGTGGTTTAAGTTTTAGAAGAGTTTCTTTTACAAATGTGGGTACCCTTGTATTTGGGGCATAGATATTCAGTATTGAGATATCATCTTGATGAAATTTTCTTTTAAGGAGAATGTAGTGCCCTTCCCTATCTTTTTTGAAAATTTTCAGTTGTAAGTCTATTTTATTTGATAGTAGGATGGATACTCTAGCTTGTTTCCTGGGACTGTGAGCTTGGAAAACATTTTTCCAACCCTTTACTCTGAGGTAGAATCTCTCTTTGTTAGTGAGATGTGTTTCTTGTATGCAGAAAAATGATGGGTCTTGTTTATGGATCCATTCTGTGTCTTTTAATTGGGGAGTTGATTCCATTAATGATGAGGGATATTACTGACCAAAGGTTGTTATTTCCTGTTATTTTGATGTAGGTGGTGGCTGTGTGTTGCTTTTGGTTTAGCTGCAGTGTAGTTTTTTGCTTCCTTTGTTTTCTTGGGTGTAGTTATCTTCTCTGCGTTGTAATTTTGCTTCTAGGATCTTCTGCAGATCTGGATTAGTGGATAGATACTGTTTAAATTTGGTTTTGTCATGGAATATCTTATTTTCTCCATCTATGTTGATAGAAAGTTATGCTGGGTATAGTAGTCTAAGCTGGCAACTATGATCTCTTAAGGCTTGTAGGAGGTCTGCTCAGGCCCTTCTGGCTTTTAAAGTTTCGCAGGAGATGTCAGGTGTAATTCTGATGAGTCTGCCATTATATGTTACTTGACCATTTTCTCTTACAGCTTTTAATATTCTTTCTTTGTTCTGTACATTTGAAGTTTCAATTATTATGTGGCAAAAGGAATTTTTTTTCTGGCCTAATCTGTTTGGTGTTCTGTATGCTTCTTGGAATTTTACTGACATTTCTTTCTTTACCTTTGAGAAGATGTTTCCTGGACCTTGGAGTCAGGAGTATTCATGTGTTTCAGCTATGGTGGGATGGTCAGGGCTTGCTGTACGAGCATAACTGAATTGTTGGAGTCATATTTCCCTGAGTTTTGTCATTTCTGTTCTGTTAACCTTTAGCCATCTGGTTGTTCTTAGCTCTTTATTCCTGGTGCCTTCTGAACTTGGTGCCAAGAGGGAGCTTTGGTGTAGAGGCCATATAGTATTGGTGTTCTGTAGCTCTCCACAGACTGAATTGGGCCTTGGGTTGTTGGGGGCTGTTTCTCAGTGTACCTCCCAGAGCTCACCCCTTCCTGTTGTGTCCCAATTGGGAGCTCAGGTCAGAGGTTAGGCTAGAATTTGTTATTCATGCCTGCAGGTTCCTAAGATCCAGCTGGTCTTCTTAGTGATGTTGGTGGGGATTGGCAGCCACAGACTGTAGGCTAGGATGGCAGTTCCCCTGCGGCATATGTGTCAGGACAGTTATCATGTTCCTCCAAAATTGTTTTCAGAGGGTTCTCAGGTTCAACATGCACCTTATAGCCATAAGCACTGTGATCTGGTACATCCCACATCACCCATGCAATGAGCAGTGTTCTGGGGGCTGTCTCACTGCTCTAGGGTTGGAGCTCTTTGTGTTGTAACCTGGGTCTTCAGCTGAGGGGAAAGGCAGGTGCCAGCAGGGGTTTCTGATGTGGAATTCACACCCTGTCCACAGTGCCTGGTTTCTGGGAAGCTCAGCAGCCTTTACCTGGCCACAATCACTGTTCTCCCTGTGCAGCCTGCCTGGTTAAGCAGGACTTCCAACAGTCTTTTTGTACCTAGGGTGTCAGGACTGTGGCCATGGTCCTCCTAATCTACTCTCAGGTGAATCTCAGAGCCAGCCTGTGCCTCTCCAACTGAAGCTCTGTGAAAGAGTGCTTCTCAGTTTTTCCAGCTGCCCACAACATTCCAAACTGCTTCACTGCTCTGGGCTGAGATGTAGATGATGTCCCCTGAGTGTACAGTGAAGAGGTCAGCTGAATGATCAGGTGAGGGGGTAGGAAATATCAATATGTAGTCTACGGTCTGCCCACAGCATGCTTTGTCTCAGGGAAGCTCAGTGCCTGCCAGGTTGATTGATCCCCCAATTACTGTTCAGCCAGATGCTGCAATGCTGCAAATCCCAGGAGGAATCACCCTCAGTCTTATCATAGTGGCTCTGCTGGACTTCTCCTGGGTGTCAGAAACCCTGCACAGAAACTGAAGACTCAGGAAACTGAGGAGGGCCTCTGTTTAGAGGTCAAGACCACCAACTGGCTTCCTGAAAAGATCCAAGATCTCCAGCTTGTCCACTGCAGCAGGGAGGGCACTTTCTCCTAGCAGGAAGGGTTCAGTGTCCAGTGTCTGGCATCTCTATTCTTCCAGTGTCTATATTTCTAGTACAGAGTTCTTTATTGTCCCTGGCTTTGCTGGGCAAGCTCAGATAGACTTGCGCCTCACAAACTGCTGTTCGGCAGGAGAATATCTCTCTGGTGGTCCATTTGGTCTTCCTGATGATTAAAATGCATCCAAGCTTATCACCACCATCTTGCTCCCTCCCCCCCCCGTGTTTGCATTTT
This sequence comes from Lophiomys imhausi, assembly GCA_907164525.1. Classification (NCBI taxonomy): domain Eukaryota; kingdom Metazoa; phylum Chordata; class Mammalia; order Rodentia; family Muridae; genus Lophiomys; species Lophiomys imhausi. The sequence continues at coordinate 4,444,776 of CAJQZJ010033615.1, read as the reverse complement.
TAAACAAAGGTCTTATATGAATTTCCATTCTTTGAAAAGTGAGGAAATGTAACCGACTGGTTTGGGAAATTAGTTTTAAAATAAAATAGTCTCTTTTGAGTTAAAGCATTCCTTCAAGTCATGGTATGTTCACTTGATTTAATGTTGAGTTCTGACTGCAGCAGTTTTCCCAAAGAAAGCATAGGTACCTGCTCATTAGTGATTTGAAAATAATTTAGTTTCTTTAGTTCATTATCCCTTGCATCATAATCTGTAAGTATAGTACAGTAATTAATATTTTATGATTCTATGCAGACTTCAAAAATTATTATGGGGTAGCATTAAAATGTTCCATATTTGATCAAATGAAAAGTTTTGGTCTTATGTTACCATTTGCTGACTAAAATAAATCAAGCACACACAAATATGCAAAGATATTAGGATGCTCTTATTATTTCTTTTTAATAGAAGGACTGTTTATTTGGGCTTAGATTCCAGAGGGTAAGAGTCTTACAGTAGAGCGGAGGCAGCAGGTAGCAGACATGCTTCTAGAGCAGCAATTGAGAGCTCACATCTTGAACTGCAAGCTCTTATTGGGCAATGAGATTAAACTGATATTTAGGTTTTTCTCTACATAACAACACAGCATCGATAATTAACATGTTTTCAGAGTTAGAAGCTCTCTGATTTTTCATTTTATTTAAATCGTGTTTATTATTGGACATAAATGGTTTTCTGAGGCTGAATGTAAATAGTCTCTATATACCACACATGGATGGCTTCCTATTATCATATTAATGTCATTATTGCACATCTGAATAGATACATAAAAGATGTTACAACATAACTTGCCAGCCATTTATTTAGTCAGGACCAAATTTTAATGTTAAGTTTTCTATACTCAGTTTCACACAAAATGCAATACTTTAAAAATAGAAATGTACCACACAGAACAACTGTAAGTTAGTTGCAGCTATCTTGAATACCTTTATTGTAAAATAAATTATTCTTCACACAACTAATTCAATTCATGGGAAAGTTCACAGTAAACACAGTGCCAGATCTATCTGTGAGATATGCTACAGTAACTTGGGACTTTAGTTTTATTCTAACATATCCAAGATCCCTAAAGACAGTGTTCACAACTCTTTGTTGTTGTATTATGATGATCTCAACATTCAATTTACTGATAGTTTATGAAATAAATTATTTACATGAGGTTCCTCTAAAGACAACTTGCAGCTTAGGTTATCAAAGGAGGAACAATGTAATTGAAAATTCTGATCTTGTATTGATATGGCATCTGCTCTGAATAATCTGAATGAAACTCAGGGATAAGAACCTCCTGTCTCTATACCAGTACCATGCTGTTTTTATTACTATTGCTCTGTAGTACAGCTTGAAATCTGGGATGGTGATACCTCCAGATTTTTTTTTTTTTTGTATAGGATTTATTTAGCTATTCTGTTTTTTTTTTTTTTTTGTTATTCCATATGAAGTTGAGCACTATTTTTTCCAGGTCTATAAAAATTGTGAAAAGTTTTTGTAAGGCAAAAGACACTGTTATAAAAAAAAAAAAGGCAACCTATAGATTGGGAAAAATCTTCACCAACCCCACATCTGACAGAGGGAAAATATCCAAAATTTAAAAAGAACTCAAGAATTTAAACACCCAGAAACAAAATAATCCAATCAAAACTAGGGAAAAGAGTTAAACACAGAATTCACAAAGGAGGAATCCCTAATGACTAAGAGACACTTTAAGAAATGCTCACATCCTTAATCATCAGAGAAATGCAACTCAAGACAACTCTGAGATTCCATCTCACACCTGTCAGAATGGCTCAGATCAAAATCTCAAATGACAGCACATGCTGGCGAGGGTGTGGAGAAAGGGGAACACTCCTCCATTGCTGGTAGGAGTGCGAGCTTGTACAGCCACTATGGAAATCAGTCTGACAATATCACAGAAACTTGGAATAACTTTACATCAAGACCCAGCCATACCACTTCTGGGTATGTATCCAAATGATTCCTCACCAAACCACAAGGAAGTTTCCTCATCTATGTTCATAGCAGCCTTATTTGTAATAGCTAGAAACTTGAAACAACCCAGATGTCCCTCAACAGAGGAATGGATAAAATACTGTAGTGTATCTACCCAAAGGAATACTACTCAGCCATCAGAAGCAACCAATTTGCAGCCCAATGGATGGAACTAGAGAAGCTCATCCTGAGTGAGCTATCCCAGACTCAAAAAGATGTACATGGCATCTATTGACTTATAATCAGATTTTAGCCATATAGTAAAGGATAGTTGTGCACCAAAGGGAACCAACGGAACAGGAACATAGACTTTGTTACTTGTCAATGAGACACTTTGCCCTAGTGGTGCTGCCTTATAGGTCCCCAGTGTATGAGGAGGCTCTTGGCCCTCATATGACTGCTGAAGTGCGGTGGGGGACTGAAATGTAGGGACACTCCACTCCAGAGGAATGGAATGGAAGGGATAGAGGGTGGGAGGGCAGGACTAGGACAGGTGGAAAGAGGGCACTATGAGGGAGATGTAACCTGAAGTTATAAATAAACATAAAAAAGAATTGTGGTGGTATTTTGATAGGAATTGCATTGAATCTGTATATTGTTTTTGCTTTGATAGGAATTGCATTGAATCTGTATATTGCTTTTGGCAGGATGGTCATTTTTATTATGTTGATCCTATGAATCAAATTGAAGACAGAGAAATGAACCCACACACCTATGGTCACTTAATTTTTGACAAAAAAAGCCAAAACCATACAATGGAAAAAGGACAGTATCTTCCACAAATGGTGCTGGTCTAAGTGGATGTCAACATGTAAAAGAATGAAATTAGACCCATATTTATCACCTTGCACAAAACTTAAGTCCAAGTGGATCAAAGACCTTAACATAAGGCCTGACACACTAAATCTAATAGAAGAGAAAGTGGGGAAAAGCCTCAAACTCATTGTCACGGAAGACAACTTCCTGAACAGAACACCAACAGCTCAGCTCTAAGACCAACAATCAATAAATGGGACTTCATGAAACTGAAAAGCTTCTGTAAGACAAAGGACACCATCATTCTAACAAAATGGTAACTGATAGATTGGGAAAAGATCTTTACCAACCCCACTTCCAACAGAGGAATATATCCATAATTTATAAAGAAATCAAGAAATTAAACACCAAGAAACCAAATACTCCAATGAACAAAATGGGAAACAGAGCTAAACCAAGACTTTACAAAGGAAGAATTACTAATGGCAGTGAGACATTTGAAGAAATGCTCATCTTCCTTAATCATCAGAGAAATGCATCTCAAGATGACTCCGAGATTCCATCTCACAGCTGTCAGAATGGCTAAGATCAAAAACTCAAATGACAACACATGCTGGTGAGGTTGTTGAGAAAGGGGAACACTCCTCATTGCTGGTGGGAGTTCAAACTTGTAAAGCCACTATGGAAATCAGTCTGGAGATATGTAAGAAAACTTGGAATAATCCTACCTCAAGGCCCAGCCATACCTCTTCTGGGTATCCACTCAAACAATTCCTCACCAAACCACAAGGACATATCTTCATCTATGTTCATAGCAGCCTTATTTGTAATAGCTAGAAATTGGAAACAACTCAGATGTCCCTCAACAGAAGAATGGATAAAAAAAAAAAAATTGTAGTACATTTACACAATGGAATACTATTCAGCTATCAGAAACAAGGAAATCATGCAATTCACAGCCAAATGGATGGAACAAGAAAAGATCATCCTGAGTGAGCTAATCCAGACTCAGAAAGAGGCACATGACATCTCCTCACTTATAACTGGATTTTGACCCTACAGCATAGGATAACTATCCTACAACCAACACGCCAAAAGGATCAGGAACATTGACTTTGTTATATATTAATGGGACAATTTTCCCTATGTGTGCTACCATGTGGGCCCCCAGTGCAAAAGGAAGCTGTTAGCCCTCATATGACTGTTGAACTGAGAGGGGTGATAGGTAGGGGCACTCCACATTGGAAGAGTGGGATGGGTGGGAAAGGGAGAAGAGGGTGAGAAGGTAGAACCGGGTGTTGTGGAAAGAGGGCACTATGATGGAGATGTATCTTGATGTAATGAACGAACATTATAATAAAAAAAGGAATAAAAAAGAACTTCCTGCCTGAATGATCAGCAGTACTTGTAACAGCAGACAGATTTTTCAAATGGTCAGACCCTAATTTTTTTCCTCAAGTTATGTTTGTGGAAGAATTAATATGCTAAAATGAATTATTAGAAAAATTTGACAAAAGAATGGGTCAAATTACAGTGATGTAATTTATAATATAAAATATGTTTAATAATTAATAGGTGACTTCAGTTAACTTCCTGGGAAAATAAATTCTGTGACAGTGAGTTTTGGCTGGGAAAATCAAAACAGGTAATTTGACACCTTTGGGATTCACTTTCTCTATGGCAATCTAGTACACGTGCTCACTGCTTATTTGGAATGTATTTTTAGTGTTTGTTTTCTGTTCTAGTTTGCTTCTCTGTTACTGTGATAAAACTCTAGATAACAAAAATCAAAGAAGGACAGGTTTATTTCATCTTAAACTTCCAAGTGACAATCCATCATCAAGGGTTGAACTTGGAGGTGAGAACTGAGGCAAAGATCATTAATAAATGCCACTTACTGTCTTGCTAACCTTGACTTGTTCAACTACTTTTTTTATATAGCCCAGCACCATCTGCTCGGGGATGGCACCGCCCACAATGGGCTATGTTCTTCTTCTCAATTAGCAATCAGGAAAAAGTCCTCAAAACATATCAAGGCCAGTAAGATGGAAGCAAATTCTCCAGAGAGATTCCGCTCCCCCCCCATCCCAGGTTTGTGAAACTGACAACCAACACTAACTATGAATTTTCTCTACTACTAATTCTAAGTTAAGAAAGTATTTATAATACTTTTCTTCATAAAAGATTACAAGAAGGATAAATGATTAACTACTGTATATTAAGCATTATCAAGAAGGTGTAGGTAGGTCATAGGTTTTCGAGAAAAACCTATTCCTATAATTTTGACAAATGGATGTAGTATTAAATGGAATCCTATGACTTGTCCTAACTCCCATAGATTAGTATGGCTTTCAACCCTAATCGGAGAAGCTCTATGTACAGTAGGTAATGATTAAAAAGGATTCACAACTGACCAATGTGCAGAAAATAGAAACTGGAGAATTCTCAGACCTAACTGGAGCATCTATACTGTACTTCTTTGAGGATTATTACAGAAGAGAGGACAAAAAGAATGTAATAGCCAGAGACGATAGATGACTGGAAGGAGACAATGCCATTTGGACACATCAAGGAAGCTGCACATGTGACCACAGCAGTTGTGAGAACATGCACAATACCTGTGCAAACTCATATCAGACCAAATCTCATTGTAGAGTCAAGGGTTGAGTATGGAGCCACACCCCTCACCAGGGATGTTATTGGCAATTAATTGCTAATTGGAGAGGGAGGATCAGGTTTTCTAAGAGTGTAGCCCTGGTAACTTGAACACACTCCAATGGAAGGCCACACATGCAAGAATATTTGGGCAGCGCAAATTGTGGTTGATAGAATTAAGGAAAAAAGGACACAAAGTTGGGTGAGTAAGGAAAGGAGGTTAGATCTGGGAGACGTTGTAGAAGAAGCAGTGAAACTGATCAAAATATTATATAAAATTTCCAAATAACTAATAAAATATTTATCAAATTATTAAAGTAAGAAAATGCTTTCTTGTTCATATATTTATATAATTGAGATGAAAATACACAGTGGAAATAAAACTAAACTTAATATACAGGAAGCTTAATAATTCCCTATTTGAAAAAACAGCATGCCTTTATACCATCACAGTATTGACTTACTTACAATGGATATTAAAAGACAGAGAAGATCCAGATAGAGTTTATAGAGTTGCCTGTGAGTCAACTAGAACCAAAATGAGCATGAGTTAAAAAAAAAAAAAACCTGTGGAAATCATCCTGAGCAGTACACTTGGCTGATTTCTGAAGAACATGCACTTGAGCTCTAAGATTCCTGACTGCTTCGATACTATCAGTATCTTCTGAGTCCAAAAGTATGACCTGGAATAAGCTCTTGGAAATCTCCTTCAAACTTTACCTCCACTTCTAGAAAACATGTCTTCACTGGCAGAAATGTTGTAAAGTCTTTCTTATTTAGAGAGCAGTAGAAATGTTCATAATTGACTCTCCCTCTCTTAATAGTCATTGATGGGTTGATGTTAGGCATGTAAATGTTAAGTAATCTTCCAGAACCCTGCTTGCTGTCCACCAAGTGAAGCTGTGCTAACTTTCTTGTTAACCATTGTCTCTGATTGGTTAAATAAATCCTGAGGCCTGAGATTGGGGAAAGACAGAGGTAGGCAGGACTAAGGTGTGTGGCTTCTGAAGCAGAGAGGTTGATGGGTAGAAGAAGCCTCCAGTGGAAAAAGAGAGCTGAGAGCAGGAATAAGGAGACACAATGGGGTAGATGAAAGATCATTCCATGTGGCCTGGAACACAAGCATAGTGTGGGGAATAACAGCCCAGGGGACATATTTATATATGGGGTCATATTTGGGGTATAGAATTAAGAGCTAGCTTAGATGGGTTAAGATTGCACAATCCAGGCCAAGCCTTGTTAAAAATCTATCAGGGTTCTGTGTGCTCTTTTATAGTGGCCGGTTAAGGATTAACAACTGCTGACCAATTAAATATAATATAAACACTGGTAAATAATTTAATTAGCCATTTTCTACAAGTCATAAATTTGCAATTACCTTAGCTAGCCTTGCAGCATGCAAAGACTTTCAGAAATCCATGTTACATTATTAACTGGCTTGATCTTGTGCAAGTCTTCTGCTGGTAACCTGGGCAGTGGTGCATTCGTGTATATAAAAGCCTTGTCCTGTCCTCTTCCCAAAAGAACCAATAAAGTCCAAGTGGATCAAAGACCTTAGCATAAGGCCGGACACACTAAATCTACTAGAAGAGAAAGTGAGGAAAACCCTCGAACTCATCGGCACAGGTGACAACTTCCTGAACAGAACACCAATAATTCAGGATCTAAGACCAACAATCAATAAATGGGACACCATGAAACTGAAAAGCTTCTCTAAGGCAAAAGACACTGCCATTCGAACAAAATGGCAGCCTATAGATTGGGAAAAAAATCTTCACCAACCCCAAATCTGACAGAGGGTTAATATCCAAAATTTACAAAGAACTCAAGAAGTTAAATGCCAACAAACCAAATAATCTAATAAAAAAAATGGGAATAGACCTAAACAGAGAATTCACAAAGGAGGAATCCCTAATGGCTGAGAGACCCTTGAAGAAATGCTCAGCATCCTTAATCATCAGAGAAATGCAACTCAGGACAACTCTGAGATTCCATCTCACACCTGTCAGAATGGCTAAGATCAAAAGCTCAAATGACAGCACATGCTGGCAAGGGAATGGAGAAAGGGGAACTCTCCTTCACTGCTGGTGGGAGTGAAGGCTTGTGCAACCACTATGGAGGTCAGTCTGTTGATATCTTAGAAAACTTGGAATAGTTCTGCCTCAGGATCCAGCCATACCACTTGTGGGTGTGCATCCAAATGATTCCTTACCAAATCAGAAGGAAATTTCCTCATCTATGTTCATAGCTGCCTTATTTGTAATAGCTAGAAACTGGAAACAACACAGATGTCCCTCAACTGAAGAATGGATTAAAAAACTGTGGTACATCTACACAGTGGAATACTACCCAGCCATCAGAAACAAGGAAATCATGCAATTTGCAGCCAAATGGATGGAACTAGAGAAGCTCATGCTGAGTGAGCTAACCCAGACTCAGAAGGATGCACATGGCATCTATTCACTTATAGTCGGAATTTAGCCATAGGGTACAGGATAACTATACTACAACCGGTGCACCAAAGGGAACATGAACATAGATTTTTTTTTCCTATCATTGAGACACTTTGCCCTAGCGGTGCTGCCTTGTAGGTCCCCAGTGTATGAGGAGGCTCTTGGCCCTCATATGACTGCTGTACTGGGGCAGGGGACTGTTATGTCGGGACACTCCACTCCAGAGGAATGTGATGGAAGGGATAGGGGGTAGAGGATGAGAGGGTGGGACTTGGAGGGGTGGAAAGAGGGCACTGTGTTGGAGATGTAACCTGAAGTAATAAATAAATATCCAAAAAAAGAAACAGAAAATAATAAAAAAACTTAAATGATCTTTTCCAATTGATTCTTTTTTTATAGATTTGAAAATTGCACAGACTGCATTTATAACAGATGAAAGGAAGCCAAGGAAGCACAAATGATGAACCAAAGTTTGCCTCACCCACTGAGGGTACACAATGACATTCATAAGTGCTTGTACAATTTTAATTCTGTATTTCATTGCTATAATACTCTACAATTAAACGTAGTCTTCACTGAATTTAATAAATTCTTTAAGTACTATTTCCAATGTATTTATCTTGTGTCAACAGACTCCCAGATCAATGCAAAGAAGTACAGCATTTTTCTTGGATGATGAACCCAAAGTAGCTTGTTTAAAGATTGGAGGAAAGGCTGGAACGATGTCTCAGCAGTTAAAAGCTGCTCTTTCCAGAGGGTCTGGGTTCAATTCCTAGCACCATGTAGTAGCTAACATACATCCATAACTCCAGTCCTAGGCACTCCAACTTCCTCTTCTGGTCCCTGTGGGCATTCCACACACTTGGTACACAGACATATAAGTAGGCAAAACACCCATATGCGTATAGTACAATTTAAAAGTTCCTTAATAAATGAATAGAAAACTGAAAACTAGATAGGCATAGCACTTTGTTGTTGACTGTTTCCTTTCCTATTCTGATAGGATCAAATTCAAAGCAATCCTGGTCAGCAAATTCCCAATACCATGATTAGCTGAGCAGAGTAAAGACTGTCGAATGACAAAATTTAGCTGCCTTTCATTTTGTGAAACCAACTTCAGACTTTAGTCTGATAATTTGAAAGAAACTAAGGCATACCTAAGCGATGTACAGAGGAAGGTACTAGGGAAAGTTGCTATCAGAAGATGTAGAAAGATTGAAGGAAGAAACAAAGGAAAAATAGCATTGATGTGTAAAGGAAGCAGTGATCTATTTGATAAAGCCAGGTCTAAGGAAAGAAGGAACTAGAAAATTAAACTGATCTGGAAAGAATAACAATAACAGTTTGGTAGGGGGAAAATGACTACAGAGAAATCTCAGTATGTGAATAGTCTGGGCTTTAAGTCTGTCTAGCAGGACCAAAGATGTAAGAGTTTCTCCCTGGGGTTTTACTACTGAGACCTGAGGGAATCTGTAAAGGGAGGTCTAGGGATTGGATTTCAAATCAGCTAGGAAGGAGGGTGTGCCTTCAAAGGGTTGAGCCTTCAGAGGGGTATATCTTCAAAGGGCCTTCCTCTCCCTTATGTTAGCTACCCAGGTGCTTCCCCCTCCCTCTTGCTGCCTCACCATTGGCTCTGAAGCAAAGAGGAAAATGGATTATAGATTAGACCTTTTACTCCATGGGCCACAATAAGCCCTAGTTTTAATGACTGATTGATCAGATATTTGATGCAGCATACAGTTAACACAAATCCACAATTTTCCTAGGGAGATTCCAGTTTGTTTTTAAAAGGTTGTCCTGCCATTAGTGACAATTTACAGTCCATAATAACATTTATCTCCTCTGGTCTCCCTCTGCAATGCTCTATCAAGCATGCTCTGATTGGTTCCCTATTGTGTTCGAGTGTTTTACTCATGTTTAGAGTGTATGTTAATTAGAATGAAAAGCTGATTGTCTTACTGGGCCCATTGGTGGGGGGGGGGTGTCAACATTGCTTGTATGTTGGACATGGAGAATGAAGGTTAGAGCTGGGAAACAGGAAGATGAGATGGAGTTAATGGGCAAATTGAATAATTTGCTTAACTCGAGAACATATTACTCATTTCATATGGAGTAGAGGTTTTATAGGAAATACATCTTATATTGTACAGAGTACATTCCTCCAAAAGATCCCAACACCCAGGGACTGAGTTTTTAAATATAAAAATTAACCTTTGATCCTAAAGATGGGACTGTCAGTGGTTGATGCACTTGTCAAGCTCAAACATGAGGACTAGAGTTCACAATGTACCTAAGTGTATGGTCTGGATGATGGTTTGTCTAAAGTTCCAGGCTGAGATGAAGGATGCAGGATCCCCTGAGTAGCCTGGATAGACAGACTAGATAAGAGGCGAGCTTTGACTAACAAGGTAAAAGAGCAACCAAGGATGCTTCCCAAATCCACTGAAGGCCACACATGCACATACACACAACACACATGTACACACACACAAACACACATATATACAGTCATACACTTACACACTTACAGACATGCATACAAGCACATGCAAAACACACACACACAAATACACACGAAGATGGGAAAATGTAATTGTATATACTTTAGCACAGTGAATCAATATTTATTAAGGAAAAGTAAGAAAAACTCCTGAGAGTGAGCAGGGTTTCCACGGGAGGAATTTCTTATTATAAGCAACTATTTACTTATTTTTCCAAATACAAATTTATTTGCTTATTCTCAGAAGAAAGTTCACCATATTGAAACAACTTATTAAAAGGAAGAATTGGTTTTTCCTTGTCCATGTCATCCTTATTCAACTCAAATCTGGGTAGTCATGTTAACGGTAGTTTATGGATGTGACATCTTATATTACTAGGAGACACAATATCATAGTAAACTCTCTAATCCTCTGGCCCTTAAAATTTTCCCCCACCTTTTCTGCAATGTACCTCTATACATATACATGTATGCATGCAGTAACAACCAAAAAAGAAACCCTGAATTTAGAGGAGAACAGGTAGTGCATGAAAGGGTTTGGAAGGAGGTAAGGGAAGGAAGAAATGAAGTAATTATATTGTAACCTGAAAAATAAAAGATAAAAATTGCTAGGAAAAACCATTTGTATTAGAACTACACATAAACATCCAATGAATTATGCTGAATATGTAAAATATGTAGGAAGTGAAATTTCTCTCAGAGTTCTTGCTGTTATGAGAAGAGCATTTTTGATCCTGAGTGATGGAATATAGTTGTCTTTAAAACTGAAGGTCACAGGGAAGTGGGAGAATCAAATAAATAAATACTCCCAGCACAGTGTGTGAATAAACGTAATAGAGCTAAGTACAAGGTCCTACAGAAGTGCCCACAGAACAGCAATTGACTCTGCTCTGGGGTCAAGACAAAAAATGTATGTGGGAACAACATGTGAGAGTTACATTACAGAAGGAGTTATCCAATCACATGACCTTCCCTGACTCTCCCATGTATCTCTATTATCAGATATTGTAATTTTCAATATAGAATCAAGATAAACACAATGAACAGAAAATGTGCCTTCACCTCAATCAATCAAAAATGAGCTTCAATATAAGGTCACATTCGCTAGTACAGGAAAGTCAGCAAAGACACAAAGTTTAATGTTCTCTACTTAACCCCAGTGGATTCAGCAAAGGCTAAGATTAATGATATCAAAGAAAAAAGGTGAGATAATTTCAAAATAAATGCAAGAGACCTTGTAAAGCAAGATCTAGTTTAAATCAATTTTTTCTGTTGACTTTTTAAAGGTATTCACACAAGAGATAAGAGTAATCAGATGATTCTGTGGAACTGTATGTCTCTGCTCAATGTCCTTTTATTTTTCTCTTATTAAAAAACTTAAGCCAAGTGGATCAAAGACCTTAACATAAGGCCTGACACACTAAATCTAATAGAAGAGAAAGTGGGGAAAACCCTCGAACCCATAGGCACAGGTGATAACTTAGTGAACAGAACACCAACATCTTAGGCTCTAAGGCCAACAATCAATAAAGGGACCTCATGAAACTGAAAAGCTTCTGTAAGGCAAAAGACAGACATTCAAACAAAACAGCAACCTACAGATTGCGAAAAGATCTTCACCAACCTCATACTGACAGAGGGCGAATATCCAAAATTTACAAAGAACTCAAGAAATTAAATGCCAAGAAACCAAATAATTCAGTCAAAAATGGAGAACAGAGCTAAACAGAGAATTCACAAAGGAGGAATCCCCAATGGCTAAGATACACTTGAAGAAATGCTCAGCATCCTTAATCATCAGAGAAATGCAACTCAAGACAACTCTGAGATTCCATCTCACACCTGTCAGAATGGATAAGTTCAAACACTCAAATGACAGCACATGCTGGCTAGGTTGTGGAGAAAGGGGAACACTCCTCCATTGCTGGTAGGAGTGCGAGCTTGTACAACCACTATGGAAATCAGTCTGTTGATATCTTAGAAAACTTGGAATAGCTCTGCCTCGGGATCCAGCCATAGCACTTGTGGGTATACACCCAAATGTCTCCTCACCAAATCACAAGGAAGTTTCCTCATCTATGTTCATAGCAGTCTTATTTGTAATAGCTAGAAACTGGAAACAACCCAGATGTCCCTCAACAGAGGAATGGATTAAAAAACTGTGGTACATCTACACAATGGAATACTACTCAGCCATCAGAAACAAGGAAATCATACAATTTGCAGCCAAATGGATGGAACTAGAGAAGCTCATCCTGAGTAAGCTAACCCAGACTCAGAAAGATGCAAATGGCATCTATTCACTTATAGTTGGATTTTAGCTATATAGTACAGGATAACTACACTATAACCAATACACCAAAAAGCTCAGGAACATGGACTTTTTTGTCTTTTGATGAGAAACTTTGCCCTAGTGGTGCTGCCTTGTAGGCCTCCAGTGTACGAGGAGGCTCTTGGCCCTCAAATGACTGCTGAACTGGGCAGCTTTATCAACTGAAAGAAATACATTGCACATTTCAACAAATTGTACAAGACTTTGTTATGATCTGAAAGTAGTTTGTAGAGAGCAAGATGAATCCTAACTACCCACAAATACCCTTCCTACATCTACAGGTGGCTTATGGAGGTTTGAATTTGAAATGTTTCCTATATTTATATGTTTGATCATGTGTTCCTGTGCTGGTGACACTGTTTAGCAATGGTGTGGAATCTTTAGAAGGTAGAAACTTGCTGAAGGAAATGGAATACTGGAGGTTGGGACCTGGAGGTTTTACAGCCTGGTCTGAGTTATGGTGTCACACTGTCCATCTCTGACACCATGGCTTCCTCCCATTGTGGACTATGTCCACTCAAACTGTAAGTCAAAACCAGTACCAAACAAAATGAAAATCCACAACAAAAACACACAAGACTCTTTCTCATTCAAGATGCTTAAATATTTGTTTACAACAATGAGAAAAGAAAAAAGGATCTAATACAGGTGTGTCTTTTTTGTTTTTTACTTCTGTTGTTGTGATGAAACAAGATGACAAAAGGCAGCTCAGAGAGGACCAGTTTTATTTGCCTTGACATTCCAAGTAACAGTTATCTTTTGGGGAGGCCATGTCAGGACCTCAAGCAGATATTTACCTCACACCCACAGTCAAGGGCAAATAGAGATCTGAATTGTTGAGAGATCAGCTTAGTTTCTTCACTCTTATCTATTTCAGGTTCTTTTACCTAGGAAATTGTGCCACCCACAATAGCTGAGTATTCACACATAGATTAATTACGATGATCTTTCACAGACATTCACATAGGCAAACCATTGTAGTTATTCCCTAACTGGTACTCTATTCTCAGGTGATTCTAGATTGTGTCAAAACAACAACCAAACCTAACCACCACAGGGTGAGTGTTATTTTATAAGGCCTCCAATAAATTCTTGAAACCATGAACTGAATAGAATGTTATTACACACAGTGTGATACTGCAACAGTCTATTTGGTATCTGGAATGGCTACTAGATGACTAGTGGACAGACGATATCATAGTATAGAGACACTTAACAAAAGGGATATCATATTCTGGGAAGATGAAAATGGAGAGAATTTTCAGTTCACTTTTTTGAAGAAGATAGTGTGATTTTAAAGCAAGGGATTGATCTGCTTTATCTGTAATTCCCTATTCACTATCTGTGTACTGTCCTTGAATACAGGTAACATAAACAATGGAAAGTGGATGTAAAGATAATGTGACTATTGTAATAATCAGTACTCAATAGAGAAAACTGTAGGATGTGACCATAAATATTTTTTTAAATTTATTTATTCATTTAATTATTTTATAACGCAATCACAACTGCCTTCCTCCTCTCCAGCTGTTCCCACCCTCTTCTCCCTTTCCCCACTCCCCTTTTTGGAATCCCCTATCAACCCACTATCAATCCACTTGGCTTTTAAAGTCACATCAGGACTAAGAGCATCCTCTTCTTCTCATACCAGAAAAGGCACTCCAAGCTAGAATAAGGTGATCCTCAAATAGGCAATGGAGTCATGTCACGGACTGTCTCCTCTCCAATTGTTAGGTGATCTACATGAAGACTAAGCTGCCTATCAGTTATGTATGTGTAGGTGGTCTAAGGCCAGATGATACATGCTTATTTGTTCATTTATTTATTTATGTATTTGTTTGTTTGTTTGCTTCTTGGTTGGTTTTTACTTCAGTCTCTGAAAACCCCTAGTGGTTAATTAACTCTGTTGGTCTTGCGGAGTTCTTGTCCTCTCTGGGTACCTATATTCTTCCTCCTACTCTTTTACAAGACTCCCTGAACTTCTATGAGTCTCAGCATTGGCTTCAATCTGCTGTTGGGTGGGACCACTCAATGGATAATTGTGTTAGGTTCTTGTCAAGCATAGCAAAGTATCATTAATAGTGTCATGACTTGGCTCTCTCCCCTCAGGAGGGCTCCAAGTTGTGCTGGTGATTGGTTGGCCATTCCTTTAAACACTGCTCCATCTTTATCTCTGTATCTTGTAGGCAGGGTAAATTATGGGTCTGCAGTTTTGTGGATGGGTTGATGTCCCCCTCTCTCCACTGGAGTCCTGCCAGGCTAGGATGTGGTCACTTTCATCTTCATGTCCTCCGCTAGGTGTCTCAGCTAGGGTCACTCCCATATCCTCCCATAGCATACCCTTTCGCTAGTCTCCCCCTTGTCTCAGAGATGCCTCCCATGGGTTTTTTTCCTTTTCTCTCACAGCTCTTTCGCCTCTCTCCCCAGCTCTCAGCACACCCGATCCCCAGTATAAATCTTAATTATCTTTACTACATATGACTCATACTCTGATTTGAAGGCAAAATGTCCTCCCTAGCCTTCTGTTTTGAATGTACAGTCTAAGAAAATGTGCACAATGGAGGCTAGCTATAGGAAGTGGGTCACCAGGAGAATATTATCCCTGGCTACTTCCTCCCAGTTTCTTGGCTTTCTATTTGCTGTGATCTGAATGGCTAGTATCTGCTCTGGCCTCCTGTCATCATGGTCTTCTAATAAAGATGGTGGGTTCACTAACATTTGGCCAAAAAG
Organism: Lophiomys imhausi; assembly: GCA_907164525.1. Classification (NCBI taxonomy): domain Eukaryota; kingdom Metazoa; phylum Chordata; class Mammalia; order Rodentia; family Muridae; genus Lophiomys; species Lophiomys imhausi. The sequence continues at coordinate 4,429,325 of CAJQZJ010033615.1, read as the reverse complement.
CTTTTGAAACTGAGTCATCGTGAGCTTTTCTCCTTCAGATTGTTTCTGTCAGGCATTTTAGTTGCAATCATATAAAAGTAACTAATCCAACCAAATGATGATGTGTTCTTCAATTCAGTTTGGGGGCCTAAGTGTTTTTATTGTGCATACCACACATACTGTTTTTTGCTTTTTTTTTTTACCAATAATCTGCATATGCAAAGAATATGTCAAGGTGTTCTGCAAATTGCCTGTTTATTCAAATGATAAAGCTCAATCCTAGTCCATATCAGATTCATCCCTCCTTCCACAAGGGGAGTGAACATCCCAGAGATGTAACCAAGTAAAAGATGTGTTAAGTATCATTCACACTGATGCACAATATACATACTACAGCAATGATAGAGTATGCTGGGAAACAGAGAGTAAAAGATAAAACAGTTGGGATACATCATAGGAATTTCACCTCCACATTTTGTACCAAACTCCTGCTGACTACCCATCTCCTCTATCAAATAATTACCTTCTTCTTCCAGGAAAAATATTCTGTAAAGGATAGCTCAAACAGCAAGATTGATGTAAGCCTCTGTAGGAGGCTTCTGCCTTGCTAGAGAGGCCATTCACATGAACACTGAGATGCTTTCTCAGGTCCAATGGCAAAGTATTTTATAAAGGGACTTGATTGTTTGGTTCAGTGGGAACATGGAGTATCAGTTTGCAACCTCATTTCTCCTGCTGCTTCTTATTCATCTTGAATCATGGCAAAACACTCCACTCTGAGAGAAGAGTGCTGATTTGGGAGAGCCATTTTCTAGGGCTTTAGGCTTATGGGTAAAAGTTCTGAAGGGGTGAGAATCATAGAGAACAAAGGTAAGATCTTCCACACCTTCCTCTCTCTTCTTTCCTGGCAGGCAGTTAATGGACATCCTTTCACTTTGGGATGCTCCTATTTTTCTTCATCTCTAGTCTTCATCTGTCTTACTTAGAGGTGAATTGCATCATCCTTCTCATCTTTAAGATTAAAGGGCCACCTGCCTGAAAGAACAGCCAGAGACATGAGTCCTGGGCCAGCTCTGATGGACAAAGCCTTGTGGCTTATTTTTTTCCTTGATGCTTTATCTTACCTCAAAGGAGATCTTTTCTTACCTCTGGTACTTTGACTTCCTCTTAAAGCTTGAAAGGAAAAATAACAACAACAAACAACAATAACAACAAAAACAAACACAAAGAACAATGAGAAAACACTCCATAAACCAATACAGTTTTCTAGTGCTAATGAAGAGATACCCTAAGGCTGAATTTCCTAAACTTCTGTTCTAGGGTTCTGCTTGAAGACAACTTATAATAAAAGCCATCATGGGTTTTTCCTTGCTCTCAAAATATGCAGGCCACTTATCTACTCTGCTATATCATCCTGGATTTCATCTATTACTGATTATTGCTTTATTGGCTCCGAACAAGTACATATTAGGAGTGCTTATCCCTTCAATGGTGCGGAACACCTTCCCACTCTACAGCCATTATTTCAGCAGTGCTGGGAGGTATCATCTATTTAAAGAAACAAAATTCTTACCTCAAATCTACATTCATTAGTAGATTTGAAATTCAGTACAATTATTTTGACTGCAAAGATTGGAAAGTCGTACTTATAAGTGGTTATCAGGGAACTTATCAGAAAATTTAGAAGGTTAATAGGAGCATCATGCAGATGGTAAGATATAAAGCAAAGAATGGGTTCAGCTATTAAGGAAGAAATGGGATACTTCAGCACTCATTTATTTTGAGGAATACATCTTTTCCTGTTGTATTTACAGGGACATATGATCAGATAAGAGGAGAGCACAGTGGATGCTGAGCATTGCTGAATTGTGCATAAAACAATCTTGAGCTGAAAGGCAAACCAAAAGAAACAATCATATCACCCTTTTTTTTCATATCAAGCAACACCGTGGTGTGAACTGGTGACAAGATCAAACCATAGAATAGCCCAATCTACAGACACAGGTTCCAAACACAGATACATTTATACTTACAACAATATTTTCCATAGGAAATCAAGTCCAAATATTGTAATAAGCTACTTTCTGATGTGAAATAGACTTGCAAGCCCCAGAGAATTCTTCAGAAAAAAACAAAACAAAGAAAGAAACCTAACTACTTTAGCTTATCATCCACTCAAGATTCTGCATCAGATCTAGGTCATAAATCTCATTATGTCCCCGTTTTTTCTATTATATTGCTCTTTTGCAGAATGTAATTTGAATCTTGTTTATCTACCCAAATAAATCTGGCACAGACAGAATACTTAAAATATAAATACCTATATTTGGAAAATTTTATTTCCAATTCTCTCTTTCTCTGCCTCATGGTTGTGGTTGAAGATGTGAGTTCTCAGCATCCTATTATAAATGCCTTGCCTACTGGTTGATGCCACCCTTCTCCATCATAATGTACTCTTATCCTTATAGAACCATGAATCAAAATAAAGTATTCCTTTTTAACTTATCATAGAATTTTATCACTGCAACAGAAAAGTAACTAATACAAGGGTTTATCACATAATGGTAAGGGTACCAATGGCCTGAGTTCAATCCTCAGGATCCATTTAATGAAAAGATAACTGACTCTTGCAAGTTGCATTCTGACCTACACAATCACACCAAGGAACACACACACACACACACACACACACACACACACACACACACACACA
>CAJQZJ010033615.1:4408321-4426623 GCA_907164525.1 Lophiomys imhausi | reverse complement strand
CACACACACACACACACACACACACACACACACACACACACACACACCAGTTACACCAGTTAATGAGCCCTAAGTGTGCTGTGTGTGAATCTATTTGTATGTGTGTATGTGTGTGTGTATGTGTGTGTATGTGTGTGTGGCCTATTCAATCACACATCACACACTTGTGCCAGGATGTAAGTTATGCAAAGTATTCCAGTGACTATCAGAAAAAAAATGATATCTCAAATAGAAACTGCTTCATGGAGAATAATACTGATAAAGTTAGTCACCAGATAGATACTCTGGGAACCCTTCATGAACCTGTAGGATTCTCTTGTTTCCCAAGGGTCCCTTCCTTAGCATATTTTTCTATAAGTTCTCATTACTGGTGACTCTTGGTTATGTATTGTCTTCAGGTGCAGAGAGTGACATGATTCATTCTTATTTTGCTTGTGGTGTGCTTGGAAACACTTAATTCAGGAACCCTGATGACTGCACAGCTCTCCTACTGGTTTTCTGTCTCTGGTTGATCACCATCCTGTTCTTTCCCTGTATTTCCTGTTTTGTTAGTGCTTCTGTTTGGTTTGGGTACACTGCTCTTTGTTGATAACAAATGAGGTTCTGTAGATTCCTTAAAATTCTGAAATTATATATATTTTTAACTAGGGAGAAAAGTGAGTTTTGCTGGTGTTAAATAATTTCATAGGTTTCTGATAAAATATGTAACTGTAAGTTAGCATTTAAACTAAAGTCTTTAGGCAAGTAGAGACCAGGAACCCCTTGAATGGGGATAGTTGCTTATGCTGTGCAATAAAGCCTTAGAGAAAATACATCTGTCTTAGTATCTTCATGTGAGTTTACTGCCTCATTACTGTTTCTAGCATCAGGTGTTAGTGGATGCTAAAGGTGTGAACTATCAGTGTATTGACAAGTAATTATTATACTTCAGAGACAGAGAGTGTCTAGACAAGGAAACCTAAAATGAAACTGGACTTCTGTATTTGAGGATTCTGTATCCATGTACTCAATCTATGGAAGATCAAAAATACTTAAAAAAAAACCCTTGCTGTGTCTGTGGGTGGTCATATAGTTGCCTATCACACAGGGCACCCTGAGTTCAATCCCCAGCATTAATAAATTAAGCCAAATGGTGGACATATATAATCCCAGCCTTGAGAAGGTAGAAGGAGGAGGATCAGAATATCATCCTCAATTACAAAATTAATTTGAGGACAGGATGGACACTGTTTCATAAAAATTAAGTATTGCATCTCTACTCAATATATACAAACACTTTGCTCTATTTTTTCCAAAAACTATTTTACAAATATCTACAGGTCAGTTATCTTATATTGGGTATTATATGTAGTTAACAAGGATTAACAGTTCATTGGGTGATGTGTATACAGTCTACAGTCTATGCAGCTATGGAGAGATGGCTGAACAGTTAAGAACATTGCTATTCTTACAGAGAACGTAAAAATACCCAGCACTTGCGACTCTCTGTAATTCCAGTTCCAAGGTATCAGATACTCTCTGCTTTCCTCCACCATAGATACCATAAGACAACCATATTTGCTATTTATCTCTTAACAGAACTAGTTTTTCAAGTCTTAGAGAAAATAAAACAAGTAGGAATTCAGAATTTTCTTGATTTAAATGTTTTACTTTGTATCTTATTTAGACCAACTTGTAATTTGGTGGTACCTTCATTATGAAGCAGTGCTCTAATTTGGTAAAAGGAGCTCTTGGTAGCCTGTAACATTTTTCTTTATTTCCAGCTTTTGGTAAATGCTTCATGATTCTCAGGGCAGGAAGCAGAGAAAGAGAAGAAACTGACATGAACTCATCAATTTAGAGACAGTGATACTTGCAAAGTAACTTCCATTTCACCATAACTAGGTTCACTATGATAATCTCCATGGCATTATTAAGAGAAAACTGAGATTTAGGAATAACAAAGTTTAGACCTCTGAGAAGTATGTACATGCTTCTATAAACCTTTAAAAATAAAAATTCACAAATAAAACCTGCACATCCAATTAAAGTATCAATAGGACATGTTTCTTCTATTGACCACAAGGGAAAAAAAACACCTCTGTAGCTTCCAAATTGCTACCATGTGAATGTCTACTTACACTTAGAGAGGGTTTATCCTTCTAACAGTATCCATAAAGTGATCTATACAACTCAATACTAGACATTTTACTAAGAGTGTGGACGGATCACTGGGACAGAAAGCTAAAAGCACTGCTGACAATCCTTCAGCAGTGTCCCTCATGGAGTGAAGAAATCTGGTCTGTTGGAATGATTGTTGAGGTCAGAGGTGAGTCTATTTCAGAGTAAATAGAGATTGCTGTGTAAGCTCCATAAACTGGCTGATTTTTTTTTTTTATTCTGAAAAGAAAGGGAAAACTATATCCTTAGATCAGGCGTAAGTAATACCTGCATTAGTGTGAAAGGAAGCCAGGTCTCAGAGGAGGAAAGCGAGCCTTGAGGAATTTGATCATCAGTTCGTGCTACCATAATCTTTAGAAATATTGTGAGAATGGCTAGGGAGATGGCTAAGTTGGTAAAATGCTTGCCATGCAAGCGTGAAGAGTGGAGTTTGATCCCCAGGACCTACAAAGGAAAACAAAATCTGTGCTTGGCAACATGATCCTTTAACTCCAGTGCCAGGAACTCAGAAACAGACTGATTCTTAAAGTTCATTGGCCAGCCAGCATGCACACTAACAACCACATACAAGAATCCCTCTCTCTCTCTCTCTCTCTCTCTCTCTCTCTCTCTCTCTTTGTCTTACACACACACAATTTTGTTGCAGCATATAATGATATGCTTTAAAAGGTATTTTATTCATTGCATTATAGTTTTAAGTGATATTACATTTTTATTATCTTAAATAACTTACTTGTATAGAAAATCACTTTATCTTTAGTCTATCTAACTATTAATAATTCTCAAAATATTTTTCAGTTCTGATAGACTGTAATTATTCTGGTGTCAAAATGATCATTTCCTTTCTTCCCCTAATAGTTCATTTTTTTTCCAACTTATTCTAGATCAGCCTTTTCCTTTTCAACTTAGAATTATTGATAATGGCTTATCTCCTATCCCTAGTACCACTTTGTGCCTAGAAGGATGCACAGCCCCCTCACAGCTCATTCCAAGCAGACACAATATTACCTATGCCCAATTCTGAAAGCCAGAGTATGTCTAGAGAGTGGGCATTTTCTGCCAAGGGGAAAATCTGTCCTTTATTGTAAAATTCACAGAGGCAAAAGAGTTAAAATATGGTCCAATTTAAATAATAGTTCACAGAAATTATACAAGAATTTCATTAATCTAACAGAAGGTGTGAATTCATGAAAAATATTGGCATATTTCATTAAAATATAAAATGTTTTATGTATGAAATATAGAAAACTAGGCAACTAATAAAATCAATGGCAGATATAGAGCCAATATATTCAAAGCATAGACATGTTATTAAAATAGTATTACAGTGCACGAACACCTGAGTAGTCAATGGCCAGAAAAAAATGAATATGTACTATTGTATAGCAACCAGGTTCTGTTCTTGGCACCCACATGAGCAAGTATACAACCTACTGTAACTACAGTTCCAGCACATCTGAATTCTACTTCTGAACTCAATGGAATCAATGCACATTATAAACAAACATGAGTGTAGTGAGTCAGGCATATACCCATCATAGAAATAAAATATATTCTTACAGTTTGCATATGTTTTTCATTTTCAGTGTATTGTTTGGATTGAATATGAATTGTATTTTTGCTAAATAGGGCTACTTAACTTAAGCATTTCTTCTTGCATGTTTGTAATCATACAGATTTCCAGGAATACAGAAGAACTGACTGCACTTCTCACAATGTTGTCTGTCAGATCTCTTAAACATATTCTTTCCATTGATTGAAAATTTGCCTTTTCCAACCATCCTTGGCACCCTACTCACAACCCATAATACCAGCTGTCCTACTCTCTATTTCTATATGCTCAGCATCATAATATTCTCAACTTGAGATCTTGCATAATTGCTCTTTGCGTGTGGCTTATTTTTTTATTGTGTTCAATCAGCATCTACTCTCTCTCAACAAGATTTCCTTCTATTTAAATGCTTAATTGTATCCCCTTGTGTACATGTTCCACATTTTCCTTATGTATCAATTCACTGATATATACATAGGTTGCTTCTATCCTTTAACTAATATGAACATGCTGCAATACACATAATAGTGTAGCCATCCTTCTCATATACTGCTCTTAATTCCTTTAGCCATATATTTTTATGAATCTTTAATCCCATTAATATGAAAGCTAGAAGATTACACTACAAATAAAGAAAACTCTAGGCCAGTATTCAAGATGAGATATGGATGTAAGAAAATATTAGCATTGATTTCAACCGTGTAGTAAAAAATAAATTTTGAAAGTGTAATTGGGATCTACCATAGGGAAATAAGGTGGTTCAATATATGAAAAACTTATCATGTGATATAGAACAGTTACAAATGAAGGTTGAGGACCATATTATCTTCTCAAAAGCCTAGGAAGAAACATTTGATGAAATTCAAATTCTCTCATAATAGAACTGTTCACCTAATGAAGGCTTGAAGAAGCATCTCTCAGCACAGTGAAGGATATACAAGATGAATTCCCATCTAACATCATATCCACAGTGAGAATGAAGTGCTTCCTTTGAGAATAGGAAGAGAGGGAAGCTCCATCCAGTTGCTTCTAGTTAACACAGTTCTTGAAACACTAACTAGATTAAATGAAAGAATAAATAAATATAAATACATTTCTAAGAGAAGAAAAGATGTATTTCTATTTTCGAAAGACTTATTTTTTTTTTTGAGGAAGGTCTAATACATTAGTTCTGAAAGGCTAAATGAAAGTTGCTGATGGCCAATTAGTTGGACAGAAAAAGTATAGGAAGATGGGACTCCCTGAGATGAAAACAAGAAACCTGAGCTTTACACAGAGGAATTTCGTTTTCTGCCAGGAGACACAGAAGCAGACAGATGTGTTTGAGAGCTTTGGAAGATAACTACAGACCACATGGCTGTATGGGATTAGGTGGTCCAGGTTAATTTAGATTAGATAGTTGAGAGTATGCCTAGCTAAGAGCTAAGCATTGAAACATTAAAAGGTCTTGGTGTAACTAATTATTGGAAGAAAGGCCGCTGCGCGTTTCAGATTGAAAGGCATACAGGCTTCCAGCCACCAGCCTCAGAGCAGGCCCCAGCACCTACCCTGCCAGGCCACCCCTGGCTGTTCCACTGGCTTAATACAACAGTTTAAGGTTATTAACAAATATTTGGCAACTGCCCCACCAAGCCCCTGTCCCCCTCATGAGGCCTATAGTCTTCTGAGGCAAGTCAAGCCTGACGATCTTCCACCATGCTACTGGCTGCTCTGCCGGCCTAATAAAATAACTTATATTTATTAACAAAGATATTAGGTAACAGAGTTTCGGTTGCAGGTGGTGAAGGCAATCCTTGGTCCAGAGTTTTTTCTCCAGGACAAGTTAGGCTGCAGTTAGGTGGGTCAAGCCTGCTGGCTTCCCACCATCCTGCTAGCTGCTCTACTGGCCTAATCTTATAGTTTAGACTTTTTAATAAATACAATTGATAATTAAATTGGAGTTTCATATTTTATATGTATGTGTGTATTTCTCTGTGTTTATGTACAAGTATGTGTGTGCCCATGGGGGCTGGAATGGACTTCAGAAGCATAGACGTAGAATGCTAGCTCAGGATGTACAAGTCCTGTGTTCAATCAAGGGTTATTTTCTGAAAGGCCTACAAAGAATGTTTCCACTCAGCTGGCATCTTGGAACTTGGATAAAAATAGTTTTTCTATTACCATAAGGGATAAGAGTGGATCCCCATGCCTAAGATGCTCATGCAACCAAGAGTTCTTCTGAACACTGGCTTTCTTTCTGAGAACCTGAGATTTCTTATGTGACAGGCAGATGGTGACACCCTGACTACTTCCCATTGAAAAGATTGAACATGGAGTTACTCATAAGCCTTCCCTGCAGGTGGGATTCCACATGTCCTATTGTACTTAATTGCTATAGAAGTTAAATAAGTCCTGTGTCCCCCTTTGGGAGAAGCTTTTCAAAAGAATATGCCTGGTTTCCTTCAATTTTTTTTCGGGTACTCATTCCTGTGTTGTTTGCATCATATTCTCTTAATTCAAGAAACCATAGTTGTGGGCACATCCAACAGTTGAGCCTTGCAAGTTCTCCTGGAGAGGCAGGAGGTTGTCCGGCTCATCACTGAACACTATGCCTTGCATAAATGGCACCGTGTAGTAACAGGCACTCTCTTGGGAGAATTTTGTTTTGTTATGTCTAGATTATGGCTTAATACTGTGTATCAAAATACATCACACACGAACCTTTGAAAAATCATTCATAAAATGAAATATTATGAAAATTGCATATTGATATACATCAGAATGGTGTAATATCAATTTGGAAAGATTGATAATCAATATAGGCCAAATTAAAGACTAATGATACCTTCAGAACTAAACTATATTCTACTGTAAATTGTATTGGTTGTGCCTGTCCACTGTATCATTAATGTCATGTACACTATATTATTATGCTCTGAAATTGTTACATAAACACTTCCAAACTGCTCATTGATAGGTATATTCAAACTATTTAAAGCTTTCTACCAGATAAAACAAATGAAGCAATGATGTAACTTGGGGGCAGAACTTGAGAAATTTCATAAATATTAGATATTCCTTTTATTTATGCTAGCACAGGGTAGTAGGCACCCTTGTCATAAAGACACAGATCATCATGACTCCATTATTTTTTATCATTTGTTGTTGTTGTAGTTTAAGATAGGCTTCTCTCAAAAGTACATAAAGGAGGTAGCCTAATTTTTAAAGATCCTTTTCCTCCCAGAGGAAAGGAACAGCCTTACGTCCTCTTTTTTTTTTTAACTTCAATGTTTTGAAATTCCAATAAATAAAAACCTTTCATAAAAAGTTTTGTGAGGTGGGAAAAAGTCCCAGAGGCATGAATTAAATGGCTACCCCATTAGGCACGTGGGACCTGAATTTCACTAGTAGAAGGAGAGGTGATAGAGGGTGTGTCCCTAACATTATTTCACACTGCGTGTACATTGTTTGGTTTGGCACAAGTATGTGAGTTCAACAAGGGAAGTGGAAACAGAAAATTGGAAGGTCAAAGTCATCCTCACCCACAAAGTAAGTTTGAGGATATGCGGAAGTGCAGGAAACTCTGCCTCAGAAAGCCAAGTGTCATCCAAATGATTACATTTAAGTTTTTAAATTTTGTTCAGTCTCTTTGTCATTCAGCTCTGCAAGTCTTCAGTGTGCTTAAATAGTTATCATCTGATCCCATTCATATTTTAGAACATTTTGTCAGTTTCACACTGGAAAACAGCTTATTTAGTTAAATGTTCTTCTTTAAAACTTTATGGTTTTTTTTTCACTCCTTTATGGCTTCTCTTGTTATGGCAATGGAATAGTTCATATGCAAATTTACATTTCCCCTCTAAATTTCTCTAGCAAACCTTACTCTTTTTGCTTTACCTTTACAACTCAAAAATGATATCAGGTTATACAGAACGGCTGCTCAGACCTGCCATGTTTGCATCAAAGACAAAAAGTTATTTTAGCATTAATATGCCATAATTTCCAGTAGAAGACATTGAGACCATTACATTATCTTTATAGATACTATTTCTTATTTGGTTTCTAACATCAGTTATGGTGTTGATACAAACATCTTCCTAGAAGTCTAACATGACTACTTTATGCACCCAGAGTCCATCATCCAGTATAGTGACTTGTACCCCATGACCTATTTCTGGGGAAGTTGGTGATCAAATATGTCACAATGCAGAAAATCTACTTGTGGGTTTACAGCACTGGTTCTTTCTGCTAAGTTCCTGGGTACTAAAGTAAATTGTACCAAGAATCACACATAAATTCATGAGCATAATTATTATTGTACTTGTTTTTGTTTATATAATCCACACTTAAGTTTTAAAAGCCCTTTTTATATAACTTTGGCACAATTTATTGAAATAAAAGTGACTCATTTGTCTGAGCCAATATTTTTTCTTAAAATCTATTGAAACTATTGGAATACATTCAGCAAGAAATATCCAAGTATCTGAGAAAACATGTAGATTCAATCAAGATTAAGAAATAAGATGGAGAGTCTTAGATGTGTGAACATATTTTAGCAATTGAACATCCACTATCTAATAAGTTAGTTTGAGTAATTGATGTATTTTGTGGAAATGAATAACAAGATGTTTGTTCCAGATCTTTATAAATGATCATGAAAATTTTCTTTGCAAATAAAATAAAATGTTATATGCTGATGACCAACAAATAGACTTCAACAAGCAGTTAAGTGATGAATAAGAACTGTAATGAAAGCAGAAAAAACAAGTCTAGCATGGGTTCTGAATTGCTTGAAAATGGGTTCTGTAATGATGCTAGACCAGTTACTTCCTGGGGCCACTGTGACAGCTACCACGACGTTCGCGTGAAAAAAGTATAACTGCTTTGTCTCACAGTTCTAGACTTCAGAAACTGAACATTTGTAACCCTGGGGAGAAATCAAAATGCTAGCAGGTGTACATTTCTAAACATTCCAGAGGAGAGTGTTTTGCTCTTCTTCTAGCTCTGGGGAGCTGCCAGAATTCTTTGTGTGTGGCCACACAATTCCATTCTCGACCCTCAGCATCCCCCTTAGCTCTACTTCCCTTTATATCCTCCTCTGTGTGTGTTCAAACTACCTCTTGCCTACTCTCTGGAAGGGATGATTCACGCTGCATTGTGTCCCATGTGAATGAGCCAGTACCATTTTCCCATCTCATGGTTCTCACTTAGTTGTATATCCAGACACTCGTTTCCATATGAAGGTGACAATTCCCTTTCTAGGAATAGGAAATGAGACAGTGGCAGATCTTTATTCTGTCTACCATTGTCAGAATAACACAACCAGCAAGCTAATACAGAGTGAATCAGAATATAAAAATCTAAAATAAATTTAAGTGCACCAAAGAACTTTAGTATGAAATGAGGCTCAAGTTTCAAATGCTTGGGGAAGGGTGTGAGTCAACAAGTAGTTAGGTACTCTAAAAGAAAAAAGAAAATAAAACAAGAGTACACTTTAAGCAATAAAAGTAAAAATAAGTTCACCTGTACAAATTGAAAAGTAAACTTTATTAAAGTAATACAGATTGACTATTAGTATAAACTGCTGTAAAAAACTTTTCAAATGTAACTAAAGATGAGAATTAGAAAGAAGATAAAATATGAATGAAATTAATTTTAATTCCCAGAAGATGGTAAGGTAAGCCCGACAGCCATAAAAACAAAAGAATAAGTTATCAGTCTGACAACATACTTGATTTGGTCTGAAATGTATAAATCAGGTATTTTTATATATCACTTTTTGAAAAGACAGGCATTGCAATAAGGTAATGAGCAAAGAAACTGAGAATGCCCTTTCACAAATGGTAATATTCCAATAACATAAACTAACAGAAATGTACAATTTACTTATATGAAGAAATGTGAATATAAAAATTAACAGCCTGGTTGCAGAGATGGGTCAGTAGTTAAGAGCACCTACTACTCTTGCAAATGAGTCCAGAACAGTTCTCAGCACATACATGGGGGAGCCTATAACCACCTGTACCTCTAGCTTCAGGGGATCTCACACCTATTTCTGGCCTCTACAGACATTTATATCCATCAGCAAATACATACACAGAGACTCATATATCCACATAGCTCAAATTAAAATGTTGAAATAAGCTAAAGCTATTTCAAAAATTTACAATGTAAGTATTTTAATAATGCATTTATTAAACATGCTAGAGGTAGGCAAGTTGGCATCTACAAACATGGGAGTTTGGAACTAGAAATTCAAATTCAGCAAGCCCCATCACGATTGTTTCTAAAAATAACATCTTATCACATAAATATGTCATGTTTCAAGAAAACCAACATTCAAATGAACAACTCATAAAGAATAAAGAAGAGAAAGGAGCCAACCAATGTTCCCCTCATCTGATAAACACCATCAACATTTAGGGATCATCCTTTTTGGTATCATTTCTATACACAGACAGAAATATATACACACGCACACATATGAACAAGTACACAATATATACATACATGTACACTCATATACACATACATACATTATATTTTAAAATATGTAAATGTATTTTTAAATGTAATTTTACATATATTGGTGTTCAGCCTGAAGGTGTGTCTGTGTGTCATGTGTGTGCTCACATGCACCTGCCCTTCCACCAAAGAGAGCACTAGATCCTCAGGAACTGGAGTTACAGATGATTGTGAACTCCAGTATGGGTGGTGTATCCTAGGCCCCATGGAAGAGCATCCAGTGTTTAAATGCTGAGCCATCTCTCCAACTACATTGTAATGGTACTATTGGCATTATTTAGCCACATCGTTCCCTTTTCCTGGAAAGCACATCCACATATTCTGAAGGATAGTCAAAGTTCCTTAAACAGGACAGGATACTTCCTGGATGTTCCATCACCTACCTCAGTGATGTGAGGATTGTGATCAATGGCCCTTTCTCCTGGCATACTGCTGAAGATTCACAGTGCTAAAACTTACTGAGATTATTCTTCTGAGTTCATATCCTTTAGTTCAACTCAGAAAACAAATAACAATATTACACATCCACAGACCCAAAGAACAGGGACCTAGTATAACTATCCTTACAAGAAACTCCACCCATCAGCAGATCAAAACAAATGCTGAGACACACAGTCAAACTCTAGTGGAGCTGTCGGAGTCCTGTATAAGAGAGTAGGTATAGAGGAACCCAGAAGGGGCAAGAACATCACATGAAGATCTGAAGAACCAACCAATCTATGCCTCTAGAGGCTTATAGAGGCTGAAACACTAACCAAAAAAGGGGAAAAAAAGCATATATAGACCAGACCTATGCCCTACTATACATATATAAATGATAGGCAAATTGGCCTTCATATAGATCCCTTAGCAAGTGGTGGTGGTTGGGGAACAGATGGTGTCTGTCATGGACTATGGTGCCTGTAAAAGGAACATCTTACCCTAGCTGAGCTGCCATGTCAGGCCCCAGTGCAAAAGGAAGTTCTTAGCCCACATGTGACTGATGAGCTGAGAAGGCTTGATATGTGTGGGAACCCCTCACCTGAGGAGAAGGAGAGGAGGGAGAGGGGGAAGATGGGAGGGTAGGACTGGGAGGGGCAGTGGGAGGGGGCTGTGATCGAAATGTAATTTGAATAAATAAATAAATGTCAAAAATGACAATATTCTTAGTATAAGGGACATTTCCCTTAGTCTCTTTTTCATTTCAGCAGAAGTACTTAATTTAAATTATGTAATACCTCATCTACCAAGCCAGCTGTGTTTTGTGTTTGTCAGCTGCTTCAAGTGATTTTCTAACAGCTGGGTTTTTTTTTTTTCAGTCACATTTTACGCCAATTATCTTTCTCCGTGATCTTCAAAGCTATTTCAAATGATTTTTTCCTCCTGATTCAATACATATGTTTATAGTAAGAAATTTAGAAAATAGAGAATGATATGGCAAAGGAAATCAGAGTCAGCTGTAATGCTGCAACCAGTACAAAATAATATTGTTTCTTCTTTTTTTTTTTAATCACTGGTCAGTTTCCCACAAAAGTTCAAGCAGTGCCCCCCTCCCCCCCCACAACCATGTGTACCCAGGCTCACACACAGATTCTTATTTGTGACCTTCACACCCAGTAGTGTTTGCTAGTTTCCAAGTCTGTTAACCTGTGGATGAACTGATTGACACTGTCATCAACTCCGCATTTTCCTCCCCGGGTCTCGGTACCATTTTATCAGCTTGAACTGTCTTCTCTCTGGCCTCATATTAGAGACTGTTCCATGAAATTTTCTTTCTCACAACCTATATCCTATGCTATGAAAATCTTAGTAACAGTGCTTCTCAGCTGGTGGGTCACAACCCCGTCACAGGAGTCCTCTAGAAACATTAGGAAACACAGATATTTCATTATAATGCATAACAGTACCATATTTAGTTATGAAGTAGCAATGAAAATAATTTTATGGTTGAGGGTCAACACAACATGAGGACCTGTATTCAAGGGTCACAGCATTAGAAAGGTTGAGAATCACTGTTCTTAAAGAACATCAATAAAAGTAATCTAATCACCGACACCTACCTAAACTTCCACTGATGATCTCTGACCAAGGCAATCAACATTTCTTTTCTAATGCACAGGAGAAAGCATTTCCACCCAGACCACCCTTATCAATGATTGTATGTGAACCTGGGCCTGCATCTCTTCAGAGCATCCTGTTTGCCTTAGTTTCTTTTCCTGCTGTTGTGATAAAATGCCCAGAATGAAGCAACTGAAGGAGTAAGAGACTTATGTTAGCTTAAGGCCGTTCCATCATGGCAGGAGACTGAAATTGTTGTCAGAAGTGGGGCGGTGTGTGTTTACTTCTTGCTCAGCTTCTTTCCTCAGCGTGTACAGTCCAGGGTCCCAGCCAAAGGATGTTTTCATCCACAGTTCACATGGGTCTTCCCACATGAATTAAGGTAATCAATGTGTCTCCGATGGGCATATCTCTGAGGTGATTCTACGTTCTATGATGTTGACACTCAGTACTAACCTTGTCACCACCAAATGGTAAGTGAAACCCAAAGCCTGCATCTTATTTTCTGAGGACCTGGAAGACAGGTTTATTTTTGTGGCCCTCTGACTTTGTCTCATTTGACTTGTTTTCCTCAGCTCCTGGGCCCCTGGTGCCTCCCCAATGCTGTTTTAGCTTCTGAAAGACTTTGCAGGTTCCATTTGCTCTGCCAACAGACTTTCTCCCAGGTGCCCTGGGGCTCAGCTCACCTGTCTATTCCCACTTTATTTAGGTCTTATTCAAATGTCACCATCTCAGACACCTCCCATCTTATCCAAGCGTAACAAAAGTCATCATCTGGGACTTTTCTTCTATGTTCTGCTTAATGTATTTTTCACAGCGTTTATCACCAACTCTTATGGTAGACATTGATATTCTCGTTGTATTTCTTCCATCTCCGTATGATAGGCTGAATGGAAATGGCCATGATATCAGTTCTTTCATTCTGCTCATAATGCCTTGATAATGAGTGACACACAGTAGGCCATCATGAATTCATTTAACTGTCTTCCTTTAGTAGATGTTTTTTCTTGTATATGACAGGTGGTCTTTTTTGGTAGTAACTTATATGTAAAATAAAAAGTAAGTTATATTATTGAAATGATTTAAACATTTTACAAGACTATCCTTAATGCTGCTTTTCCTAAGCTATGATTCTTTCCAACTCTGTTAAGAGTAAGTATTTTCTTTTCTATAATTGTATCAGCACTGGGTTTTATCATCTCTTTTTGTATTCCATTACTTTTTGAAAATAGGTGTTTTATTTCCCC
Organism: Lophiomys imhausi; assembly: GCA_907164525.1. Classification (NCBI taxonomy): domain Eukaryota; kingdom Metazoa; phylum Chordata; class Mammalia; order Rodentia; family Muridae; genus Lophiomys; species Lophiomys imhausi. The sequence continues at coordinate 4,413,123 of CAJQZJ010033615.1, read as the reverse complement.
ATTTTTAAGTAGCATTACATTGAAATCATTTACGAAAAAGGACTGGAACACATGGAGCTCTCTGTACAGAGAAGTAATTTTATAAGAAATTCTACGCGTGTCATTTTGCCAAGAAATCTTAAAATGTACAAAAATATGTTTCAATATAAAAAGAAACCTTTATTTTGCATCTTATTGGAGTCTAACTTCATTTTCTGTTATTCTGTTTGTTTTAACTATTATATTAAAATTCTTGCTTTGGTGAGATTACTGGTGTCCCAAAGAAAACTATGGTTTTGTATCAATGGCTAAGCTGCATAAATGATTAGATCTGGAGGTTGTTTCATAGGAAACTAGAATGCAAGAGGTTGAGAGCCAGTCACTATCCCATGGCACACATCTCCTCTTACTACACGCATGCACCATCATTATGTTGAGAAGTTCTGCTCTATTAAATGACAAAGTAGCTACCAAAGTAACAAAGATTGTTAGATGAGAGTGCTAAGGAGATGTCTCAGCAACTAAGAGCCCTTGTTGAGGCTGCAAGAGCAGAGGTCAGGGCATTAATTTTCCCAGCACCCATATGGCAGCCAAAACCACCTGTAACTCTAGTTCCAGGTAATTAACTATTTTCTTCTGGCTTCCTTGGACATTGGGACATGTACATACACACAAACAGACAAAACACTTGTCTGTATACATTAAAACAAATAAATATAAAAATTAAAAGCATCTTCACGAGATCCAGTCCAAGTTATCAATGGAATTGGTTGTGATTCATTTAAAGTCAACACTAAGATGGAAAATCTGTGGTTCAGACATAGTTCTCCCTTCTTGCTACACACTCATTGTTTCAGACACAGAACTCAATTCAAAAATAGTATTCTTTTCTTGTAATACTTACCCTCAAAAGGCATAAGAGTGATGCTTAATTACAGAGTTTCTGACATTTTTTTTTGTTTTTGTTTTTAGTTGTAAAAACTGGTTTATTTTTTAAAATAAATACAAAAATATAAATATAAAACATTAGCAGATAGAATTTTATGAAATGAAATTGCACAAATGCTTATATACCAGGCTGCATATCACACCTACTAACACCACGTGTACATTTTTTTTAACTTAATGTACAGAACAGGATATATCTTAAATGTTTTCTTTGTCTTTTCAAAGCTTCATTAGCAAGGGCAAGAAGTGTATCTAACAGAAGTGGCTTGTTCGTGAGGTGGCTTAAGGGAGAACTATCCTGTTCAGGTTTCTTTTACTTACTAAGATGGACAACACTGAATTTCCATAGCTTTGGCTCTTGAAAGTGATTAAATAAAATGTCGTATGCATTTCATGAGACATCCTACAGGAAAGAATTAATATAATTAATGTACAAATTAAGAAATAAGTAGGAAACTTGTGCTGAGTGGCAGGAAATAACTCTTCTGAATATCAAATATTGTGAGTGTCCTCAAAGTTACTTTCTCTTGTTGAACAAAACTCGGGTGCCAGGTTAAGCGTCTTTGTCACTCTCGCCACCACCATACATTTCTGCTAGCTTATTAAATCAAGGTCCCCATTCTTTTATATGCATCAAATAAATATTGCCAGCATATATACAAGTTAATGTGGGGTGGGGAAAATCCTATATTCCTCACATTGCCTCCACTTTCTGTTTAGTTTTGGGGTCATCACTGAGAAAATTTCCAAGGGTATAAGAGAGGTAAATAGACAATTTGAAAAAGGAAAAACAAAACAAAACAGGAGAGCAAAAGAAACTATGGTCCAAACATACTCCAGGGCACAGAAGCTAGAGTAGTGAAGAAGGTACCATATAAGAGAGAAAATATGTCCCCTGTAAACTCAGAATGGAAAGTCCATCCTGTCTTCTATATTGTGAATTTGTCTAATTATATCCACATGATGTGAAAACATTTGCCTTCCTGGATCTCACTGTAGGCTGGGTATCTACCTTCAGCGACACTGCACAACTGTATAGCACAGTAGATTGATATGTCAATAGAAGTCCATTCAGTACTATTGTTTTTTTAAATGTTTATTTATTACTTCAATTTACATCTCCATCACAGTCCCCCCCTCTACCCCTCCCGGTCTCACCCACCCATTCTCCCACCCTCCCCCCTTCTCCCACTTATCCTACTCCTCCAGTGTGGAGTAACCTACATATTAGCCCCCTTCAGTTCAGCAGCCATATGAGGGTTAAGAGCTTCCTCTTGCACTGGGGTACTACATGGCAGCTCCACTAGGGCAAAGTGTCTGTCTAACAAGTAACAAAGTCTGTGTTCCTGTTCCTTTCAGTCTGTTGTTAACACTCACAGAACTGATATGTGATGTATGTTTGATATGTGTGTGAGAGGGTATGTGATATGAGTGATATGATGTGTGTGTGTGTGTGTGTGTGTGTGTTCCCTGTGAATTCATCCAAGGCAGAACTCTCTAATTGTACTAGTCAACAATTGTTTGAAGACAGCCCTCAGGTTAATTATTTGTGTGTTCTGTCCAGCAGCATAGAAGTGTTCAGCTGTAATCCAAGTTCACAGTCATGGAGAATCAACATTTATTCTTTTTGGAAGGTAGGAAGTTGTAGGCTATAAAAAAGGAAAGACATCATGCTGTGTTTCTTCATTCTTTGTTTCCATTAATTGTTTTCATTGTATACTAAATTCACCCATTTTTTTCTTATATTCATCTCCCCTTTCCCTTACTCCCATTATCCTAAATATATTCCATAAGAATTATATTTCAAATACTGAGCTTATTTTTCCCATAGCAATAAAACATTAAAATAACTTATACTCCTCTTGATAAATGGAGTTATTTGAACTTCATAAAGCACTAAGAAAAAATTTATAATGTACCTAAATAATAAACACAGCTAGTGGAAGTCTTGGAGGTCTGGAAGGGAAATGAAACAATGTCCGCTTCTTCTCATCTCGTATATCTAATCCAATTTTCAGATTCAAGATCCATTCTACTCATTTAAACAGCACATAAACTTTTTTGACATTTAATTATATTATGTATATGCCTGGTGCTATAGGAGAACTGACAGAATGAAAAGTTTATTGAGTGTTTTCCTGGCTGCTAAGCAATGAAATGCTCCCGGAGATGGGACAGTGGTTAACAAATTCAGATAGGTGTAAGGGCACTAGCAGAAATCCTCCATCCTTAAGAGACTAGAGAGAAGGACTGAGGGGGCAGCTTGCTAAACTGTGGGTTCCGTTGATAGGGAATTTTTGTTAGGATACAAATGAGATTGAATAGGCTGGCAAGAGCTTGATAAGAGCTTGTATCACCAAGTGAGATTTAATTCACTATAATTATTGGCTTCAGATTGAAGCCAAGATACATTTAATCTCAACATTTGCCTGCCATGGGGACTGGGGGAGACTGGTACAATGTTTTGCAAGAACTTAGCCTTTTTGTACCCAGATGGAACTTGGAATGGATATTGATTTATGAGAATAGGTACATGGTGGGGGGAGTGACAATAAAAGCCAGAAGAGGAATCCATATTACCAAGATCTGTATTTACAAGCAGTTGTGAACTGCACAACATGGTTTCTGGGAACTGAACTCTGGCCCTTTGCAAAAGCCCCAAATGTTCTTAAGTGCTGAGCCATCTCTCCTGCCCCAGGGGATGGATATTTAATCCCAACTGCTTTACATTGCATTTTTAAACATTAAAATAAGGTTTCTCAAAGTTAGAGTTAGGGAAAGTTGGCACATCCTTGTGCCATATTCCTAGAGGAGGAATATGCAGACATTTTTCATCCAGAAAGGTGTACATGGGAAATCATACCACCAGGGAGTTGCTTGTGGGGGCAATCTTTCTTTACTTAAATCATCATAGGTAGTATAATCTAGCTTCTGTCAGTCAAGGCCCATCTCTCAGCCGCTGTCTGTTCAGACGTCTTTTATCAACCCAGGGCTTCTTATGCTTTGGCTTTATGTCAGAGAACTATGAGTCCGCTCAGCAGACAAAGTCGGTGGCAGGAAGTGCCTAAGACAGGCATGTGGAAGTCCCCACAGCTTCTTTGTTCTTTATGTCCCAAAGTCTTTGTTTTTATCCAGTTATATTTAGAAGTAACAATCGATGGATTTTAGATACATGTTGAATCTATGTAAAAAGTATGAAAAGTCATCACTGGAGAATGTGAGGTGTTAATTTAAGTGACTCTAACTCCTGGTTGGCTCTTTTTTTATGAGCGGTGGATGGAGATTGAGCAACTTGCTTTAGGATTTCCAACTTCCACAGTGGGAGAATGGGGACAGAAAGGGAAACAGGACTTCTTTAAAATAAGCATGTTATGAATTCTTTCAGCCTCATATAAAGACTATGAAAATGGTATAGATCTTACATATGTCACACATTCAAGGTCATCAATTCATCTTGTTGAGATTTATTTTTCTAGTGCATTTACTACTGCATGCATTTGTGTGAGGAGGTTATGCACCTGTGGGTGTAAGTGGCTGCAGAGCCCAGAGTAGGCAACCATGGAGCTACTGGAGCTTGTGAGACATCATCCTTAGGTACTGACTGGAACCTGCAACTGAATTCCAGCTGAGACATCTCTCTGACTTCAGCTTCACCAAATTTTCCTACCTGAGATTATGAAGGCATCTTTCTTACACTGTCGTGCCTAAAGGACCCAACAAGCACATTGCGATAGTCCATGCAGTTTCCTCAAGTCCTTCATCTATTCACCTCCATCTTGGCATGCCTTGTGACCCTGGTCTTGAGGTCTACACTGAGGGTGTCCTAGACTTCCTTCCTTCCTTCCTTCCTTCCTTCCTTCCTTCCTTCCTTCCTT
>CAJQZJ010033615.1:4379689-4408311 GCA_907164525.1 Lophiomys imhausi | reverse complement strand
CTTCCTTCCTTCCTTCCTTCCTTCCTTCCTTCCTTCCTTCCTTCCTTCCTTCCTTCCTTCTTTCCTTTCTTCCCTTCTTCCCTTCCATCCTTCCTCCCTCTCTCCCTCCATCCTTCCCTCTTTCTCTCTCTCTCTCTTTCTTTCTTGGCTGTGCTGGTCAGATGTCCATTACTCGATTCAATGCCTATAATGATCAACTTATTAGAAGCAAGGTTTATTCTGGTTATATGTTGGGAGGTTTCAGTTCCTGCTACCTTGTGTGTCTGTGACAAATGGGCATATAGTGGTGGCAGCATGTGTTAACAAAACCCCACTGACTTTGTCTGCTGAGCGGACTCATAGTTCTCTGTCATAAAACCAAAGCATAACAAGCCCTGGGTTGATACAAGACGTCTGAACAGACAGCGGCTGAGAGATGGGCCTTGACTGACAGAAGCTAGATTATACTACCCATGATGATTTAAGTAAAGAAAGATTGCCCCCACAAGCATGATTTTTCTGTGGACCCCTTGTTGTCCTGGAACTTACTCTGTAGACCAGGCTGGTCTTGAATTCAGAGATTTGCCTGCCTCTGTCTCCTGAGTACTGAAACTAAAGCTGTGTGCCAGCACTGCCTGACAGACATTTTTCTGATTAGTGATTGATGTAAGAGGGCTCTTCCCACTCTGGGTAGTGCCACCTGTAATGGGAATTCATTTTTCTTTAGTGAATTAGGAAGGGCTTAAGGGGCATGCAGATCAGCCTGGCACCTGGATGACAATGACCTTTTCAAAGCCTGGGAAACTGAAGGAAGACTTCTCATTGTAGCCACACTTTGAAAGATGCTAGCTGAAACTTTCAGCTACTGAACAGTGGCCAAGACTTATGGCCAAGGAGAGGCAGAGAAAAGCCTTGTTTTGATGCCTGCCCAAGTGCCTGATGAAGGGGCGTGGCTACAATGTCACAGAAGCCAAGGTAACTGTCAGAATTCACACGAGGTCATGTGAGCTGCCAAAGAATGAACAAGAAAGGGTGACACCAGAAAAGACTGCGAGACCAAGCCAGGGAAAGGCATGTGAAGCCTGCCAGCCCCCACAGAGGAGGAGAGAGGAGCACATGTGGGAGAAGTGCAAAGTGGCATATGCCATCTGCCAGGTTTAGGCCCTAATAGCCCTGAGGCAAATCAGTGGTCAGAAGCTTTGACAAATAACTGAGAATTGCTGAGGAAACTGAGAGGTGAAGTCTGAGAAAGAGACTCTTGCCACAAGCCAGCCCAAGAGGGCTGGCAGAAAAGGCATGACATAGAACCTTCTCAGAGAAAGTTCATGAAAACCTGACACTAAAGATGTCTGTCCAGGGGCCCAAGAGTTGTCAAGCAAGTGGGTGAGGTGCCAGGAGGCAGGTGGCATTCAGAGCCTTGGCCAGCAAGGACCTAGAATGAAGACAAAAGGGTGGTCCCTGGCACGTGAGAAGAAAAGATTGCTGTGACTGCTAGAGCCAGGAATACTTGATGTGTGCCTACACATAAGAGACTGACTAAGGTGCCTGCATGGACCTGTGCTAGAGTATCCTAAAATTCTTTCAAGAGGGTTAAAAATAGATTATTTAAATGTTCTTAGGTATTAACTGTTCATAGATATTAGTTTATAGGTTATAGGTATTAGACATTGTAGGTTATAGGTTATAGGTGTTTTATAGGTGTTTATTAAGTATTAATAAATGTAGGTGTTTTAAGTAAATTTTTTTTGTTTACAGTCACTGCTGGGCAGATGGTCCTAGCTAGTATCAGGAAGTAAGCTGAAAAAGTCTGAGGGAGAAAGCCATTAAGCAGCACTCCTGTTTGGGCTCTGCTTCAGATAGTCTCTGGGTTCCCATGCTGAATTCTTGCCTTGACTCCCCTTCATGATGTATTATAAAATGTAAGTTCAAATAAACCCTTTCCTCCCCAAGTTGCTTTTGGTCAGCGTTTTATCATAGCAACAGGAAGCAACTAGGGTACTGCTTTCTACTACCCCTTTTGTATGTTGTCCCATTAGACAAAAACTCTACAAAGTCAACACTTACAGAAACAGTCATATTTTACCTATTTGAGGGACACATATTTATACAACATATTTGCAATGTTTTTGTAATTGTTTCCTTATTCTGTCTACATTTTCTCTCTCTCCTCTCTCTCTCTCTCTCTCCTTCCTTCCTTTGTTTCTTTTCTTTTCTTTTTTTTTTTTTTTGAGTAGGGTCACTGATTGGCCTGGAAGTTCCTATATATCTAGGCTGGCCTTGAACTCACAGATATCCACCTGCCTCTGCCCACCCTGAGTTCTGTGCTGGTATTAAAAGCATGTGCCACCACACACAGTGCCCTTGTGCTTCTTCTTATTCTGCCTCTACCTCCCAAGCACTGGAGTTACAGGTGTGTGCACCTACTCCGGGCTTTTGTACCACAGAGGATGGAACCTAGTGCTTCATGCCTATGAGACAAACACTCTGTGAGTTGAGCTACACCCTCAGCTCTTCTCTCTCTGTGTTTTTAAACATTCAATTTTTCATTAATTTTAATGTGAACACATTAATATATAGTTAGTAAATTGGCTCAAATATAATCTAGCGGATTCTTTTAATTTCCCAATTTGTCACAGCTTTACTCATTGGGGCCTTACAACTTTCTCTGCACAGACACTCATGTGGCCTTGCTGTTCATGATGATCTAATAGCAATAGCAATGTTGGAAAGGCTTCAAATTCCAAATAAAAAAAGTAACTATCAGACTTCTCACAAGTAAATCATTTGTGATAGTTCATATTGAGTGCCAGCTTAACATGATTAAGGATTACCATGGAAGGAATTATCTGGGCGTGTCTGTATGTGCATTTCTAGGTTAGGGCATTGAGGAGGTATGAAGGAGCTGCTTGTTTGTGGGCAGCACCATCCCATCGCCTGGAGTTCTGGACTGAATGAGAAGGAGAAAGCAAACAGAGAGCAAACACCAGAGCTCATAGCTCTTTGCTTCATGAATGGGACTGAGATGTGAGCAGCTGCTGTCACCTCTTCCTTGCCCCACTGGACTGTACTCTCAAGTATACTAATGGAACTTCTTCTTTCTTTAAGTTGCTTCTGTGAAGTATTTTGTCACAGTCATGAGACACGTAACTAATGCAATGTTCAGCAATGAGTTTTAGTGAAGAGTGTGTGCCTCAGATACAGTTTTTTATATTAAAACAGGAATGCCTCAGATACAGTTTTTTATATTAAAACAGGAACCAGGATTAAATCTCCTATAATCTCAAATGACAACAACTCCATCCAATACCCATTTATCCAGTTGTATCATATGGATCTCTCCACAAGTAGCAAGACTACTACCTATGTAAAGGTACATGTTCACACATGAATTTTGCTAAAGATTTGAAAGTCTGGAATTAGATTTAGTAGTAAATGTAGTTGGAAAACATACTACATTTTCCATGTATGTAAAAGACAACACAAAAGGCGTAAACATAATCTATACTACATAGTTTCTGAGTCAGATGGACAGCAATGGCCCTGACAGCATCAGGCCAGTGATGACTGTGCACTGAGTTGCCTGCACATGGAACCCAGAAGCAGCAGGTCAAATGAATCTTTGTGATCACCTCTTTGTTTCTGCTTCCTTTTTTTCCATGTCAGAAGTAATTTCATCCCTGGGCACTCTATGCTTGGTTATTTCTATATATTGTTCCAAAGCCACTTTTCACACTTAAGGGGACACTGTCTCATAAACAAATGGCTGAATGCACCATCAATGACCTAGTGCTTGATCTTGAACTTGATGCTTAGTGTCATTCTATGGGGCAGGTGTTTATACACAGTGATTCAATGCTCATCATGGATACTGGGAACTCAGCAGTATCTGGACAGAGGGGTAGAGACATAAATAACTAGGATTCAGGTAAGTGCTAAAGGTTTAACCCTTCTGTGTTTTAATTTTCACAGTGGCATTTGTGCCCCTTAATAGCAGTAGATGGAGAAAAAATGATTACTGTAAATCAAACATTAATTATAGGATTTTAGGCCCATCATTCAGAAATGTCATCATAGATATGATTTTGATTCATTGGGTCTCATAGCTTAACTACTTTTTCATCCTCTCACAAACACACGTAAACCTGTGTTTTCTGTTACATTCCCAGAACGTTTGTGTAAACATCACTTGATTATATGCAGTACTCAATTTTATATTCTTGCTCATGTTTTTTTCTGATTCATTTTATTTTGAAATGAATTTTTAGCCAACATTATTTTTAGAACAGTTCAATCTTTATAGAAACAGTGAGTGGTTAAGAAGAGAAAATTTCCAAATACCTCCTGCTCCCATATAAGTATAACTTGAAAATACAAATGATTTTTGAGAATTAATTCCACAAATGGGAATTGATCTTATTAAAAATGTTCTAATTTGTGCTTAATAAGAAAATCCAAAGGAATATTTGATGTCCTTATAATTTATATTAGTAAAAGATGATAATTCAAATGGCCTCAAGAGAAGTCAGACTCAATAAACACCAGTATACTCATTACATGGATTAAAAAAGAAGGTTCTTTTATATGAGAAAGATTTTATAGTGAGATAACAAATGAGAACATCAAATATATAATATCAAATGAATGCAAACTTAATCAAGTTGCAAATGCATGATTTCAGTACACTACTATGGCTGTAAGAGAATTAAAAATAATTGTACATATTTGTATGTTCTTATGCAGTAGACAGCCACATAAAATGCATGACAGTGGTCAATGATATAGAGAGGTGTGGAGTGATAGGGACTATGGACTGAAGATATATGAATATACTATAAGTCCATTGTGATTTTTTTGATCGTTATGCTTTGTGAAACATGGGCCGCTATTGTTTTTTATGTAAATAAATGAGCAAATAAATTAACTTTCAAAGGTCTCTTTTAATGAGCTGAAGATTCTTCATATGGAAAAAAATGAAGTGTTTTACACAGAAGGAGAATGAAGCTTACCTGAGCACCTGAATCATTTTTTGTATTATTATTATTTTTTTGTTTAAGTAATGCTGAAGGGACTGATTATGTCAGTCCTAGGGGGCACAGTTTTAATTAAAATACCCTTCATTTCTATATCAACTTTAGCTGTTTTTGCAGGTCTATAAGCCTGGATATCTGGTATATACCAACTATAGTATATGATGAACTCCTTTAGTGAAAAATCATTATTATAACTATTATTTATTGAATAAATTATAGGAACATCTGTTTTTATAATAGATCTATGCAGCTATATTCCTCTAAAATCCACAAAACAACTTGTGAGTCATGAAAAATTGGTATGAAATATCACTAGATGTAAGCAGGAGAGACTGTAGGAGCAGCTGACCCTGCAGATACATATAAAGTAAATGTGAACCAGAGAAGAGTGAAATAAGTGGATATAATAAGATGGTAAAGTTATCAAAATGAAGTATCCGTCTGAAGGAATGAATTCCTATTCTGGCTGCTTTGACTTCTGACAATAACTGTAGGAACTCCTATGAAATACTTAAAGTTGATCATGTTTCTTTTTTCCTCTAATTAAAAAATATTACCTTTCAAGTTTATTTTGTTTCTTGGTGCTTTTTATTCTCACTAGTCATAATTTGGTGGTGAGAGTTTAAAATTCCTTGAAGCTACTTCTTTATTTAATCTTCCCCAATAGCAGATACTATATGTGATATTGTATATATATATATATCAAGGTCCCAAGATTATGCTGTGTCTTCCTGATTTTCTTGTCTTCCTGGAGAAATTGACTTTACTGTTATCTGACAGAATATGATATAGAACAGATATTTTATACCTAAAGTTATTAAGATAGGATGGTGAAGAATAGACTATAAAGACAGAACTGGCATAAGGGTGTTCAGGACCCAGGATGCCATCTTGGTTGTGTTGACTGTGGACTCTATAGTGTGGAAGCATATTTGCTGTCCCCTATCCATATGAGACTTCACAAACTAACTATTCACCACAGATAGCCAAACAGTGTCAAAAAATGTAACCACATGGCTTATCATGATGACTTAGAGCCAGAATCTGTATTTTGTTGTCTATTATGTAACCTGAAGTAGATGCTGGCCCAATGTCCACAACTGTGATAATACCCATATATATGTCCAGTCAGGATCACAAAATACTAACAGCAATGTGGGCCTTACTCTCCATCACAGTGGTTCTTAAGCTTTCTAATGCTGTGCCCCTTTAACGCAGTTTCTCATGTTGTCTTAACTCCAAACCATAAAATTATTCCATTATCATTTCATACGTGTAATGTGGCTAATTGTGAATTGTAATATAAAATTTGGAAAAAGTCTGTTTTCCAAATTGGCTTAGAAATGTGTTCTGCTTGCTGAAATAAGTCTCTCTGATAAATTGATTAACACAATTATTATGTAAGTAAATTAATGTAAAAGCCATGAGTTCTTGCAGAGTAGAGTCAGGATTTATGAGACACAACACTTATCAGTTTTCAGGTATTGAGACTGGGCACTGAGTTAGCAGTAATTGATTTAATTGCCCCCATCAAAAAAAATACTTTCCAGCCATCAATAATGGCCTCAGAAAAGTTAAATTTGTGCAGGGTAACATCTAGTAAGTTGATGAGATTGAGTTCTGTTATTCCAGTCTTGATTTCTGAAAGTTCTGAGATTGTCATAGTCACAGCTAGTGATCACCGATATGTCTGTAAATATTGAAGTTCCCTGCAACTTCCCCAACTAAGTCTTTGGTACCATATTAACATGAAAAGTGTTCTGAAATAGGCTTAAATGCTCTTAAAGCAAGCTATGTTTTCAATGCCTTACTGAATTTGTGCTAATGAGAATAGGGTACAGAGTAGTCATCTCATTTTGAATATGCCAATTTTATACATCACGTTTTACGTTGAAAGATTAGGTTTTATTCTTTAGGTAGGACAGGCTGTGGTACTTAGCAGAGAGCCTGGCATCATTCATTAAATCTGATCATGTTGTAAATAAAACTAAAGGGTTTCATGTCTTAAGCTTTGAGTGAGCAGCAATCTGGATCAGGTTTTTCAGGAACGCTAATAAGGGTGCAGATGGTAAAAGAAGTATGGGTGGTATGGTTTGTAGCTTCTAGTTAAGGAAATGAAAAATCAACTAGAATGTGTCTTTCTCTGTAATGCATATTTAAACTGTGTCATGTTTCTTTTCCCAATTTCATTTTTAAAATACAGAGTCTATTACTCATTAACTTAAATGTTTTCTAACAGAATATTTCTAAATGGATTTTTTTTCCTTTGACTTGTTTGGTTCCTTAGTGCAGAGACACCATTCCATCACTTACTAAGCAGAAACTAGTCTTATATCATAATTTCCATTAACAGAACTGAAAAGACAAAAAAAAAGATACAGTAGGTGATTTCTGTCTTTTCCTCTTCACCACAGTGCTCCATGCATCACATTCAACATGAATCTGAAGGGAAATGATCCCCACACACTTTTCTAATAGCTTACAAAGGTTCAGACAGGAAAGGGGTATAAATTGACAGGTATCTGTTCACTAATACTGCTTTTCTTAGTTCCTCATGGATGAAATAGTGACACTTTCTCACATCATGTTATTTTTAACAGTATCTTCTGTAATAAAATGCTCAAAGAATGGAAATCAAAGAAATAGACTCACATGAATGTTGGTATCAGATTTCACCATTGTCTTGGACATTACAACCCATTTCGTAGATGGTTACTAAATATTAACCACTGTGCCTACACCTTCAATTGAAAAACTAGATGTAGTTTAGAGCTTTCTCAAAAATAACATGATCACTATAATCTCATCCAGGAGTAAAGATATCATGATCATGAAATAAGAATAAGACATCTGGGTCTACGGCAGTGTTAGTGTTAGCGGAGCTAATGAAAACCCCTAACAAAACATGGGAGAGTCCCAGGCCCTTGGATTCTAGCCATTCCCTCCTCTTTCAGTGCAAATGATCTTGGGATATTAGAAGTGAAAAGTCAGCTAAAAGGGGGACTGTTTGATTCAGTTTCCTTGATGTCAACATTCATGATGAGGTGGGACTGACTTTGTGGTAAGAGAACTGTTTTAGAGTCGCCCAAACTCCTGTCAGTAGTCCCTTTCCAATGGTACCTTAAAACTCATGTTTTCAAAATGCTGGACTTAGGTGGTCTTACTTCTGCAATCGAAGCCTTATAGCTGCTACCTAGGAAAAGCTAATTCAATAATAGAAAATAACTTGTAGAATGTGGTTATACTTCCGGGTTGTGTTTCTAATCAAATTTCATGTGCAATGTCCTTCCTCCCTTCCTTTACTCTTAACGCTTTCTTCTTTCTTATTGTATGTGGTGTCAGTGCTCTATCTCTGAGAACTAGATAATCACAATAATATTTTTGTTGTGCTTGTCCAAACACTGGATAAGAGTGTGTCATTTCATTAAGAAGATGTTATTGTATGGAAGATCATGAGAAAATAAGACAGCAGACTTTCCTGGCCATCTCCTAAAGCCAGAGAAAACCACCAGTGGAGGGAGGTGGCCACCAACCCACACATAACACCTTTGACCCAAAATATACCCTGCCTGTCAGACACACAGGGATAAGGGTGGAGCAGAGATTTAGGCAATGGCTGGCCAAGCACTGCCCAACTTGAGACCCAACCGATGGGAGAGAACCAGCCTTGACACTGTTAATGATGCTCTGCTATGCTTGCAGACAGGAGCATGGCATCGCTGTCCTCTGTAGGCTCCACCCAGCAAAGGATTAAAACAGATGCTGAGACCCACAGCCAAGGCCTGGGAGTCTTGTGGAAGAGTTGGGAGGATAGAGTCAATGGAAAGGAATAAGAACTACACAACAAGACCAACAGAGATGTCTAACCCAGACCCATGGGGCTCACAGAGACTGAACCATCAACTAAATAGCATGCATGGACTAAACCCAGGCTCCCTACACTCATGGAGCTGAGAACAGTTTGGTCTTTATGTGAGACTCCTAACACTTGGAGCGAGGGCTATCCTTGACACCCACTCTGTTGCCTACAGCCAGGTACTTTTCCCCTAACTGGGCTACATTGACTGGATTCAGTGGAAGAGGTTGCAGTTAGTTCTGACGTGGCATGAAGTACTGGGGCAGGTTGGTGAGGGGTTGGGGGTTGCCTTCTCTGAGAAGAAGGGGAAAGGGAAATGAGGACAGAGGGTGGGAGGGTGGGATTGGGAGGAGAGGAAGGAGGAGACTGTGAATTGGATGTAAAATGTAAAATAAATACACAAATAAATAAATAAATAATTTTAAATTAAAAAGACATTTGTTGCCAAAGTCAGAAAAGTCTTCCCAAAACTTCCCCTTTCACAGACTAAATTTGAATAAATGCCAGTAGGAATCATCTCTTAATCATCTATGTCTCTGTCATTCTTTTGAATTAGACTTTTCTCCTGTATTTTCTCTTTAAAATCGGTCCCTCAACAGAGGAATGGATAAAAAACCGTGGTACATCTACACAATGGAATATGACTCAGCTATCAGAAACAATGAAATCATGCAATTTACATCCAAATGGATGGAACCAGAGAAGCTCATCCTGAGTGCGCTAACCCAGACCCAGAAGGATGGGCATGGCATCTATTCACTTATAGTCGAATTTTAGCCATATAGTACAAGGTAACTATACTACAACCAACGCACCAAAGGGAACAGGAACATAGACTTTGTTTTGTTTTGTTTTCTGTCTATGAGACACTTTGCCCCTGTAGGCCCTCAGTGTATGAGGAGGCTCTTGGCCCTCATATGACTGCTGAACTGGAGCGGGGGACTGTTATGTAGGGACACTACACTCCAGAGGAGTGGGATGGGTTAGGGGGTACAGGGTGGGAGGGCAGGACTGGGAGGGGTGGAAAGAGGGCACTGTGATGGAAATGTAATCTGAAGCAATAAATAAACATAAAAAAGAAAAAAATAAATAAATGGTCACATGGTTTGTGGTCTCTGATTGCATGAGCATGTCACGTAGGGTGCTCCTGAGTTCTCTGAACAGTCCTGACCCCCTCTAAGATTGCAGTAAAGGGGGAAAGCTCTCAAAAGTTCAAGAGCAAAGGCCTCTGTTTCAACTCTTGCATAATTGCATCTTACTTGGGCTCAAGTCCTATATATGTGGTATCTAAAAATGGAGCCCTAAAGCAAACTGGAAGGAATTTAACTGTAATGCACATTTCAAAGAGAGTCTGCTGGCTTTTCTAACCCTGTGCTTTGAAGCATCCTGAGAACAAAATGATGGCACTTAGGAAGAAGATTTCCAAATATCTTTTTGCATGTTAGCATTATGCAACCCTTTGAGAGAGGATAGGAGAGGAATGCATGGATCCATTAGACACTTAAGAATTTCTTACCAAGACTATCAAATCATGGGTGATATCAATACTAGCTATGACTCAATGTGTCTTTGTGTTTGCCAATAACAATTATACATTTGGTTCTTTGGTTGCAACAATGGTTTATCTGAGGCTCCTCTGAGCACGGGGCCTTTTCCCTTTCCACAATGGTTGAAAGCACATTTGTGTCTCAGTTCCTAGATTCCTTTCAGTAAAGAGCAGTAGAAGACTGTAACATATTTAGTATATAACACCAGGGGCTCATTAATAACTGCTATTCATCCTTACCCCCGCCCCACATTCCATCCTACCTGCTACTTTTCTTAAACCCCTAGCCTGTACTATTTAATCAAGAAGTAGACCTGGGGATCTTTATCCTATAATTTCATATCACAAAATGAACTCATTAAATTCTGCATTGGTACACCAGCTCTAAAAACACAGGTTTAGTCTTTATTCCAGCTGTGACCTTCCCACAGTGTCCATATTTAGTTTAGATGTGGAATTTCCTAACAGAAAACTCATGTTTTCCTATATTCTTGGAGACTGTGATCTCACATTGCAACTGATGTAAGCCTGAATTCTACTTCTGGAGATTCAGCACCTTGGAGATCTAAGGAATAGCCCATAGGTGATATCTACTGTATAAGGAGCTAGTCATATGCAAAAATGTATTAGTTTGAGGGAATCCATCCATTTATACATACATACATAGGTACATACATATATACATACATGTTTGTGATGCTAGCTTTAACTGTTAACTTGTAGAATTACAATGTAAAATCACTAAGGAAAAGAGTCTTAATCAGTGATTGTCTGAACCAATATTGGATTCTGGAGAATTGTCTTGATTACTTTGGTTTATGTGGGTAGTGCCATTCCACATGCAGAGTATTCCAAATTATCTGAGAGAAATAGGACTGAATTCAAGTAAGCAAGTGAGTGTGCATGCATTAATGGTTTGCTCCTGACTGTGAATATGATGTGACTATTTGAAGTCTTGCCTTGACTTCCCTACAATGACAAATCCTAACCTGAAACTCTAAGCTAAAAGTAATCCCATTTATATTCTCAGACTTTTTTCCAGGTTACATTGTTCTAGAACCATAAATGAAGCTATAATAGTAAGATCTTTGATCACATATTACCAGATAATTAATCTGCTTAATTAGGGCCTTGCCCCACCTGCTATAACAACAGGGAACTAGACATTCTACTTTTGGTATATTGTAGTCCACTGATTAATCTGTACATATTTGAATATAATACATCTGGATGACAAATTCCATATTTTAATTAGTCTTCTTTTCCCTTTTATTGCTTTGTATTGTGGAAATTATATTTTTATTTTTGTATGTGTGGATTTTTTTTTTTTGGCCTAAATGTATATCTGTGTACCACATGCATTCCTGGTGTTTGCTGTGACCAGAAGAGGGTGTCAGACGCCCTAGATCTACAGTTACTGATATTTGTTAGGTGCTATGTGGTGCTGGGTCTAGAACCCGGGTCCTCCGGTAGAGCTGTCAGTGCTCTTATCCATTCAGGCATCTCTCCAGCCTTGTAGACCTTCCTTCCAAAGAAACTCAAAAATGTATTACAGTGTGCTTTAATCTAGCTTAAATGAAAATATTAACTATCTTCTTTGCATTTTAATTGAACAAAACTGTTGATTTGATGTCTTTCACTTATACATTTTTATAAATTTTGTTTAAAATAATAACATCCTGGGGACTAAAGGAACAGCAATGGCTATTTAGTTTTTGATTCATCTTTTTTGGCAGGCATCCACCATTATCCTGACAGGTGACCCCCCACAGTAGCCTTAGATTTCTCCATATTAGAGGCATCTGAGAAGCTTAAAAATGAGAGATTAATAACAACCTTCCAGAAGAAGAAACTTAAAATCTTCATCATTTTATATATTGTCATTGGTGCTAACCTGATCCCAAGGCTGTGATATTCTAATAAATGCCAGTGACTCTGTTACAACTAGTGGACAGTGTGTTCTTTATTATTTGCTAGAGTTTTCAATTTCTACAAGACTCAAACTTTACATGTAAGCCAGCTATTTCTGCCCTGATTTTTTTAAAAAAAATTATTTATAATTACTTCAGGTTACGTCTCCATCACATTGTCTGCTTTCCGCCCCTCCCAGTTCCTCCCTCCCTTTTATCAATATTTCTGTATCTTCTTCAAACACCCTACCTTGAAAAAAAACTTTATGTATTAGCATTGATACTTTATACTCTTTATTTAGAATTTCTAATTAGAAATTAAATAAAAATTCAAAAAATTGAAATTATTTTCTTTTATATTTTCCTTTCTAAGTAGTGAGAGAATTGTAAGTACAGAAGTACATTTTACCCCATTCCACCTTTTGTTTGTCTATCTTTTGATATAAATTATCATCATATGACAAAGTACACTATTAATGATATGTGTGTTTTTGCATGTGAATGTGCATTATGTATGTGTGTGTGAATCTTGTTCATGTGTATCTGACATATGCATTAATCTTTGTATTGTCATATCTTAGAATATTGCTGCAAACTAACCTTGCAAAACAAGAAATGGAAAGATTTGATTAATCAAAAATACATTGGGATGGGAAGATGGCTCAGTGGGTAAAATGCTTGCACAACATGAGGACCTTCATTTTCAGCCCCAGACCCACACAAAAGGACTTGGTAGAATCACAGGTAAAACTCTGGAGCTTACATGAGGGCTGATAGATCCAGGGAGCTCAAAGTCCAGCCAGTGTAGTCCACACAAGGTACTCCAGACTCAGTGAGAGATGTCTTTTTAAAACACGATGAAGTCCAACCAGGGGTATGTTTGATGTCAGCCTCTGGCATTCACATGTGTGTACATGATTGAGCACACCTATCCAGACATATACACATATACAGCACAAGCATATGCATATCAAAAGAGACACAAAGAAAGCGAATGTTGTTATACTAAAATCTTTCATATATGGTCAGGCATGGTAGTGCACTCCTTTATTCTCAGCACTTGGGAGGCAGAAGCAGGTCAATCTTTGTGAGTTCAAGCCTACCATGGTTTACATAGTGAGTTCCAGTACAGCCAGGAGTACATAGAATGATCTTGTCTCAAAAAAATCTTACATATAAAGTAGAGAGCGAGAGAGAAAGAGAGAGAGAGAGAGAGAGAGAGCGAGAGAGAGCACAATTACTTTTTGGATGCCAAAAGATAGTTTCTGCTCTTTATCTCTGACATAATTAATAAACTCTGAGCAATTCTATAGCTATAATTATGATCCTCATTGAATGGAAAATTCTTGTTCACTCATTATTTAGTGCAACTTAGTTTTAGTTTCTGACTTATATTTACCTTTAACAACTCCAAATTTAATGGCATTCTATCTTCTGTCTTGAATAATGGTGATGGCACTATCAAAGATTTAAAATTATATTTGAGAAACAATGTCACAATTAACAACTTTATGAACCTGAAAATCTGCATTTGTGCATATGTGTGTGTGTAGTATATAATATGAACACACACACACATATATATGTGACATGAGTATGGTATACACATAGATACGGTAAATATACATTAAAATGTTCTGATAGTTTGTAAGCATTGTATATTGTTTGCAAATTTTATATTTCTGTTTCTGTATTCACACTGGTTTATGTATTTAAACACACATTTACTCTTGAAAATCAACTCTGCACATAATTAGGAAACCTCTGCTACCCTCTTCTCCACATACCTAGACATGCTTCAACTATTAATTAATTACCATTTAAGTAGCATGCTGTAAATCTTCTGTTGGTTCTTGCATTTCTCATCACTCTTGTCTATTTAGTTCATGATATCCATAACTATAAATACAAAATTTAGTGGCTAATAAATCCATTCATCCCTTGGTATGTGATCACTTGATATTTTGCTATTTTCTATAATGACTTACCAAATGGTTTATCCTGAATCCACAATCTAAATTGAAACTCCACTCTAATGTATATGTTCACACACTACTGAACATGCTGACATCTGGGGGAAAGGCTATTAGGATGTCAACATGTTGGTTCACTTTCTCTCTCAGGATGCTGCTGCCAACATTAAACTCTGCTTTAGCCTTCATCGGCATTTAGCCCATCAAGAGACCAGCTCCGCATTGCCCAAACACTTAAGAGTGAAATGGCTACTATATTCATATTTTCACATGTCTTCTTTAAAAATTGTTAATTCATGTTCATTATTGTAGTTGCAGAAAAGAAGTGAATTCCTTGACTGGATTGTATATTAGCAGCTTTCTATTCTACACACAAGCATGTTGCTTTGCTAAATTTTAGATAAATTTATATTTGGCATCTGAAAGTATTATATCCTGTAGGATCTCAGAGAATTATTATACTTGGATTGTAAAACTTTCCCATGATTTTTGGGAAACTGTTGGGAGTTTGCTTATTCTGGAAACTCATATCTACCCCCTCCCAATTTGAAGTATTGCAACACAAGCTCCCACTTCCTGAAAACTTGATCTTCAGTAAGCTGATGGAGTGAATTAGGTTTTGACACTAAGAGATATCTGCATCAGTTTCATTTTATTTGCCTTTGTTTAGTGTTCTGGATTTTCTATAACCAAATTGATTAAAAGCAATTTGGACATTTGTTTTCAGTGTCTTTGGCTCCATATACTGGGCCGCTTCTATTTTGAATATGAAGCAGGAATTTTACATGTGTGTTCAGTGTCACTAAAGCAACACACACTCAAATACTTTCACAGCCAAACATATACTAACACTCACATGCTCTCATTCACAGATGCATGTACATACTTACACATATGTGTACAATCAGGTACACTTATGCATACACACACACACACAGACACACATACACATACTGCTCTAACCACCAGCTATATTCTACATCTCATTATTTGTGGGGATTCATGCTCTATTTCTATTCATCTGAATCTTAAATTTTCTTCTGATACTATTCAAAAGGATTATAGAATTAATTTAATATTCAATATTGATGTATAAGATTACTAAATTGGCAGAGTTATTCCTTAGTCCACTATTTACTAAATAAACACACAGAGACTTTTTTAGATTTTAATAAGTCTTAAGCACTGAGACTGGGAAGATCTTATCCTGCTCCCCAGCCAAAATCCCCATAGATACTTGCATATGCTCCGTTTTAGTCTGGTCTCAATACAAACTGTTTCTGGCTCATTTCATTTGCTGTGGCAAAACACTTAGACAAAAAACAACTTAATAGAGAAAGGATTTATTTTAGTTCACAATTCTAGGCTACAGTCCATCACTGCAGGAAAGTCAGGCAAAGAACACAAGGTTCTAGTCATACCACAGGCAAAGAACACAAGGTTCTAGTCATACCACATGTACACTCAAAAGCAGAGAGAAATGAAAGTGTGCCTTCTCATTTGCAGACTTGCTTGTGCTGAGCTCAACTCCTCTATGTTTATGGAGATCAGCACTCTCATCTGTCCAGCCTAGAGAGTAGCCTAGATGCTACTCACAGACGGTTGGGTTTTGTATCCAAATCCAGATTATAATCATTTACAAATATTTAGTTTATTATTTCATTTAAGTTTATATGTGTGTTTATCTCTGCATATGTATGATTATGTATGTGCTTGTGGATGGTCAGGAGTACAAAGAAGGCATTAGATATCCTGGAACTTGAGTTATAGGTGGCCATAAAGCACCTAACAAGAGACCCCAAATCTGATCCTTTGCAACAGCTTTAATTACCAAGTTAGCACATCCTAGAATCACCTGGGAAGAAAGTCTCCATGAGGGGTTATCTACATTCGGTTGAGCATGAGTTGGGATTGTTTTTATTAAATTAATTGATGTTAGAAGATCCCAGATAAATATAAATCAGTAGGATATAATGGATAGTGGTCCTAGAAGCTAAAAGATCAGGTCTACCAGGGCACTGTCAGGCTTTAATAGTGAGAGAGATGTTTGTGAAACAGATAGCACCTTGTGATCATGTTAGCAAAACTGGAGAGCTAGCATATGCTTTTAGGCCAGGGAGATTGGTGGTAAATTTCCTAGTTTCAGTACCTCGGAGCTAGAAGGAAGTGTGTGTGATACATGAGTTCAGAAGGTGTATGAGTGATTGTGTTTGGAAATACAGACTGGGGAGTTTGTTTTACATGGAAATAATGGTTAAACCATAAAAAAGTAAATGAACTCTGTAAGGGAGTGATCATGAAGGGTGAGGAGTTTTTATTTCAGAGCTCCTGTCTTTCTTTACAATATTTGTCTCCAACTTAGTAGTTTGCAGCCCTGTGGCAAACTTGGCTTGTAAATATCCCATTTGTTTTCTAGCTTTCTGTGGGTGTTCTAAGTGGCCAGCCTAGTTTAATCCATACATTTACCTATCTCCAATACATTTCATATCAGCTCAGAAGAGAGTAGGTATGTAAAAATTGCTTAAATATGTGAGCTGTACTCACATATAACACATCTTTCAAATGTGTGAGGGTCTAGTCAAAACTAAGATGATTTGAAGGCAGATTTGCTCATTTTAAATGTACCTTAATAACTACTCATAAATCACTATTTATGATCTATTACCAATGAATATTAAAGATATGAACATATGTAGTAATATTTAAAGCTGCCCATGTTTAGTTATTTCACTTCATATTTCCCCCTAACATGAATCTTGTACAAAATATTTTGCATGGTCATTATAAAGCACTTGGAAATAGAGATACTTTTCTACCATAGCAATTTTTAATTTTTCATCTTAAAGAAATGGACATTTTCTTCATTTGTAAGTACTATTCTATTTAAACATAAATAATAAAAACAGTTTATTCAATTTTTCAATTATCTCTTTTTTGTCTTTTCTATAGTGTCACTAGATAATCTTTACATAAAAATTATTTTATTTAGACAGTATCATCATGTAGCTATAATTGGCCTGGAACATGCTAGGTAGACCAGGGTGGCATTGAATTCATGGGCCCTGTCTCTGTTTTCTGAGTGCTGGGATTAAATGCATGTCCTTCCATTCGCATCTCAAATTAATAGTTTTAAAGAATGTACAGTTTTCTATTAAATAACAATGATTTAAAGAAGCTACATTTTTTATATAAAGGATTTTCAAATATTTGTTACTGTAGTGGTTAGTTATCTTTCTTTGTTATCATCTTGACACAGCTTTTGATTACGTATGACGCTTCTTAATGAGGGATTACCTGCATTAGGTTGGTCTGTGGGAAACTATTTTAATTAAATTAATTGTAAGAAGACCCAGTCTATTGTGGGAGGTACCATTGTCTAGGCATGTCGCCCTAGAGAGCCTAAGAGAAAGGAAAACAAGCTAAGCACAAGTAAGTAAGTAAACATGCATGCATTTATGCACCTCCCTTCAGATCTCAGATGACTGCACAATGAACTGCAATTGTGGAGACAGGGTTTTCTGCTGCTGCTGAGACATAAGGATTTGGTTGCAAAAACAAAGATTGTTTTTCATATTTTTATTCCATCATACCTCTGCATGTAAGTATCAAATTAGTATAGTTTTTAAATCTATTGTACTAAAATATTTGCTTTTTAAAAAAATCCAATTGAACTGTCATAAATTTGTTTAATGAATTTTTGCTTGGGTTTTTGTTTTTTGAAACTATAACTTAATTACAACATTTCTACCCTCCCTTTCCTCCCACCAAATCCTTCTTATATAACCCTTTCCACTCTCCTTCAAATTCATGGTCTTTTCTTCATTGATTGTTTTTCCACGCATGTATGTTTTTTCCATATATAACCTGTTGAGACCACATAATATTACTTGTAAGCGTGTTTTCAAAGACCTTAGCACTAGAGAACCAGTTGGTGTGCGCTTCTTCAGAGAGGACCGCCTCTCCTGCTCCCAGCTTCCCTCAGTTACCTGAGTTTTTAAACAGGATTGAGGCTGCATGCGCTTTCTCATCTATTTTTGACATATCTGTTGGTGTCCTTGATCAGTTCATATTTTGGTGGTAATATTGGTGAGACTTCTTGGATTTAAGATAGAATTGTGAAATTTTCTCTGCCTTTATAGTCTATAAACTTATATCAAATTCTAAGCATTAATGATTATAAATCATAATACCTACCAACTCTTAATAACTAAAATGAACTATGACTTTCACAATCAAATATTTGGTTAAGTTGTAATTCTGTATGTACAAATCAGCAAGCACATCCATCTCATTAGGATATACATTTTCTTTCAGTAATAAATTCCAACTGTAGATATGAAACAAATACTTTTAAAGATAAATTCATTATTTTACTTTAAGTTAAATTATTTATTTCCTACCATTACTATAAATGTCACTCAGAGGTAAAATGTATAGATCTGGGACAGGTGGCTCATACAAGAGATTCAGTAAATGACTGTAAAATCAGAGCAGTACATATTATATTTTATATATAAATATTTTAATAAGTACCAATGGTTGTTTTTGGTGAAGACTAGGGTCACTTGAGCTAACACAGCACGATAAAGAAAAGCGACTTGGAAAATTATGTGTCTATCTTCACTTCATCTCTGTAGAATTTAATAGAAGGAGAAAACTATCTGCGAGACTTTAAATTATCTCAATATTAGTAAGCTACGTGATTCAAGAAGATAGAATCCACCCCCTTGGTAATAGGCAAAGAGACATCTTGTTGGTGGTGTTCTTATATCAGTTAGAGTAGATGGCAGTCCTTTGTTCATCCTAGCTTGATGTTCAGCTTGGTCGCCAAAGCTGTCTTATGTCTAGTACTCATAAAAATTAAATCAAATTCAAAAAGCTAAGCATGGAAGAGGAAGACATAAAGAGATCCGTAGACTGCCTTTTGACCCACAGATCTGCCATCCAGCATATGGCACAGGTGGGCCATAGACACCCGATTACTCCACACTTTGAAGGATAAATAGGGGATGTCATTCAGGGGCTCACCAGCTGTATCACCAGCCTACAGCACAAGCCACCACAATATGTGAGTATATGGTGGACAGAGGGGGAAGAAAGAGAAGTGGAGCAGCTTGAGCATTATGTAAAGAAATAGAACTGGAGACTCAAGGGTGGAGAGAAGTAGCCTTTGTTGAGGATCTAGCTGTGCCACCTGGGACCATGGCAAAGTCCTAGCTGAATCTGCCATTGAGAAACATGTCTGGATCTGCGGCTACACAGTGGTAGTGGTCAGTGTTGATGTCCACGGTTTATATAACCACTAGTAACCTGGGAGTGTCCCTGGTACGCCAGGCACTGGGGACCATCTGGATGTTCAGAGGCTGTGTGTAACTAGCCTTGCTTCTCAATGGATGCTGCACTGTGGAGAGCTGGCCCCATCTCTCAGTAGCAGCAGCACTCACAAAAACGGGTCCTACCTTGTCCAGGCAGCATAGTGGAGCTGGCCCTGGTGGCAGGGGTGTGGGTGAACAGGCCCAAAAGTATGAGTTTGGGAGAGCTGATCCCACCATTCATCTGCTGTGGGGTGACCGAGGGGCAGAGGGTGATGCTCCCCTCTCTCCACCTCAGGCAGTCAAGAAAGCTGCCCCCAAGTTATCAGCTCCGAAGAGGTAGCCTTTCCTCTCACTAGCCGCAACAGTTCAGAGAGCAGACCAGGCTCCTCACCTGGACATCTCAGCAAAGCTGAGGATGAGGGTAATCCAGCCCTGAGGGCAAGAGCACAGGAGAGCTGGCCCTGCCACTCATCTAGTGTGGGTGGGGTGGGTGTAGGAGTGATGTCCTCCCTCCCTCACCCTTTACCAACTTTGGCAGTCTGGAGAACTGGCCCTGAGGTCAGGACAGCAGGTGACCTGGCCCTGTCCCTTGCTGGCTGAAGCACTTACGGAGAGTGCATCCTGCATCTTGCCTGGGGAACAGAGTAAAGCTGGACCTGATGGCAAAGGCAAGGGTAAGGTAGCCCCGAGGGTATGAGAGCTCAAGAATGGTCCCAGCCTCTCAAAGGCTGTAGCACTTGATAGAGTGGGTCCTGCACCTTAACTGGGCAACACAGTGGAGCTGGCTCTATAGGCATTGGTGCTGGTGAGCCAATCTTGAGGAAATGAAAGCATGAAAAGAGGAAGGGAGGAGAGCTGACTGTACCTGCTGCCCTTGTTGGCATTTAGTGACCTAGCCAGAGCAGTGCTAGAGAGCTGTCCTGGTGATGTGGATAAGGGCAAGGCAGCAGGCTGACTAGCTCAGTTACCACCCAGGTCCAGATCCAGGGCTTTGAATTGGTCCACCTCAAAATCTAAATCAGATTGAGTTGCACGAAAGGGCCAGTCCTGCTGTTCCAAAGCTGCAGGATCAGCTTCCATGATGAGATGTTTTCCGTGATTTGTTGTTGTTGTTGTTGTTGGTGGTGGTGGTGGTGGTGGTGGTGGTGGTGTGTGTGTGTGTGTGTGTGTGTGTGTGTGTGTGTGTGTGTGTTTTATTTGTGGGAGAGTTTTCAGGGGTGAATGGCAGATATGATAGAATAGGGAGATGAGTGGGATTGGGTGCATTATCTTAGGAAATTGTAAATTAGACATTGGAGAACAATTGCTATAAGATACTATCTTCTTTTTTATTTTTTAAAATTTTATTGATTTGTTGTGAGTTCCACACAATGCACACCAGTCCTACTCCTCTGAACTTTATACATATTGGATAAGCCATTTAGGTGCTAGATTCAATATATTCCTTAAAATTAAAAATATATGACCAGTGTACTATTGTGAACAAGTGTGTATGCTTGTTTTACACTTCAATAAAGTTGAAAATAACACCAAAGCACACGTGAATACAGGTGTGAGCACTCACAGTGAGTTATGAGCTGAGAACGCTCTCCTTCTTTAATTATGCTATTTTGGATTATTTTAAATTCTAAGACAGTGGAGTCAGAATTACATACATAGAACATGACTTGTTTTTGAAGAGCCTTCACTTTTCTTTAAACATGAAGAAGGATAAATTTCTGAATAAAGATGGCTGTTTATTTTGTTTCTAAACTTTAATCATGTGGAGAAAATGTATTGTAGCATTGCATAAAGAGAATGAATTTAAATGATGAGTGTATTTCTGATTAAAAATAGCACAATGAGGCAAGAAGTGACAAATGTGACTGGTACTTAAAGAATTCCCACCTTTACTTGAGTGTCCATTTGTGCAAGTGTCACCACTCTTTGATGATGTCACTTGCTTATAGTTATTTGTAGAGGGCCAGCATTCTATTTGGAGACAGAAAGTAAGTTTGCCAAGAGCTCTCAGAAGATAAATTGGTAATATGAGTGAGAAAATGATTGAAAATATTTTGGAAAGGTTAATCATAACATCAGAAATCTTCAAGACCAACTTAAATTAATGTTTTTAGGTGTTTTTGTCTTTGAGTCTTTAACATAGAAGCTCCTAAATGGCAAGGGTATTCATTTTATTTTTGGCACTTACAATGACAGGGATGTAGGAGTGAAAAGAAAAAACAACACAGTGGTAAAGATGAATATTATAATCAAATGCACTAACGCATATTTGGAGTAATTTTCTAGCCTTGGCAAAAAATTTTACATGGTGTGCTAGATTGCTCTTATTGTAAGCTTTACAAAACCTAGTGCCACCTGGGAAGAAGGAACTTCAATCAGGAATTACCTCAAGCAAATTGCCCTGTGGTCATGTCTGGGAAGAATTATCTTGATTAATAATTGATGTGGGATAGCCCAGCCCCTTGCCAGTGGCAACATCCCTAGACAAATGGGCCTGGGTGGTATAAGAAGCATGGCAAAGCAGGAGCCAGGGGCAGAAATTCAGTAAGCAACACTCCTCCCTGTCCTCTGATTCAGTTCCTGCCTCCAGGTTTCCAAGTTGTGTCCCTCCCATGAGTCCCCTCATGGACCAACTGTGACTTGGGAGTATGAGATTAAATAAACCTCTTTCTCCCCAAGGTTCTTTGGCTGTGGTGTTTAGCACAGCAACAGGGAAGTACCTGGGACACATGGTAAACAAACAAACAAACACAACAACCAAGAAACAGTAACAGAGAAACAATCTGTGTATTAAAGTTGAATACCAGTAAACTGAAAATCTAAAATAAACACACTTCAAAAAAGTTTTGGTTGCTTATCTATTGCCAGAGATTTTCATTTCATGAGGTAAATAATAGCGACAGTTATGATAAACTACAACCAAATTATAAACCGGATATGAGCCGTACATTAATTTGGGGTATAAGTGACATATCATCCCTGAGACAGGTGGTTAGGAAAAGGCAAATATTCTCAAGTATTTCAGACAAGGTCGGTCAATCTCTCATTGTTCCTTGTTGATAATACATAGGATTGTGCATAGGATACAACAATTATCTATGTTATGTGAATTTTCTTGAAACACATAGAATTTCTGAGTGCCAGTTTTTTCACATGAAAAGTTATGATAATCTGTACCCACGTTTGGTGCATGGGAGGGTTACTTTAAGTAACTGCACACTGCACATTATCTGTCTTCTTCATTGTTTTAACTTTAATTATTCACATGTAACTTTGGTAAATGTCCACTGCCCCAAACACTCTGAGCTTCCTGTCTTACTGTGACATCTCTTTCTTCCACATATTTTCACCAGAATCCTTGCTCTTGTACTTTCAACCCATTTATTGTTATAAAGACCATTGTAAGAATAGTACCAACAACAGGTTATGTTCATTTGGTCTTGTTGGAGACAGATTTTCATACTGTAAGATGGGCTGGGATAGAACTCACTATCTAGATAAGTCGATAGTAAAAAGTAAGCCAATCATCCTGCCTCCAATTTCCAAATGTTGGAATTACAGGTGGAAACTAACTGCCAGATAAATATTAGAGATTGTGATAAATAATTTCCATGCATATTCTTTAAGTGGCAATTCTCTATGACAAAACACATGGAAATAGTAAAAAATGATTCAGAGATATATTTTCTGGAATGTATTGCAACAGTTTGGTGGCAGAACTTGAGATCAAAGTTAATCCGCAGATCTTACAGTCTCCTCAGTTTAGTGTAGAGTATGTTTTCTCATAGGTGAGGAGGCAAAGAGAATATAAGGAGAGTGTAGAGATGAGGGCTCTGAGGGTTATGTGTCATTTAGCTGTTTAAAGTTGTCAAAAACATTTATTTTCACTGACTAAACCCTTCTATCTTAAGAACATCAATATAATTTCTATTACTTTGGTGACATTAAATAATTAACAGTATCATGAAATCTGAAGATTTTCTTTAAGATATATGAAAACAGGGTGAATATTGAGTTAGGATGATTCTGGCATGTTTCAGCTTCTCAGGAGTCAAAAGTGGAAACTTGGAGTAAAGAAGTGGCTAAATCAGTAAGGCATTTAATGTGTAAACACAAGGAATTGAGTTCAGATCTTCAGGACCCATATAAAAACGGAGGATGGCGATGTGCCTTCTATCAGCAGTAGTTGTGGGGACAAGGAGGTAGAGAGTGAGAGACTCTCTGGCCAGAAACAGTGGGGCAAGTCTGTGAGCTCTAGTCTCTGTGAGAGACACCATCCTCCAAATATGCACAGGTGAGTATATATGCATATCACACATGGGTAAGATGTACAGGAACAAAACTAGAGATACTTGAGCTTATTTGTTTCATGTATAGTACAGTCTCCACATCTAAAAAAAATCAGTTAACTTGTACACAAGAGGCACTATTAAAATGATTTTAGTCAAACAATTCAAAGCTGTACTTTCATCTCATTTACTCTGAACAAACTGATTACTGTTTCCCTACATCTAGGATTGGGATTACTTCGCTTCATGCTTCCCTACAAGTAGGGAAGTAGCTGAGTATGGCTTTCTGCATTGGAAGGAAGTGCCCTCAGAGTCTGGAAGAGGCATTGGTTCCTCAGGGCCAAAGCTGCAGGTGATTATGAGCCACCTGGTAGAGATGCTGAGAATCAAACTGGAGTCATCTGCAAGAACAGAATACGATTTCAACCAATGGGCCACTTCTACAGATCATTACCTATTTGTTTTAGTTTACATGGTTTATTTATGTTTATTAGCAGATTGTTGACATGGAACACCACATCCCTCAGTGGAAAGAAAGAAACTTGGGTACCAATATAGGAGGAAAATTATTGTCTGTCTTCTGAAGTGTAAATATTCTACACTGAGATATTTTTGTTATATTTTCCCATGAATATGTTACCACTGTGTAATGTTAATTATGTAATTGTTAAAAAAGAAAAAGAAGAAACTAAAAGACTTTGTGAGAAAAATAAGAAAGACTTTCCAATTATTGTCGATGACAGGTGGGAAATCAGTGAGGGAGAAAGAGAGAGATTTTTATCCAGAGGAGACCAAAATCCAAGAGAAAGGGAACAAATGCTCACTTAGATGTTTTTATAACTGAAAACATTTACTGGCCATGTTTTCTCAAAGGGTGGATTGCAAATAAGAAATCTGTGGCATATCTTTATTATATCATAGCCTGAAAGTATTGTATAATAACTTTATAAACAATAACGGTGTCATTTATAATTAAGGCTGATTATATTTTCCAATATCTGGAGCCTCAGTTGGATATCAACTCATCTAGTGATATAATTTCAAACCTGTCATTCCTAATTAATCATGCCTGTTGACTGGGGATGATTGTTGTGGGAGAATGTTACAGGAATGTTATTGTATTATTAAAATGCTATTAACTAATATGATATCCCACAGAATGAGACAGATCATGCTTGGAAGCATCCACTTATATAAATCATGAAACTTTTTCTATAAATAATATTTTACCTATAATTCTAAAAATATCCATGTAAATTATAAATATAATTTTGAATTTTAAAATAAAACACATTAGAATATATGGAAGAGACATTTGTGTCTTGAGTAGGAGAAGTAAATTCAAAGTCAATTTTATATTTGGAAATTCCTACTTTAGCAAATGATTCTGAGATTATCCCTTTATTGAACTGGTCATAATCGTTAAGAGACTAGGTCAAGCTTTCAACCTCACCCTGATACATAGGATGAGCAATGTTCTGTTACCCAAATACTTCTTCCATTCCTAAAGGACTCTCCTTTATCTTTGATTTTTTTTTCAAGTTTTAAACTGTTTGCTTTGCCATTGAGAAGGACCAATAATTGTTTGTCCATTGAAAATGAATTTTTTTACAACACAGTATGAGGCAAGGGTGAGAAAGGAGGATTGTATTTTACATTGAATATTAGTGGATCACAAAGTTATCAACCTGGAATCATTTTCCTCCCCAGTGCCTCATGCATAGCTTAAATAAAACCAATACAAATTCACGCAGTCATTCCAATCGTAACTTCTTAAGAGCTTAGGCAAAAACAGTCTCTCAAAAATCGTTTTCTAAAATCCTGTCTGTTGAGGGCAGAAATGAAGCCACTCGTTTGCTTTTCTTGCATTCTTCAAGCACACACTAGTTTTCTAATACGTACTGGGTGGAGTGTTAAGGATCCTCTGATGTGGTGATAGGGCCTTCCCAGTGAATGTCTGTGCTCCAAAGGATGAAACAGGACCAAAGGAGAATGAGCAAAATGAAACAAAACTCCACCAATTGGATATATTATAACTAAATCACTGACTAGATGGGATGTTTCTATTTTATATAAAAACAAGGAAGAGATGGAGGAGGCAGGATCAAAGAGTGATCATGAACATCTGAGCTCTTTTGAACCATGTATCTATAGTTTTCTTTACAAGTACCTCCAGGAAAGTGTGGTTTTTAATTTACTACCTTAAAAAGGCATTTGTGACACCAGAAGAAGGAAGGAATTAATGTAATACCTTGAAATTCTTAACTTCACAGTGTAATACAATTGATTCCAATGATTATTGGTATTCAACACCAAAAATAGTCATCAAAAGTGATAAGATATTTAGAATCAGTTTGTTAATGTCAAAAAAGAAGAAAACTGAGCAATGAATTTATGAAAAAGTACTCAGCATTGAAGATCTGAATAAATCAATGGAAATATGAAAAGTATACAGAAAATAAAAGCAGAAGATAAAAAGCTGATCAAATATCAGGTATTCAACAGTACTAGAGAACAGGGGAGTTCACCCTTAAAAAACTTTTACAGATAAAATGGAAAATAGAATTAAGAGAAAGGAAGTTATTGAGGAGCTGTGAGACACTGGGGAGCATAACAAGAAATAATTTGATATTTTCTATGGCAATGCAGTTTATCTGTGTTCTTGACTGGGCCATGGTACATCAAAGGATTTGGGTACTTGTATTTCTTTGTATCTATGGGGCTTTCTAGATGAGCTCAGCACTTGAACCTGGCAGTGTGAAGCAGAATGACCTTCCCAGTAGAGGTAAGTATTATCCAATCCGGTGGATTAGAAAAGGAAGTGGTATATTGATACATAAATAAGAGTATATTTGGGCTGGAGAGATGGCTCAGAGGTTAAGAACACTGACTACACTTCCCGAGGTCCTGAGTTCAATTCCCAGCAACCACATGGTGGCTCACAACCATCTATAATTAGGTCTGGTGCCCTCTTCTGGCATGCAGGAGTACATGCAGATAGAACAGTGTATGCATAATAAATAAATAAATCTTTAAAAAAAAAGAGTATATTTAACCACAATTGAATAGATCTTTGTATATTGATACAAAATTAAAGGTAACGCTTCCTAATGGTATCATACCTAGAGATACTTAAAAATAAAATGTGAAGCTCTGGCCTCTTGATACCAACCGTCTAAAACGGTCTAGGATAGTTAAGTAAAACAAACTCCTAGTCATGCAAACATGTCACTTTGTTAGCTACTATGACAGTCTATCACAGATATTCTCTAAACTACCCAGTAATCAAGTTGCTAAGAGACAAGCAACATTTGCTTATCTAAATACAAGAGATGGATAGGGCATCTTCAAACACCCCAAGAGATCTGCAGAATATGGCATTCAAAGATGTTATCTTAAATTAAGATTTTCTTTTCTTCTTTTTTTTTGATATGGAGACATATCAGCTCCTGACAGCACCCCCTATTCTACTCCAAGTAGAAGATAAGCATCGAAGAACCTCCACTGTAAGATGGTTGAATTAGTGGCAAGCCTATCTCTTGGCATGAAAAAACCCCTTGCACCAACTGCAGACAGACTGCTGTCCAAAAAGGACAAAACTTGGTAGCAGGGAAGTCGACAGCCTAACTCTGCCAAGACAGGGTAGGTAAGTCCTTCATAATCCCTGCTCTGCAACAAATGTCTGTCAGAGAAACAGGACCCAAATGCTGAAGACTGATGCAGGAATGTATGGAGAGAAAATGGGAACTGTCCAGGCAGTCATTGGTATGTCCTTTCTTAGTTTTGGAAGCTGCAGGCCCTGCACTTCCTATATAAGCAGATATATTTATCCCTCTCAGGTCTCTGAGGTGGTTGAAGAATAGACAGCTAGAGTCTCATAGTTAAATTTTGAGTTGTTTAGGAATCAAGAGGGTGTTATAGATCTAAGAAGATACTCTTATAAGTGTGTTGCAAGTTAATATGAACGTTGAGTCAGATATAGACCTTTAAACTCATGGAGATGGTTAGATAGTAGAATGTTAAAGTCAGGGGCCAAATATGTATAAACTGGACATTGGGAAGGTATACTGGGCCATTTAACTCTCACAAATGTGGCATATTTATATCTGTTGTTTTGTATAATACTTACTGTTATAAGAGAAGGAACCATCTGTTGGACTGAAAGGGGAAACTTCTGGGGGGAAGAGGGTGGAAGGGCGGGATAGGGAGGGGTTTGTGACTGAGATGTAACTTGAAGAAAAAAAAATAAAGTATTTATAAAAAAAAAGAAAAAAAAAGAAAAGGAAGTGTCTGAATGGAGTTTAACCTTTAAGGATTTCTGTCTACTCCTACTGTAGGTACCACTTGCTCTGAGAACATCACAATGGGATTGGATTCTCTGTTACTGTCCTTAGGGATTCAGCATACACCACTGAGTTTACTGGCCCTCCGCCTTGTGGGTGACAGATGATGAACTTGGTCTGTGTAATTGAGTAAGCCAAAACTTTACAGCATATTCCTTCATAGACACTAGAAACATAGATCAGCAGTTCAGAGAGTTTGCTCTGCTTGCGGAGGATTGGATCTCAGTTCCTAGCACCTCCCTGGGGAGCCCACAACAGCCTGTAACTCTAGATACATGAGATCTGATGTTCTCTTCTGGCCTGTGTCGATACCCACATGAACATCCATGCAGGTACACACACACACACACACACACACACACACACACACACACACACACA
>CAJQZJ010033615.1:4345429-4379679 GCA_907164525.1 Lophiomys imhausi | reverse complement strand
ACACACACACACACACACACACACACACACACACACACACACACACAAGTTCCTAAGGTATGCTTTGAAATAAATGGGAAGATTTACACAGTGAAGTGTATGTTAGTGGTGAACATGTGTTTTTGGTACACATAGGTAAATTTTAGTAAAAAGAAGTAAGGGCAGGGTGTTGTCATAAAGCAAATAATAGCAAAATAATTGACTAAGGAGAGAAAAACAAAAACACCCAGAACAAAAGTCAGAGGCTGAAGAATGAGGCCTACAATTGTGCAGTCTGCCGATTTCTCTTCGAGCCTAAAAACATGTTGAAAACATGTTGAGAATTTACATGTAACATTGCAGAATTACATAAACTTATTCTCCTTTCAGTGAACTGTAAGTCTAGATTTGCATATTTGTCTATATATGTCTATATACATATATGTGTGTGTGTTTTAAACATATATAATATATAATTACACAAACATTCACAAATTTACATCTGATTTAAATCTCTCTGAAAACTTTTCAAACATTTATTATAGAAGATGGAGAGGCCACAGAAAGATAATGCAAAAAGGAAAAATGTAGCTCTTAAATAATTTGATATGTTGATGCTGATTGAATATTAAGTAGTAATGTCATATTCACAAAACTAATTCCTGTTTAAAAATAACATACTGAAATAAAAACACAAATCATATGCTTTCTAAGATAAATTAAAACTAACTTCAGAAGGAGGATAATTAGTGTATATGATGAACCAGGATTAGCAAGGGTCAATGGGAGCCACATCTAGGAATCTGTGGTTTACCATATAATACCACTGTCTAACATATAATACTACCACATAATGTAATGTCTGTTGAAAATTTCCCATTATAAGAGTTTAAAGTAACATCAATAGTAGGTTGAGCCGTCTCCAAATGCCCCACCATAAAGCACCCACAAAACTCCTTATAAATAATTACTTGGAAGCAGGAAACTTTTCTCCTGGCTATTCTTATATCTCATGTCCAGATCTGAGAAAATTAAATTCAACTGTTTATCAGGTTGGATAACTTAGTTGTTGAACTGGACTTTGGCAAAGAAGGAAAGAGAAAGAGAAAGGAAGGAGGAAGGAAGGGAAGAAGAAAGGAAGGGAGGGAAGGAAGTATAATTTCTAGCAAAAGTTTAGAATTAGATTCTCCTGTTAATTTAAGTCTCACTGTAGTTCCTTTTCACAGCTATGACTCTTAATCTCCACTTTTGAAGTCATTATGTGCCTTAGCAATGATGGATCAATGTTGTCTAGAAGTTTGAGTGAGGAAATGTGGTGTAATTTTTCCATATTTTACATATTATTTGCTTAGACTTAAGCTCAGATATCTATATATTGGTATTTTTTTAAACAACAGAATATGTTCTCTTCATTTAAAAAAAAATTAAAATAGGTTTCCTTAGGTACCAGTCCATCAGCAGTGATCAATGTGAAGACTGATAATGTGTGCTCACAGACCTCTTTTAGGCAGAGATGTGGCAGAGTGGTGAGTGTGATTGCATTGTATGAATTCTGGTTACTGTTATCAATGTTTCTTTTACTTTTTTTGAATCTTTTTTGGATGTCAAATAATGAATATTTTCTAATTTTTGTTTTGAAAAAAAATCAAAAGCAAATTTTGGGTCTGGTGAGATGGTTCAGTGATAAAGTGATCGCTGCGTCTTTTGAGTGCATGAAGACCTGGGCTCCAACCCAGCATCAAGTCAGAGGCAGGAACGGCTGTGCACCTATGTAACCCTACATAGCACCCCAGCAGCTCCTGGTCAGTTACCCTAACCTAATCAGTGAGCAAGCACCAGGTTCACTGAGACATCCTGTCTCAGAATACAGAGAACTTTAATGAAAGACATCTGATGCCAGCCTCTAGCTTTCACATGCAGGCCCACATGTGCACATGTGAACAAGCACACAAATGTGAAATTCAAACATAACGTGATGGAGAGCTTAATGAGAAACATTTGGGGAAAATGTTCTAGGAGAAAAGACTACTGTGGGCTGCAGAGGTACCTGGGAGTTGGCACAGGAGCAAACACACACAGGCAGCCGTGAGATCTGAGCATGCTTAAAATATATCTCTTTTTGTACACACAAACTACGCAGTCTGATTGTCACCAGGGAAGCTGCCATGAAATATATTTTTGTATCTTTTCTTCAAAAATGAAATGACTATTTATAAATGTGTCCAGAGTGTGGACAGAGTTCTTCTCATGAACAGAACAGAAACTATGAGACTTTAGATAAGGAGATGAGAGAGAGAGCCTTCTCAAAATGACTCTGATTCAAGCCCCTAAGAGGGACATCTCAGAAGTAAGGGATGTTGGAAAGGGTATACTCTGGAGATTGCATTAAAACTGGGAATAATTCCAAAGAGCTGGATTGTAGAGATCAGCTTGGTGCATGTGATGTGCCAAGAGTGAAACATTAAAAAAAACACCCAAGCTCAGAACTTACACCTGATTTTAACTGCCTCACAGGGTGAGGGGGCAGGTAAAAATGATAGGTCTGTATACCCAAGGATTGCATTCAGTCACTAAGAATCACATTAAAAAGTGTAAAGTAGGGTGCTGTTTAGACTGGGAGAAAATCTTCACCAACCCACATCTGACAGAGGGCTAATATCCAAAATCTACAAAAAACTCAAGAAATTAAATGCCAAGAAACCAAATAATCCAATCAAAAAATGGGGGAGGGAGCTAAATAGAGAATTCACAAAGGAGGAATCCCTAATGGTAGAGAGACACTTGAAGAAATGTTCAACATCCTTAATCATCAGAGAAATGCAACTCAAGACTACTCTGAGATTCCATCTCACACCTGTTAGAATGGCTAAGATCAAAAGCTCAAATGACAGCACATGCTGGCGAGGGTGTGGAGAAAGGGGTACCCTCCTCCATTGCTGGTGGGAGTGCAGGCTTGTGCAACCACTATGGAGGTCAGTCTGGCGATATCTTAGAAAACTTGGAATAGCATTGCCTCAGGACCCAGCCATACCACTTCTGGGTATACACCCAAATGACTCCTCACCGAATCATAAGGAAGTTTCCTCATCTATGTTCATAGCAGCCTATTTGTAATAGCTAGAAACTGGAAACAACCCAGATGTCCC
Organism: Lophiomys imhausi; assembly: GCA_907164525.1. Taxonomy (NCBI): domain Eukaryota; kingdom Metazoa; phylum Chordata; class Mammalia; order Rodentia; family Muridae; genus Lophiomys; species Lophiomys imhausi. The sequence continues at coordinate 4,376,554 of CAJQZJ010033615.1, read as the reverse complement.
TCAACTGAAGAATGGATTAAAATACTGTGGTACATCTGCACAATGGAATATTACTCAGCTATCAGAAACAATGAAATTATGTAATTTGCAGCCAAATGGATGGACCTAGAGAAGCTCATCCTGAGTGAGCTAACCCAGATTCAGATGGATGCACATGGCATCTATTCACTTATAGTAGGATTTTAGCTATATATTACAGGATATCTATACTACAACCAACGCACCAAAGGGAACAGGAACATAGACTTTTTTTTTGTTTGGATTTTTTTTGTTTTTTGTTTTTTAGTTTTCCCTCCCTGGCAATGAGACACTTTTCACTGGTGGTACTGCCTTGTAGGCCCCCAGTGTATGAGGAAGCTCTTGGCCCTCATATGACTTCTGAACTGGGGTGAGGGACAGTTATGTAGGGACACTCCACTCCAGAGGAGTGGGATGGAAGGGTTAGGGGGTAGAGGGTGGGGGGGGGCGGGGCTGGGAAGGGGGGAAAGAGGACAATATGATGGAGATGTAACCTGAAGCAACAAATAAATAAATTTATTTATTTTAAAAAAAAGGGAAAGTAGTGACAAGAACCTACACCCCTGGCACTCCTAAGGTTAGTTGAGAGAGGCAGAGTGTTTTAGGTACTTTTCATACTCGTGACAAAATACTAACCAAAATCAATTTGGGAAGAAAATGGTTTATTACGTTTTCTAGGTCAGAGTCTACCATTAAGTGAAGCTTGTAATCAAAGCAGGAATTCAAGGCAGAAACCTGGAGATAGGAACTGAAGCTGAGACTATGGGGAATAATGCTTATCAGCTTTCACTCCATACATTCCTCAGTTTGATCTCTTATACAATACAGAGTGGCTCCAGTCATATTAGTCATTAAGAAAATGTCTTACAGACTTGTCCACAGACCAGTCTGGTAGAAGCAATTCCTCAAATGAGCTTCTCTTTTCCCAGGTGAGTGTATCTTGTGTCAAATTAACACTAAACTGATCAGAGAAAAGGTAACAAGAGAATTTCCAGGGGGCTTACTTACTATCTTGCCTGGACTATGCACAGTGGTCTAAAAAACAAACTCTGATTCAATGAAACTGAAGGTAAGAGCAGAGTCTTCTTAGTTGTCCACTGAAAACACTCTCATGTGCACACATGCACATGAATGTAAATAATTTTTTTTAATGAAAAAACATATAATGCCCAAAGAAATAACTTTGAAATCTGTGCCTTAGTTTTTGCAATGAACCACAGAGCTCTGGTCTAGGTACCACATGGGAACATCATCTGGATAGCTTTGCTCCTGCCTAACACAATGTGTTCTGAATGATTGCAGGAAGTAGATAAAATAAACCCAACATCACATATGAGGTTGATACTTTTATTTTATATGTGTGTGTTTATGCATTGTTCCATCATTTGCTGATATGTAACACCCATCATTTATTATCTCACATTTATGTATCTGTTTAATCCATCTGTTCTTCCATTCCATCTATGCATCCATCCAACTACCCATCCATCCATCTGTGTGTCTGTCCATTGTCCACCAATCCATCCATCTATCCATGCATATATCAGTTTATAGGAATAGCTTTCAAACTGCATAATAACATTGCATTTTAAGAAAAAATTTAAACATTCCTTGAGTTGTAAATATATTTTGGTAGTTAAGGTATAAAATTTCCTTTCCTATTTTGAGCACATCATGTCTAAATGCTAATCACATTGATGTTCTTGACTGCATGTATATAGTGAGATTATCTTTTGTAATCTGATATTTCAAAGGTGAATATACCTAGTAACATTCCTGATTGTATTTTCACATCTGGTAGAAGAAAGCTGAAATGTTCATACTTACTCATAAATAATGGTAGAAAAGAAAATGGTGACATAATAATTGCCAATAAATAGTTATTTCCATTAAAAGGAACTAAAAATAAGTTCTTCTGACTGAAGAATTCAAGAAAAAAAATTTGTGAAGATACTTGAGTCATGTTTTGAAAGGCAAACGGAATTATTTATTAAGTCACTGCCATCTTGATAGATTAAACACCAAAAGGCAACTGTGAGCAGTTGAATTCAAGAAAAGTCTTTTGAAGGTATGAAGAATTGATTCTTTTGGGGAAATCTGTGCCAGAAAAGGTTGTAGGTTTTCCAAAATAACATCTTCAGTCTTTTACTTCTTTCCTACAATACATACAGATTGCACTGAAAATTCTATTGGGTCCAGTGTACTTCCCTTGGAACACAGGATTCAATAAAATATTTTTACAGGTATAATTGTTAACACCAAAAGGCTAGAAAGATCCCATAGACATTTTTTGAAGTCCAGAAGGAATCCTCTTTGCATTGACATAGGTCCATCAGGGCCAATCACTGTCCTGTTCTTCATCTTCTCCTCTTCCTGTCTCATTTTTTGTGTGGCTTGTTCTAGTATTCTTCTTTTGACCTATGTATTGTGTGCCATAAAATGAGTTTTTGTGGTATGAGTTTATTTAAAAAAAAACAATTATGAGAATGTTTTTGTTTAACCCCAGGCGTGAGACTGCTTAAGATCACAGGCATAGAATATTTAACTGCCTCGTGAGATAGCAGGGACATGGCTTAGCCAGCTGCACCACATAAACTCTGAGGACTTGGGAAAGAGAAAAAAGCCAGAGCCCTGAGAAGTAAGGGACTACACATAAGGAAAGGATGCTACAAAGAAGAAAGAGGAGGCTACAAAGAAGAAAGAGAACCCTGAGGGGTGGGGACTACTAAGAAGAAAGAGGTTGCTGCTCTCCATGCTGCTGATTCTTCCTGCTGCTGTCTCCTGGATTAGTGGACTTCTGCTGAGACTGGTGTTGCCCCCAAAGAGCTGAGGACCCTAATCAGCAGGAAGTAACCTACAGAGACCTACATCCCTTCTCCCTCTAACCTTCTTTCTCTCCTACCTAGTATTCGGGGTTAGGAGGTACAAGGGTTGGAAGGGAGGTAGCAGAATTAAGTACAGTAAAATAATTAGAGTGAATAATATAATGATAAAGCCATTGTGCTACAAGTTTTCTTGAGAAGATGCAAGCAGATTTAAATAAGAGATGATAACTGCTATGTTCTGAGAGATATATGATGGACAGAGAAGAAAGAATGGATCAAATTAAGGAAAGAAAGCCATCTAAGTGATGATTTCTTTCCTAGAAGTGCCTTGTCTTCTACTTGAGGAATTCGGTGTTGTCGATGTATGCTCTTCCACTTTCTCCTGGGAAGGTTTAATCTCACGTCTTGGTAAATGGAAAGCCATCTGTTGTAATGTCTTTATCCCAATGAAGGAAGACTGAAAATACATAATTCTGATATTTATCAAGGGGAAGCGATTGTGTTGGAGAGAAATGTGTTCAGACAGAACAAATTATTGAAAGTAAATTCTGCACATTCCTGAGAATGATGATGGCGAATATGATATTATTATAAAATGAATATATTGGCAAGTATATTTAAATGACAACTCAAACATATCTAGTTCTCTCAAATGAGGAAATATGCTGATCATAAATAGTCTGTTATCTACTTTTAGTGAAATATAGTGTATTTTTATACAGAACACAAAAGACAAATTTTATAGCTAGATTATAATTTTGTATTTGAGACTATTTTTATTACTTAAAGTCTCTGACAACATTGAAAATAATCCTAACAACCCCTTAAAAGTTGAATAAAATTACAAATGAAACAAAAAATCAGAGGAAATGCTAATAATTGGAACTTTCCATATAAAAAATGTTTCCTGAATGTGTAAAATGAAATAAAATGTGTTATCCCAAATTCTTTTTAATCAGAGTGCTCATCACTGCTTCAGAAAGAACACTAGAAAAGTGGGTAAACCCTATACATATGATAGACAAGCTATCAGCTGCCTCTCTCCTATCTCTCTCTGCTCATCTGACAGGTCTATGTACTCATGATTTTGGAAACATATTTGTGTTCAAACACATTCTTCCTAGCATGTGGTTTAGCATTTCAAGTATTTTCATAATAAATAATCTTATAATTTTTTAATCCCTGATAATTATAGAGAAATTAGAAAAAGTTAGAGATACTTAGAAATGGATCAACTACATACAATCAATGTTTGTGGCCTATCCATTGATATTCCTCCTGATTATTGAAGACTTTTGCAGTCTCTCCAAAAGATTCATTTTGTTTCTAAATATATGTAATCTCCAAACTCCAGTTGATTTGGGTTAAATAGATGTGTCCAGTGTGAGTGTATCTGAATTCCCATTTGGGCTGAGAGCCCAGCTTTGCTAGCCCTGTAAAATGAAGGGACACTCTGAGCAATACTATTTATCTAAGGGTTCAGTCTCATGCTTGGATATGCATGTGGCCATAAATTTCAGATGATATATGGAGTGGGAAGCACAGAAAACCTGAAACTCTAACAGAGCTCAAGGCTCACAGCCTCTTTTTTTGAGATGCTTTGGTTTTATGATCTGTAGTGGGTACCACAGGGTTTTTTTTTTTTTTTCTGAGTTCAATAAAGCAAAAAGGATGCCATTGAAGCTGAAAAGCTTAACAACCACTTTGCCTTTATTGAACCTGTAGCTAATGTACTGAAATAGCAGGGGCTTCACTGAAAATGCAACTTGGGTTTTTGTCTCAGCATTTCCTCATGATAAAAAGCTGAGTTTGCTTTGAGTTACCTAAAAGAGGTAGAAGGGGAAGACACAGACCTGCCCTAACTCTGCCTGTCCTTTACCCACACAGACTCAGAAAACCCTGCTTAGAGATCCCAGAACCTGCTCCTCCTGGAGCCTTCCACCAGGCAAACTCTGGTTTTAGGGACTAGAACATCCTCATCAGGACCCTGCTTTCTTAGTAATTTGACAAGAGTTACAAAGGTGATCCTCTCTTTATTCCAAGGCCAAAATTATTTCCATCTAAGAAAACTGCAGTGCTAGGCTTTTTCACTAATTAATTAAATAACTTTGGAATTCATTTCAGGTTTCCTAACCACCTGTGTCTGACGGGATATTCTTTTCATCAGATGGAGGAATCTGAGCTCTGCTAAAACTGATTTACTATTCACATGTGAACTATCTCTGTTTACATCTTACAACCAAAGAAGGAAGAACACTACCTTCATAGTTCTGGGCATTTAATGTTGCTCAGTTTTACTGAGGTTTGTGTGGTTAGGAATCAGGGTGTCTCATGTTCTCTGATCCTGCTTAAGTACAGCTGATAATGCTGAATCACTCCCCAGTGTTCTGGGGGAATTTTATCTGGATTATGAAATGTTATTTCCGCAACCTCATTCAAATGTGCATCAAGAGGCAGTGGCATCTAAAATCCTACTCTAAATGACTAAATCCAAACAGAACTTCAGAGCACAGTTCATATTGAGCCCGCCTCTCGTTACCAGCCACATTAGCATGTCCAAGCATGATTTCAGACTGAAATCACACAGCTGACTTCTGTGGTTGTCACCATAGTTCCTTCAGCCCGGAAGACACCCCTGAGTTCTGTCTGACATTGACCTTCTTCCTTCTTTTCCTACTATATATTCTCCAGTTTTTCTCTGACCTTGAAAACTTCATGGCTCTGTCAGTATCCAGGTGGAAACTCAACCTCAACTTTTATTTATGTCTTTGAATATTATGTTGCTGTGCATGTGTGTGGGGAGAGGGTGTTATTGCCCCAAATCAACCCAGGTGTCTTCTTTCATGTGTCATCATAATTCTTTTCCTACTTTCTGAGTCATAGAGTGTGTTGGCTGGTTTTAATGCAACTTGATACAAGTGAAGGTTATCTCAAAGGAGGGAACTTTGATTGAGAAAATGCCTCTATGAGATTTGTCTGTAGGGAGTTTTCTTTATAGTGTTTGATGGGAGTGGAGCCAGCACACTGTATGTGGTACTATCTTTGGGCCTAAGTTTTATAAAACAGAAAGGTGAGCAAGTCGTGAGGAGCAAGCCAGTAAGCAGCACTCCTCCATGGCCTCTGCATCAGCTCCTTCTTCCAGGTTCCTGCGCTGTTTGAATTCCTTCCTAACCTCACTGCTTTCTATTATAAACTGTTATATGAAACTGTGAGTGAAATAAAGTCTTTCATCCCCAAGTTGGTTTTGGTCATGGAGTTTTATCACAGTTATAGTAACCTAAGACACAAGGTCTCTTTTTTGATCCTGGAGCACACGTGGATTTGAATGGGCTAGCTGGGCAACAAGCCACAGGGATCTACCTGTCTCTGCCTTTTCAGGACTAGATTACAAGTCTGTGCCATCACACTTTTTACAGTCTGTATGTGTGGATCTGAGGGATAAGTGCACTTGTGAGAATGAGGAATCCAGAAGATGGTTCGGTTCTTGAGTTGTGAGCCCTAGAGTTGTGAGCCACCTGACGTGTGCTGGGAACTAAATTCTTATCCTCTGGAAAATCAGCAAATATTCTTAACTGCTGAGTCATCTCTCCAGACCGTCCCAGAGCTCTACTCACATGGGTTCTAGGGTTAAACTCAGGTCCTCACTCTTACAAGACAAGCCTTTACTGAGTGAGCTGTCTTCTCAGCACATCTTTGAATAGCTTCAGCTTAATTTGTATTACTAGGATGCAATTTACACATCTCTTCAGATTTTATTTTTTAAATTAATATTAGCTCAAAAGCTTTTGAAAATGTTTTATTGGGTGGAGTATGCATTCCTTTATAGTAGTCATTTATATTTTGTTAATATACCTACAATTTCAATTGTTTTCATCCTAATGTGTGTGTGTGTGTGAGAGAGAGAGAGAGAGCATGTGAGAGCTAGAACTATGAACATTTTTAGAAGTCAGGGAGTAAGACAGAGTATATAAACACTAAAATCAATAGATTAAAAAATCTGCAATCAAATTCATGTTTTAACTTACTGTAATGTCATTAGAGTGTTGTTGGTGAAAGTTTTTTTGAGGGGTGTTAGTAGGTAAGTATATATTTTAATTATAGCCTTAAACTCCAACTTTGATAGCTATACATTCTGGGTTTTTTGTTTGTTTTGTTTTGTTTTTCAGTTTTTGGGTTTTGTTGTTGTTTTCTCTTTTTTGTTGTTTTTTTGGTTTTTTTTTGGTTATGAGATATGGTTTCTCTGTGTACTCCTGGCTATCCTGGAACTCGCTTTGTAGACCAGGCTGGCCTTGAACTCACAGAGATTCACCTGCCTCTGCCTCCAGAGTGCTGGGATTAAAGGTATGCATGACCATGCCTAGCAGCTATACATACTGTTTTAAAGCAACTTAATACATGTAGACAACGATTTAATGTGATCAGATTCACTGTTAAGGTGACAATGTCCTGTACAGTGTGGCAAGTGTGTTGGGATAGAGTTAGGGTCACCTATATACTTGTATTAAAGAAAGATGGGTTAGAAATTGATTCAAGAGATTTCAAGAAATATAATCAACAAACTGAATTGAATTGAGATAGTCTCATGGTCCCCAGAGATTTTTTTGTTTTCCTTTCTTTCCATTTTTGTTTTTTATACAAGTCTACCTTTGTTTCTCTTTCTAAGTTGTTGAACACTCCTGTCACCTTCTAAATAGAAACCAATTGATTTCTTGCTTTAAAAACAATTAAACAAACAAACCCTGATCTTTGCCTTTTATATGTTAAAGTAACCTTAGAATGGAATTCCTCCTAAGTTGGAGTTGGTTTATGTATGTTGTGTGACTAAAATTATCTGTTGATAGTATCATTCACAGTAGACTGTGTTGCAAAGACTTGTGCATAGATACAATAGTGAACAAAGTCACTTTAATACCGAAGATTAAAGCTCTTGAACGTATGTTTTAAAAAATTATGAGTATGAATGCTGGTCTGAATGTTAGGATCTGCACCACATGTATATAGTTCCTGTGGAAGTTAGGAAAGGTTATTGACCTGGGTTGGAGTTATAGACAATTGTGACCTGCAGTGTAGATACTGAGAATTGAACCTGGGTCCTCTAAAAAAACTGCCTGTGTTCTTAACTGCTGAGCCATCTCTCCAAGCCTTGATATCATACTTTAAATAGACTTTCATAGCATATACAAAGCATACATTTCAAAAGGTGCTAAAATAGATAACAAAGAAATGTATTTTTAAGAGCATAAGTAAATTGAAAATGTGTTATGTTCTAGTTCTTCAAAAAACATGTAAAATCCTACACCTGACCTGACATTTAATGTCCACTGTGTTTGATTTCTCAATGTGATAAAAAGAATCAGTAACTTTGTCTTCTAATTGTGGATATATTGTTTTAAATTCATATATATCTACTTCAATTAAAATGCCCATATGTTTACTTTCTATCCTTAAAAGGTGTTAATACCTAAGAACATCTTCCTTCAGAGTCTAATTCTTATCAACAGGCTTTCTGAACTCCTACTATTCACACATTCCTTTCTCCCTGGTAGCTGTGTTTGATTTCATCTATGAATGCACTTCCATTCTTAGGAGACAGGCTACACAAGCTGCATATACTCTGAGTCCCAGATGGGGGAGAATCTCCTATCATTACTTGCCATTGTCCCTGCAGTACATCAATTAATGTGGACCAGCAAGAAATTAGCATTGATATATTAAGAGGTTCCAGGCCAAGTCTTCTTTACGATTCATTTCCAGTAGCATATACACCTTTAAATATATGTGTGATATCCTCTGAAGCAAGAGTTTTCTTTTCACACGATGAAACAAATATAATAACCAAAACGCAAAGATGAAGATGGCTGAACAAAACAGTAAGTGACCTGACTCCACAGCACAAGTGCAGGCAAATCATACTCTGAATGCCAGTGTGGCTCGGGGACCCTGGTAGGTTGCTCGTGCTTCAGTGGTCAGTTCTTTACCCATGCACATACTAGAAATAGTTCAGTGGGTTAAATGTGCATGCATTCACACACACACACACACACACACACACACTAAAGAGGAAGTAAATGTGCTTGAGGGTTTGTGTGTGGAAAGGGTTAGATTGGAGAGAATGAAAGATGATTAGGATCAAAGGATCAAAGTTCACAGTATTCATGTATGAGATTTTCCAAAGAAAAATTGTAAGCAACCTTGTATTATTGGAATTTTCAGTTATGATGAAGTAAATAGTACTCAATTAACATTCTCAATCACTGACTTTCCAGTGTACAAAAACCTTCTGTTCACCAAACTGAGTGACTGTCCTTACTGAAGACTATCTGCCTTAAGCTGTTCTCTATTGTATTCATTTAACTGGAAATTATCTACCTTAAGGTGTTCAGCATTCATTTATTTACAAGCTATTTACTGAGAACCAATGATAAGCCTGGAGCCATCTAAAGCATTTGAGATATATCAATCTGGGAAATAGAAAAAGAATGCCACTGCTTATGGGCACCTGATGCACCGGAGAGAAAGACAAGAGGGATTAAGAAGACAGATCTATGCTATACAATAATTCAGAAATTGATCAATGTTATGAAACAGAAAAAAAATACAGCCTAGTAGCCTAAGGAGAACAACTTCCGTAATACGTAGCGCAGCAGTGCAGAGGGACACCAAGAGCCATGGCACTTGGCACTTTCTGAAAGAGATCGACTGTTTAGCCATATAGATGTGATCAAGGAAGAACTAATGCCAGGGAGAAGGCTGGGGCCAAGGTCCTTTGTCACAAGTTTCAGCGGCCAGAATATAACAACTGAGAAAGAGGATTCAGGAATGTGCTTGTCCACTGTGGAGACAAGGGACAGTTATTGGTAAAAACCAACAAAATAACAACAACAAACAGGGGCATGTGACGAACTGCCATCTAGGACAAAGCCTGGCAATAAGAACGTTGTACCTCCTTGTCTGAGCCAATCTTTAACACTAAAATTAGCATATGAGTCCGTTTCTTTTTCTTTCGTAAAATATTCATCCAGTTGTCCCAGTCCCACGCTCCTACTCATTTCTGCCATACCCCTCGCTACCTAGTATCAACTCCCTCTGGCACATTAAATCTCATCAAGACTGGCTGCCTCCTCATTTGCTGATGCAAGACAAGGCAGCTCTGCTAGAAAAACGGGGTCCAGAGGGAAGCAACAGAGTTCAAGTCAGAGACAGTACCTGCTTCAATTGTGAGGGGATCCACTTGAGATCCAAGCAATCCAATAGATTCATATATGTAATGGGCCTAAGACCCTCCATGCCTGTTCTTTGGTTGATGGTTAAGACTTTATGAGTCTCTCTGTGACAAAGTTAATTGGCTGTGTAGATCTTCTTGTGGTGTCCTTGAACCCTCCTACTCTCTCAATCCTATCCCTAACACTTCCACAAGATTCATGAGTTCTGCCTAATGATCATCTGCTTCCATTATCTGCTGGATAAAGCCTCTCAGATGGAAGGCTATATTCCTGTCTGCAAAGATAGCAGAGTATCATTAATAGTGTCAGTTGTTGGGTCCTCCCATAATTCAGGTCTCAAGGTGAACCAGTCATTGATTGGCCATACCCTCAATCTCTGTTCCATCTTTTATCCCTGCATATCGTGTAGACAGGACAAATTTTGGGTTGAGCGTTTTGTGGGTGGATTGATGCCCCCCTCTAAATTAATACAGAAAAAAAAGAAATACGAAAAAAAATATCCAAACAAGTTGGGGATTTTAGGTATAATTTGCCATGATGAATAATGTAATATATCCTGCAAACAAACAAACAAAAAAACCATTCATCCAGAAGAGAGGCATGCTTTCCCATACAAGACAGAGGGAAAGAAGTAAAAACTTGATGCATCTTCATTTTGTTTTAAAAAAGAACATATATTCTAAAGTTCTCTCAATTTGATAAATAATAGAATTATGATAAATACTTTATAAGCTTCCTTTAAAACCTGACTTATATTTTAAAATGTGTTCTGGGAAGAGATTAACATCAGAGAACAAAATATGCCTCTCTTACAGCGGCTTGTTTCCTTTTCCTGTACCTTCAGCTTAATGAATCCATTAAAAGAATGTTAAAAAGTCAGCTGATATTTTTTTATAAAACCTAAAAAAGAAAAACTAGCAAATAATAGCATTGGCATTGTTAAATCTTAATTAAAAAAATAGAGTCTAGAGGACATTACTTTTGAGGAGGTCACATGACCATCTAGAAGGCATGAACTCTGTTGTGTTATTGAGAGCCATAATGACATCATAGCCATGTCCCCAGCTGGGTAGGTTTCTGAACATCGGGGCAAAACAAACTCCATTTCTTTGAAGATGATAAGCAAAGGAATAACTAATTTTGTAAGTGTTTAATATAAAGAATATTTTCCAATCAATGAGTATAACTTTATATAAATGATACGCTAGCCCTTAATCATGTCAATAAACAAAGAAATAGAGATTTAGAGAATTAAGTAAAATGCATATTTTCAATTAAAATTTTATCAAATAAAGTATTCAGTTTGATTGAAGTGATGTTAAGAAGGACTTCCCTCTTTGTAAAAGTCAATATTGATATAGATAATTCTATTTCTAAGAAGCAGTAATCCACAATAGCCGTAGATTGCTTAAATACTGACTGTACTCCAGATGTTTGGCTGCTGGGACTCTCAATCATAGGATTAATTCCTTTTCAGTGTTAAAAGAATTATCTACAAAGATAATTCTAAGGATATTTGATGTAAGATGATACTTAGACTATTAGTTATTTATCAATGAAACAAGGTATTTTCTTTAAAATATGCATAAAATAACATGAAAATGTTTCTTATTCCTTAAATGTCATTGAATTAAATATAAAATATGTAGATATATTAACATATATACACATGTATTTATGAATGAAATGAAATAAAATGTAAAAACTTTCTAATAGCTTAATGTATGTAGTGCTTTTTTTCAGTGACTTTTCCTCTACTACACATTTTCAGAAATGAAGATAAATTGATTCTGTTAAAATTAAAACAACAACAACCAAAATATCACAGTGGCAATGTTTCAACTTGTGCATCAATCAGAAGTTCCCCTTGGTCTTCATCTGTATAAACATGTTTGTGATTAAAAAAAACAGTAGACACATTTATTTTGAAGTTTGTATGCAGAATTTTGAATTTCAAGACTGGAAACGTGTTGGCATAACACTGTTTAGTGTTGCATCCTTGTTCTGTGAAATGAAGTTCTTCCTGCCCCTGGCATCAGACCTTTTCAGGCTTCAGTTTTGCCTCTTTCCCTATTGTATGTTCTCTTAAGTATGTTTCAATTGATTCTTAGGGCTATTATCATGCTCTGAATTTTTGTCACCAAAAATTATACATAACCACTCAAAGGACACTAACTGTGATGCAGTTATATGAAAACTGAACTAGATAATGGATATTTGTCACTGTTGATTTGTGATGTCAGTTTTCAAGAACTTATGAGGGATGCCTCAGCCTCCACCTACGATTCTGATTGGGGACTACTTTCCTCTAACAGAACTGCAATGTCTGTCCTTAAAGGAAGAAAATCTTCTTATACCTGATGTGGCTTGATGAGTCCGCAAGGTTAGGCAAGGGGAGGGGAGATGGAAAATGGAGAAGGGGAGGGGGAAAAGGGGGAAGAAGGTGGGAGGTTGGGACCGGAAGGAGAGGAGAGAGGGGACTGTGATCAGAATGTAAAATGAATGAATAAAAAACAAAACCAAACAAGCAAAGAGTGTGTTTGGCTTGATATTCACATTGGAATTGGCAGACTGCACAAGGCAGAACTCCCTTCTGTAAGTCAGTGATACACCTAGGAGATGATTGCATCACACAAATATTCACATTTAGGCATAGCAGCCCTTTCCAAACAAATATTATATATGTTCTCTTATTTGACCTCATAAAGCTGGAAAAACTAAGTACATTAACTTAGTGAAGATAGCTCAGGATTACTACAAGGATGTCAGGGGTCAGGGAATGAGACTGAATCAGAGTTCCATTTTTTCATCTCATTCTGCATGCTATGCAGTCCTCCTCCTCCTCTTCTACTCCTTCTTCTCTTGTACTTCCTCTCCTTTTCTTCTCCTATTCCTTCTGCTTCCTTTCTCTTCTCTTCCTCCTCTCTGCTTCTTCCTTCTGCCTTCTCCTAAGATTGTTTCTAGAAAGTTATAACACAGTAAACACAGCCAGTTGCCACATTGGAGACTTGAAGCATGACACCCAGGCCTGGATATGTTACTCAGGGCTTAGAAGGTTTGCCTAATAACAAAGGCTTTGGCTTAGTACCTGGCAGAGTAGGAAGAAAGAGGTAGACTTTAATTGTTTTTTAATGTTTATTTATTACTTCAGGTTACATCTCCATCACAGTGCTCTCTTTCCACCCTTCCCAGTCCTGCCCTCCCACCCTCTTCCCCCTATCCCTTTCATCCAACTCCTCTGGAGTGGAATGTCCCTACGTAACAGTCCCCTGCCCCAGTTCAGCAGTCATATGAGGGCCAAGAGCCTCCTCATACACTGGGGACCTACAAGGCAGCAGCACTATTATTTTAAAATTTTTAAGGGAAAAATGGGACATGACATTAGCTGAGCTCTTAGAGGTTGTTTGGGGTCCAGTTGAGCATTACCTATCAGCCAGAGTAGCTAATAACATGAGTCCAAGGTCAGAGATTGTAAAAGTTTCCCTGATGATTATAAATGTATGTTTTCACATGTAAAACAGGGAACCAAATTCTACAGAGAAAGAATGCATAAAACTACATCTCATTTAAATATTAAATAGAATTTTCTAATTGGAATACAAAAGATTTTAAACCAATTTTTAGAAATTGGTTTAAGCATTTCTTAGGTTTGACTTATTTTCCTGATGCCTCTAAGTCTCTGTAGTGTGAGGTGTCATTACTAGGCCTTTCCTCTTATAGTTGGTTTCTTTCCCTCATCTTCTCATAGATCATAGATCCTAGTTCCTGGTGCACTCATTTCCAGCTTCACGTATTTTACTTCTTACCTCTAACTATCTGGTTTTGTTTGTTTGTTGTACAATAGTCTAATTCTAAATAAATATAAAGTATATTAATAAACTTTGGAGGCTGTAGAAACTGATCCTGTACCCAAGTCACCACTTAAAACTTCTCTTAGCACTATAGTCAAGTGTTCTAACCCATTTCAGGAAGAACCAATAAAAGCAATGTGGCATTCAGGAAAAAAAAAATAATTTAGCATATGGGATTCCTAAGCAAGCAAGCAATCTCTCTCTCTCTCTATGTATGTGTATGTTTTTGTGTGTATCTGTGTTGGTATATCTGTCTGTGTCTCATTGTCTGTGTTTCTCTGTCGTTGCCTATATGTCTTTTTCATCTCTCACTTGTAAATTATTTCTTAAATGAAAGGCAAACATAAAATGAGGCCCAACAGAGCAAGAGGAAGTTCTTAGCCCTCATGTGACTGATGAACTGAGGGGGCTGATATGTGGGCCCACCAACACTGGAGGAGGATAGATGGGAGAGGGGCTAGAGTGTGAGAGAGTGGAACCAGGAGGGGAGGAGGGAGCAGACTGTGATCAAGATGTAACTTGAATTAATATATAAATGTTTAAAAAAGACTGTATTAAAACTATAAAAAATAAAATAAAATGAGGGCTAAAATACAATATACACATCTACCCCAGAAGGATATGGTCTAAGCTATTATGAGCTATGCCATGATCTGATCTTTGCTTTTAGCCATTGTTTGGAATATGGGATCATTTCCATCCTGCACATATAGCATTTTAGTGACTTTATTAATTTCTTTCTTCTATATTCCTTCTATTCCATCCACAGAATGTAGGTGACTATTATCTACTTGGAGAAGAAGTCTATGACTGCATCTGTCTGTCTTCTTTAACATCAGCAAAGATCTTTCTGCACTTTAATCACTGATCTTTTTCGGTCTCTCTCTAATAGAATGCCACTTAGTCCTGGGAGGCATGGAAGTCCTCTGCTTCTTCATGAACGTGGTCAGGTCTGTCTGCAGTTTTATTTCTTATGGGACATGTAAGGGACTCTGCTTTCTAGGTCTGCTGGAATTCATTCATTTCACTGTACACAATCTCCATATTTTATAAAGAAATTTGAGCTTAGCTCAGCTCAGCTACTCCTCCTCCCTCACATGAGCATTGGAACCCACTAGGCTGCCAGAGCATCCCTTCATGTCCTTCCTCTGACAAAAATTATTACAATACAGGAAATTATAAGCTGCTCCTAAACATATTAGATTGTGTCTCGGGTTTAGGAACATGCTAATTAGATGTGGACTGAGGAATGTAGCCCAGTTGGAAGAGTGGCAGCCTAGCATGTTCAATGCTATGAATTTAATTCCCAGTACCATATATACCATATGTGGCAGAACCTGTCAGTAATCTCAGCCCTGTGGAGATAGAAACAGGAAGATCAGAAGTTCTAGGCCATCTTCTGCTATACAGTGTGTTTAGTGATAGTCTAGGCTATAAAAAAAAAAGAAGAAGAAAAAATAAACAAATACAGAGACAAAAATATCAGTGTGTGTGTGTACTTATTCATGCATATACAAGAGCATTATTTCTAACCTGTCTGGTTACCACTTCACTGATTACAGGGTGATGCTGAAAGTGTTTCTTGATCACTTTCTTCCTTATATACTGAGGCAGGGACTCTTAACTTGAACCCATAGCTGAAGGGTTTAGGTTTTCCAGCTAGCTAGCTTCTCCAGGGATGTCATCTCCATCCCTGAACATTGAGATACCTTGTGTGCTTGTCACTGAAGTGGGCTCTCAGAACCCAAACTCTGTTCCTCATGCATGCTTTCATGGCAAGCACTTTACCCTCGGAGCTGTCTCCCCAGAACACAAGGCAAGGTTAGAGGTTTGCACTGCTATAAACAGTGACCCTGTCATTGCCAGGACATCAAATGATGAAAAGTGACACAACTGCTTCCAAATGTCGGCAGCATTTGCCACACTCAGTGCCTTTGGGTTTGTGGCTGCTACATCAACTGTAGTAAGACACAGCTTGCTCCTGGAGGAGAGGAGGGCCTCTTGGTGAAATCTTTGTAAGGTGAGGATGTGAAAAGGACATAGATTAAAAATCAATTGAAAGCAACATTCACAAAATGGTATCTTTCGGCTCAGGAAATCGTTTTTCTTTTGTTTCCATCGCCTAAAATTGGTTGAACTTCATTTTTTATTCAGAGAGGGTCATAGAAAGGTTGGTGAAGCCAGTTGCCACTTCTCAGGTGGGGAATAAATGAAGCAAAATTCTATAGTCTGGATACATCTCCCAAAAAGTTATTGTTTTGTATTAAAAAAAAGGAGATTGTACTTTGACAAGAAGGTGGGAAATATACATGTGCAGACATAAAGACATATCTGTACATAAAATGAGCCAACAATAACATCAAGGATGCTATTTAGATACCATTTTTTCTCTTAAATTGAATTATATTGAATTGTGTTTAAGCAAACTATGGATCGAAAATGAGCATCCAACTCATATTTATTTGTAGATTTTGAAAGAGAATTGGAAGCCAGGGGAGAAATATAACTTTAATAAATGAAGACACTCAGCTGGCAAGGTGCATTCTTGTGTTTGTGGAAAAATCTCTGTGTTGGAGGTAGCATACCATAAGTACATTCATTTTCTTTTAAACTCAGAGCTAATACTGTTACTAGATTATTTTCCTACTGTTTGTCTACTTTTGCACGGATTGACTTTCAAAACAGATCAGTTCTCTGAATTGGAAGGACTTGGCTGGAGTTTCAGTTTGAATGTGAATAGGCTCACATCTGAACACTTGGTCTCCAGCTGCTGACGCCTTTGAGAAGTCTGTGGAATCTTATGCAGCTGGAGCCTCACTGGAGGAAGTGGATCCCTGGAAACAGGCATAGAGGCTTCATAACCTGGCTGTTACTCACTGCTCACTATGATTCCTGAGTGTGTGTATGCAGTCTGGCTAAGTAGCCTCTTGCTCCTGCTGCTGTGCCTACCAGACAACAATGAGGTGCATCCCCCTGAAACTATGAGTCAAAATAAGTTCTTTGTTTTTTAATTTTTTTTCTTGTGATGTTTTGTCTCAACAAATAAAAAGTAACTAACATAGCTAGTGACTCGCATATAGCTAGTAGCACTTAGGACTTCAGCCTTTCGTGTGGCACTGTTTTCATTCAAATTCTGTTACTTGTGAACATGACCATGTCTCACAACCTTTTTTAGGGTCTAGAAAGAGAAAAATCTAGCTTCTTATAGTCAGGTACATATAGATTTCAGTTTCTGTTCTCAAAATGATGTCTGGTTCACTTGAGATTTGTGTGTGTGTGTGTGTGTGTGTGTGTGTGTGTGTGTGTGTTTCCACATCAGAAAGTCTAAATTCAGAGATTATTTCAACAGCATTTCCAAAATTATGTAGCTTTGTACTTAATGTGGAAATGAACCTCGGACTACTTAACATTAGACTTAACATTTCCTTAGCTCTGTGTTTCAGGCAGGTAGATTTTACACTGAGTTATCCTTGCTTCCCTTTTATCTGGTATAAAGACAATTGCAGGGCTGTCTAAATAGTAATGTCCAATGGAACTTTAGTTATATATAAATAGTTAACTCCAACAGACCTGAAGAAGCATGTAAGATAAATAAAAGTAGTGTTGCTTACGTATTAATTACCAGTTTAATGTATAACTTTTTCTGTGGAGTATATGGCCTTGATATCACCTTAACATCTGTCTTTAACACGCAGAGACCCTGACTCTGTATATGATACATAACACTTCTTTCTTTGACATACTTTATGATATGTCCTGATAAATTTGATAAAAATAAATTACATTTCGATGTTTTAAATGTTTGCAAGATTAAAAACATCATTTCGCCAATTTCCTCTCTGCCTGGTCTACTTGTGACACAGCTAACCGAAATGAGCTGCATGCTGTTCCCCATGCACCACACACACACACACACACACACACACACACACACACACACACACAACACAAACACACACACAACACAGACACACACACATGCACACACACACAACACAGACACACACACACACAGACATACAGACACACACACACACACACGCACCCACACACACAACACAGACACACACACACACAAACGCACACACACACACACACACACACACACATCATCATCATCATCATCATCATCATAATCATCAGGACAAAATGGCAGACTACAGAATAAGAAAAGATCTTCCCCAACCCTACATCCAACAGAGGGCTAATATCCAAAATATATAAATAACTCAAGAAATTAAAAATTAACAAACCAAATAACCTAATGAAAAATAGGCTAAAGAGCTGAACAAAGAATTCTCAACTGAGGAATCTCTAATTGCCTAGAAGCTCCCACTTCCTGTATAATCAAATATATTCATCCTTCTCATGTCTCCGATGTGGTTGAATCACATCAGAGATATAGTCTCACAGTTAAATTTTAAGTTGTTTTAGAATTAGAAGGATGTTCTAGGTCTAAGAAGATGTCTTTAATTTGGTAATGCAAGTTAAGATGGAAACTGAATTAGGTATAGAACTTTAATCTCTTGGAGATAGATAGATAATAGAATATTAATATTAGTTACCAAATATGCATGGACTTGACATTGGGAATGTAGGTTATACCTTTTAATTTTCATGATTTTGGCCTAATTAATAAAAAAATTACTAGTTCTGAGAGAAGGGGAGAGGGTGGGAGGGTAGGACATGGATGGGTGGAGAGAGGGGACTCTGATGGAGATGTAACTTCCAATAATAAATAAACATAAAAAAAATGAAAAAAAAGTCAAAAAAAGAAAAGAAATGTTCAATGTCCTTAGTAATCAGGGAAATACATATCAAAATGACCCTAAGATTCCATGTTATACCCTTCAGAATGGCTAAGATTAAATACTCAAATGCCAGCACAGGTTGGTGAGGATGAGGTTCAAGAGGAACACTCCTCCATTGCTGGTGGGAGTGAAAACCTATACAACCACTTTGGAATCAATCTTGTGGTTTCTTAGAAATTTGGGAATAGTTCTGCCTCAAGATCCAGCCATACTACTCCTGGGCATATACCCTAAAGATGCTCCACTGTACCACATGGACACTTGCTCAAATAACCATGTTCATAGTAGCTTTATTCATAATAGCCAGAAACTGAAAACAACCTAGATATTCCTTAACTGAAGAATGGACAAAAAAAATGTAGTACATTTATACAATGGAATATTATTCAATTATTAAAAACATGGTCATCTTGGAATTTGCAGACAAAATGAATGGAACTAGAAAAGATTACCCTGAGTAAGGTAACCCAGACCCAGAAAGACACGTATGGTATGTTCTCACTCATAAGTGGATATTAGCCATATGGCACAGGATAGCCATGCTACAAACCGCAGACACAAAGAAGCTCAGTTAGAAGGAGGGCTCAAGGGAGAATTCTTGAATCTCATTGAGAAAGGGAAATAAAATAAACATCTTATGTTGAGGAGGGAACTTGGTGGGAGAGGGCAGGTTGATGAAGGGGTAAGGATGGGGGGTGAAAGGGAGAGGAGGGCTGAGAGAGAGAAAAGAAATCAGTGTGGCAGAGGAGTGCTCTGGGACTGGGGAGGCTACAGAGAGTCTATAGGGGTGACCATAGCTGAGACTTCCAGCGGTGGGGGATACGGAGCAGTGGGGAATATGGAGCTACCACCTGTAGTCAGGCAGGACTTCCAGTGGAGTGAGGGAGACACCAACCCACTCACAAAAGCTTTGACACACAATATGTCCTGCCTACAAGGAGTGCAGGGATGAGGATGGAGCAGAGATTGATGGAATGGCCAGCCAAAGACGACCCAACTTGAGACCCACCACACGGGAGAGAGTCAACCCCTGACACTATTAATGATACTCTGCTCTGCTTCCAGTCACAAGCCTAGCATAACCATCTTCTGAGCTCAGGGAATCTTGTGGAAGAGTCCGAGAAAGGATTGAGTGATCCAGAGGGGTCAAGAATTCTACAAGAAGACCTACAGATTAAACTAACCTGGGCCCATGGGGGTTAACAGACACTGAACCTTTCTAAAGAGTATACAAGAACTGGACCTAAGCCCCCTACACATATTTAGCAGATGTGCAGCTTGTTCTTGTGGGTACCCAAGCAATTGGAGCCGTGCCTGCCACTGACACTGTTGGCTGTATTTGGATCCCTTTCCCATAGGTGGGCTGCCTTGTTTGCTCTCTGTAGGAGAGGGTGCGCTTAGTCCTTCTGCGACTTGATGTACCAGGGTGTATTGGTACACATGGTACCTTAGAGAAGGGGAATAGGGAGTAGGGGGATGGGGTGTGAGGGTGGGCCTGGAAGGAGAGGAGGGAGGAGCCTGATATCAGGCTGTAGAGTGAATAAATAAATAATAAATGAATAAATAAATAATAAATAAATGAAAAATTATTAAGCCATAAGTAGATAACCACATTTAACATGGGGAAACTATTAAGACCTATCTCCCTTAGAAATAATAATTGCAATTTTCTAACATAATTATGATTATACCATCTAGGAAATTAGAAATTTTGCTTACAAGAGAGAACTTTTGGGGAACACGTGATATCCTTCATCCGATATTTCAATGTGATTGTAGAAGAATGAGAATTGAACAAATTCGAGTCTGTGGAGATTTCTCAGTGGTCAAGAGTGCTTGCTATGCAAGCATGGAGAACTGAATTAAGATCTACAGCTCCATCACTCTCCAAATTTGTAACTCAACACTGGGTGAGTGGGGTCACAGATAGGATCTCTGGAGATTGATGACTGATATCTTAGCTTCAGGTTCAGTCATGAGCTCATCTCAAGGGCTAAAGGAGGAGACCTATAGTATAGGGCAACTGACCTCCTCTAATCTCTACCTGCAACTATAGGTCTCCCTCTCTCTCTCTGTCTGTCTCTCTCTCCATCTCCCTCTCTCTCTCACACACACACATACACCCCCACACACATACACACAGAAGGACATACATGAAGCACAGATATATATATATATATATATACACACAAAGAATGTATTTAATTGTATTTTTAATTGGATTTGGTTTTAAAATGTTGGGATTAAGTTAGAAAATAAAAACTAAAAACAGAACAGAACAACTCCCTCTTGTTGTGTAATCTTGTCATCCAAAAATGGAACGAGCTATTTAAGTAAAAATATACATACCCATTTGGGAAAAATTAGGGGTAGACATCTTAAAACAATTGATGAAAATTTTATACAAGTGATTTTATCCATAAATGATGAATGATGCTTAAAATCCGACTCAAATTGTGACAGTTACTATATATTTGTCATAGCGTTGTGAGAGACAGTTATTAAGTATTTTATAAAAGAATTTCACACCAAGAAGGTGTGTTCTTGCTCTGTTGCAGAGCTTTATGGTATTCTACCTATGATGTATGTCATTTATTTGCCTTCCTCAAGATTAGTCCTCACCCATAGACTGAATCACTTTGAGGGCCACTGGACACTTCAGAAAGTTGGGAAGGACCAGCCCTGCTCTCTGTCCTCCTCTTTGTAGCCTGGAAAAGCTCACCAGCAGGAAGGATTTATAAGCTGTGATCTCACTTTGACCATTTCCTCAGGGTTTTCAGGTTCTCAGCCGGGTACCATCCTCTCCTGGCTGCCATTCCAGTTTCCTTATGAACTCAGCAGGCGACATTTGGGTCGATACTGTTATTTTCCACGTTTAGACCCTTTCTTCATTTTTTTTTGACTTTTATCTTGAAACAAATTTTAAAATATGGCTTTGCTTTCCAAAATCAAAGCTATTAAAGTCCCAAGCTGCATCCTTTTACAACCAATTCCCAATTGATGTACCATGCCACGTCACACCACGTTCATTTGTAGCTCTTGTCTCTTATCATTATGCTAGTCGATGACTGAGCATGGTTGACAGGCTGAGCTTCTGGATGCAGTGTCCTGCTCATTGATAGGTTTCTTTGGGGCTTCACAAGAAATTCTACCATAGCATACAAATATGAATGCTTGCAAACCAAACTACATACTAATTAGTTTGACCAAAAGAGTCTAAACACAAAATACCTGGAATGTGGCTTAAAATCTGAGAAATACTGTTGTTATTGATTTTTTCCAGGTATATTTGATCCTGTCTGCTCAGTGTATTGTTTTTCATTTTTTGTTTGTTTCTTTTTATAGGTGACAGACGTTTGGTGCTCTAAAAAAAAAAAATCTTCCAGGAAATTTTTAATTGAAGTGATATACAAAGCTAAAGACTTTGTATATAACTGGCTTTGTAGTAATTCTGAAAAAAGACAAAACACTCCCTGAACTGTGCAGAAAATATCCCCACTTGATTGATTGCATTATTTTAAAATGCAATCACTAGCTTGACCCTGTAAAATACATTACTCTTCCAAGTTCAGTTTTCAGCACTATTGAGTTTGTTGTCTAGAATAGGATACATTTTCTATGACATTAAAACACTCAAAAAAAACACTCAGTATTAGTATTATTTCTCATTTGGATTAATAACAGAAGACATGTATGTTCCATGATGTAGGGGACTGAGAATTCAGTGGCTTAAATACTCTTTGGAACTTTCTAAGTTGATCAATCCATGAGCTCTTCATATTGATTCTTACTGCTACTTTGACCTGGAAGGCATATTGAATCAATCCAGGTGTAGAGACATTTCCTGTTAACTCAGGCAGTACACTCTCTGTAAGATAGTAGAATTTTAGCTAATGAAAGTTTCAGGAGGAGAACATAAAATCATCTCATGAGAAATTTTTCAATTAAACCAAGTCACTCTATTATAAGATTATAGAAGAAAACTCTCACCCCCCAAAAAAATCTCAAAATAAAACTAGATTTTTAAAATAATTAGTGTTCTCATTTGACAAATTCAATGCCTTATAACTTATCAAATTTAAGATTCAGTCTGTACTCCTACACAAGTCTGAATCTCATATTAAAAATTCCAGTATCTTCTATCTACAGACACATAGCATGGCCAGTTTTCAACAAAACTCTTTGAGTGTTAACAGAAAAGGAAAAAAAAAAGATCTCTCATGTATATAGCACCTTTCAATCAGTGTGTTCTTTGTACACTTTACTTGGTTAATTTTCTCCTTCAATACACGTGTTAAACTCCCACGGTCTATCAGCATTTTTATGGGGACTATTTTAAGATTATATTAGAGAAAAGATTTAGCAGAATAAAAAGTGCTTTGTGAAGCCTTCCTTCAACTTAAGGAAATTCAGGTTATTTTTGCATTGTTGAGTTCTATGTGGAAATATTACTGAGGACATAACAAAAATGTCCAAGGGATTTGCAATAGGCTATTGTTAAGCAGGGGGTTGGTCACTTAAATAAGAAGTATAAAATAAAAAGAAATCTTTAACTGAGTGAGAGTTACATGAAAGAAGTGCAGGTGTGTGATCATTCTGAGGGTCCTTTTAGATAGTCTTTTATATTTTCACACCCCACTAAATTACCCTTTGTCCTTTCTTCTACTCTAGTGTTCTCTTAATAGCTCTTCTGGTCATATTGTTGGACTCATTGTGAGGAAAGTATTGGAAACTCATTTAATTCCATAACATGATAAATTAGTTACTTCTTTACTTGTCTATAAAGGATAGCTGTCAAGAACAACTTAAGGGAGGAAGGATTATTTTGCCTCACAGTTCAAAGGTACACTGTTCATCATAGCTGGGAAAGTATGGCCGCATGAAAGCTGCTGGGTACGTGGCACCTGCAGTTAGAAGCAACAAAGTGAAGTGGAAAAAATTGGGGGCAACACTACCCACAGTGAACCACTTATTTCCATAAAGTTCCATCTCCCTTAAGTCCACAACTTTCCCAAGCACCAGATCAGGAAAGAGTAGGGAAATGCTAGAGGCTGTGGGGGACATTTTACATTCAAATACAACACATGCCAACTAGTAACAGTTTTATATTTTTTCTCTGTGGTTTGGTGTTCAAATACAAGGTAAGGCTTGCAAGTGTCAGATTAAAGAAGCTTAATTTTCTCTTTGCCTTCGTGTCATGTAACAAGAGTGGTCATCAATTGTTTTGTGTTTGTTTTATGAGGTTTACCTTAAACTAATGAATGCAGGTGAAAAAATGCAGAGATCTCTCAGGGATGTAGTTCAGCTTATTGTGAGGCAGATTTGAAAAATGTTTTAGAGGTAGGAAAAGGGTAAATTATTTTTTTATATAAAAGGTTAGAGATTCAGATGAAACTTCTGAAAATGCTTTCTAACCCCAAGACATACTTAAAGACATGGCTTGGCTGTTGCTATATGGGGTGAAAGTTAACATATGCTATTAAAATAAAAATATATGATAGCCAATGACAAAATTCATTTCTTCAATCTAAGGGAAAGGATTGAAAGCTTATGTTGTATGGTTATAAAAGAGCTTGAAAGAAAGCCACCAAAGATAAAAATGAGACGGTGCTGATAATGGCCTTGGGGATGCACTGTGTCTTACCTTTTGCCTAATAAATTTACAGTTACACCCTTCAAAGATGCCTTCTGAGTGAAGGACAGTGTAATTCATTTTGGAGAGAAAGTGAGATGTTTTCAACCCAATGTAAAGGAAGGTGATTTAGAAAGACAGAAAACAGTTACCCAGATTGGAATAATGTCAAAGCCTATAGATTAACAGTCCTGTCTTGTGAGGAGTGGAAAGGCCCCTCTTTGCTCACTAGTCATTAGAATCTTTCTAACTCAAAAGAAAAATGAGCCTCTCTTCCCACTGAGTCCTGACAAATTTCTTGCATAATCAGCATTTTTGAAAACCAGTGAATTTGCTTCCTTCTCCAGAAATAACATGCAGTATTGCCTGGATCTGTACAGATGTAGACTGAGTTACCCTGACAGTGCCCAGTACTGACATGTCTTCTCTGTGTTTGGAAATTTTGTTTATATCAGCAGAGTCATAGCACTCAGAAACCTAACTTCCAATTTGACAATTTCCAAAAAGGATAAATGAAGACTTTGTCAAAGAAGAAAAGAAGGAAGATGAAGAAGAGAAAGAAGGGAAAGAAAGAAGGAATGGTAATGAAGAGTAGTATGAGGAGGGAAGAAAGGAGACTTAAGAGAACAGGGGGGGAGGGAGGAGAGGAAAAGACAGAGAGGAGGGGAAGAGAAGAAAGGAGAAAATACTGGAGGGGAGGGGAAAAGAAGAAAAAGTGGATGAAGTAGAAGGAAAGATGAGGAGGAAATAATGAGGAAGGAGAAGAGGCAAGACCATGACAGGAGGAGGCAGGAGGAGAAGAGGTAAAAGAAGAAGAGGAGGAAGAAGAAGAGAAAGAAGCAAAGAGGAGAAAAGGCAGAGGGAGAGAAACATCAGGAGCAGCAACTGCTAGCAAATGCATTGACAAGTTCAGGATAACAGGAGGTGAGTGAATGTGCTCCGGCATCTCTCCATGGTATGTTTGAGGCTTCTGTTATACAAGGTAGTAGACATGCTCCTTTCTCAAACCCTCTAGAGCTTTCCTGTTTTTATACCTTTGCATATGTTAAAATTATGGAAAGCTAAGCATGCTTCCTTTTCAAAATAGTTGTTCTTCTGTAGGAAACATCACAAAAAGTCCCTAACAAGGCATGTCAATACTGTTTGTAGTGCCATTAAATTGGTGTGTTTATAGAAGGATCTAATATTTACTATTCCCTGAACAAATCACCAGACACAGGGTTCCAATGAATTTGGTACAACAGTGCAATGTCAGACACCATACACAGGAATGCCTCTCCTCAGCAGGTCTGAACAACCCATACCTCCATCCCTCTGCCTTTGTAGTGAGGTTACTTCTCTGAGTGACCCAAATAGTGTTTTTTAGACTGTGCCTGCAGAGGTCTGCATGTTACAGATTGTGCAATTAGGCTTCAAGAGGGTACCAGAGGCACTGTAAAACCTTTGGGAAAAATCAATACACCATCAGAGTGAACAGCCATATTTTAAAATGGCATATTTTGTTCTGTATCGAGCAAACATTGTTCTAATTTCCATCTTTAAAAAAGGTTTGCGATTGGAGATGAATTTGCCTTAACCTTTATCTTTTGAAACTGAGACCTTCAAATTATTGCATCTGGTATATTTTATACAAATATTCACCTGAGAAGGACAGGGTTAGATGGCTCATTTTTTGCTGCACAAACATGAGGAGCTGAGTTCAAATTAAAAAACCTAATTAAATCTAAATGTGAGATGTGTACCTATGCACTTGTGTATACCCTCCCACACATACACATATATACATAATAAAAAATGTGCAAATATTTTTTTGAGAAGGAGTCTCAATTACTATGTAGACTAAGGCTGGCATGGAACACACAGAGATCCACCTGCCTCAGACTCCTAGTATTGGGATTAAAGGCAGATGCCACCATTCATAGTGTAAAAATAACTTTAAAAACTTGGCCCTCATGTGACTGCTGAACTGGGACGGGGGACTGCTATGTAGGGACACTCCGCTCCAGAGGAGTTGGATGGAAGGGATAGGGGGTAGAGGGTAGGAGGGCAGGACAGGAGGGGTGGAAAGAGGACACTGTGATGGAGATGTAATCTGAAGTATTATTAACAAAGCTCATTATCTTTGAGTTTTTAAAGTCTTAAGTCTGATCACTCCTTGTACACTATATGGGAACAAGAGGTGGTAAGGATTAAAGAGTTACCCAACATTACAAGCTCCGTTGTTATAAAATCTAGAGCTCAGACTACTACACTAAACAGAAACCAGTGGTATAATAAATGTAGTGTTACATTCTTTTTCTAGTTAAAAACACATTATCACCCTAATTTACCTATCCTAAACAAATGTGTGATAGATAGACTCTACATTTTATAGAGCCAGTGCTGACCTTCAACTCTTGATTCTCTGGTCTCCACTTCCCCAGTGATAAGATTATAGATGTGTACCATCATTTCCAGATACCCAAGAAACTTTTTGTAGTATTACAAAAGCCTTGAAGATTGGTGATTTATTTCCTTCTCACTGAGGGAGCAGAAGTTACCACTGAAAACAAATGGAACACACTCAAGTTGTTGGCACCCCATTCTATGCTTAAACTACACATGATTCTAATTTTTGTTGTGGCCTATGGATTATCTACTTCACTGCTTTCAATGAAGCCAACTACCATGTGATGAACACAGGTGGAGGTTAGCATCACCCTTGAGAACCAGGGAGGAATTAATTTTTCTAGTCACACAGCCAAGGAGGAGCTTAATTTTCCCAACATATGTGTAAGGGATTTCCAGCATTCCTCCTGCATCAGGTGTTCATTTTAAAATTCAGCATAGACTAATAACAGTTTTGGATTGTTTTTATTAGAGACAAACCCCCACAATATCACAAGTTGGCCTTGAATTCACTCTATAGCTGAGGACGATCTTGATTTCTGGTTCTTCTGCCTTTCCAAGTGCTGGGATTGCAGTCGTGCACCACATCAATGCCCAGTTACACTAACATCTTTGTTGCCACATTATTGAAACTCTAAGGCAGAAGGTCTCACTAAGATTCATTTTCCAGATCTAGAAACACTGTTCTATTTTGACTTGCTATGTTTTCAATAATTATTACACATCAGTAGATAAACTAATAGAGTTTGTTTTGAATTGGATGGTGGCATGTGAACAAGAGACTGACAGGAAAGTTTTCTTGACCTTAAGCATAGATTGCAGTTGGAGTTATGGGATTTCTTACAAAACCAGAACAAAGCATTAACAGCAGCACAGTGAAGTGTTCAACGAGAAGATGGAGTGATTTCAGTAAGGGAAGAAATATGTGGTTACATTGCAAAATGTCTGCCTACAAGCAAGTGATCCTTGGAAGGTCACTTCCTATTTACCTATATGTCTTGTGTAAACGTGTGTGTGTGTGTGTGTGTGTGTGTGTGTGTGTGTGTGTGTATGTGTGTGTGTGTGTACATGCAATATGCTTTTGGAAGTCATGGGATAAATTAAAGTGCAAGTCCTCATCTTTTAAGCTTTAGGAGTCAAGGTCTGCCATTCATTTCAATACACACCAGGCTAGCTGCCTTGGGAGCTCCTTGGGATCTCCTGTCTCCATGGCCTATATAGGAGATTTCTGGTGTTAAGACTCATGATACCACGCATGGACTTATGTGAGTTCTGTATGGTTGAATTCAGAACCTCAACACAAGAGACCTCACCTCAGTCTAAAGTCTACTTCTTCAAGTGCTCATATGTTATCTCCAAGAAACCATTCTGACCTCCAGAGCTCAAGTATGGACTTTTTTTCCACATGCTGTAAGATCTCACTCTCCACGTAACTTATAGACACTGAAGGTACACACACACACACACACACACACACACACACACACACACACATACACATGTATGCACTCACACATGCACACAATTCTATTGATATCTGCAGAGACAGGAGTTCAAGATTGCTGAGGGTACCAGGGTACCTCTCATCTCTTCCCCAACACCAATAAAATGAGCAGTAATTAATTGACAGGATGTGCACAAAATTTTGACTTTATAGAGTTAGAATGATGATGCTGATCAAAAATCAATTTTCCTGCATATGATATTCATATGTGTGCTTATTTTTTTCATGTATGTGGGCACACGTGAAGAGATTTATGTTCAGTCTCTGGACCAAGCCTAGATGTCATTGTATGGCTGGTTTCTTAAGCCAGATTGTTCTAGAGATATGTCGTCTCAGTCTTCCAAACCTGGAGCTACAGTGGACACCACATCCAACTCACATTTTAGTGGTTTTCTGGGGCTCTGAGCTCCAGTCTTCACACTAGTGCAGTAAGGACTTTCATTGCTGAGCTATTTCCTTACCTCCTTGTGCTGCTGGTTTTGCCACCTAGGCACAAATTTAGATATATCTATTGAAGGGGAATCCTATTTGAGCAAAGGATTCCATAAGACCAGCTTGTAGGCAGGCATCTGGGGAATTTTGTTGATTATTGTTTGATATGAGAAACCCCAGACAATTTTGGCTGGGGGTGATGCTACCCCAGGCAGGTAGTTTCAGAGTATATAAAAAAGGTGGCTGAAAAAATCAGGTGGGGCAAGCCAGTAAGCAGTGTTGCTCCATTGCCTCTGCTTCTGTTCCTGCTTCCAGGATTCTCCCTTGAGATCCTACCCTGATTTACCTCAATGATAGAATATAAGCTGTAATTTGAAATAAATCCTTTCGTCTCCATGATGTTTTTGGTCATGGCATTCATCACAGCAACAGAGAAGCTAACGAGGACAACCTCCAACAACTAATTTATGGCCTTTCTGTTTAGTCATAACATTCAGATATCAAAATACTAGAAGAAAACAGGATACTCATATTCAGTACAATGATAGATTGGTTAGCTTTTCAAGCACAGTGTGTTAGTTGTCACACCTTTTTTTTTCCCCATCACCTGGTCAGATGCCTATATACTGAGTATGGCTATCAGTTTGGGAAGATGTGCAATCCTCAGAACAAATATTAATTTCTCTTTTGCCATTCAACTGAATAATTAAATTAATACTTTGCTCAGGCTTTAAATTTTGTGATTGCCTTGTAACCCTGACATCTGTGAGATAAACACATGCTTCTGGTTGGCAAATTTGCATATAACCTTCCTGTTAACTTCATAATCTGCCAGTGGAAGTCAGAGATTTTAAGAGGTGAAGCATGTGGGCCAGGTTGATAGATTAGTATACCACTATTGATGTTAATGTACTTAAAACACAAGAGAACTCATAAACCCTGTACAGAATAAAGTTAAACATTGATTACTTCTTTTGAAGGTCAGCCTCATCAGTTCATTTGAATTTACTGAAATTATATAGTGTAAATGTTTCCTAATATAAGAACATAATATATTATTTTAAAAGCACTAATATTTAAAAGTTCAGAAAATGATCTGGTATCAAGCAAAATTTATTTTTCATAAGACATCATTGTTAGTTTCCTGAGAGCTCTTCATAGACCCAGATCATACTATATAGAAATGCACATGTTTGTTTTTCTATATATTTGCCATGATTTTCTCTCTAACTAAAATGTTCTTCTAAATAATTTTTATGTCTAAATCATGATCATTCTTCATATGTTACCTTAGACTTCACTTAATAATAGCTTGACTTTGATTCAAACAACTTTGTTTTGTCAAACTTTTCATGTATTCCCCTTGTACCTTGCTTTCACATTCTATCTGTCTGTCTGTCTGTCTCTCCATACCTATTTATCTACCTGTCACTCTCTGTCTGTTAATTTCTCTAAATATTTGTATAATTTTCATGCCTAGATTAATATTCTAGTAAGACTATGTGTTAATTTTGTACTCTTAAAACACACATAGATCAACCATATAGAAAAATAGTAAAAGTAAAAATATTGGGATGAATTAATAGCATTATTTGATAAATATAAATGTGATAATAAGTTCATTTACTCTGATTACTGAAAGTAAATAAAATTATTGGAAATATTGCATGAAATTCCATGGAACAGGTTAAAAATTTATTTATAAACGTTTATTGTTGCTATAATTCATGATGTTATCTCTAATACTTTTTTACTTTAACAGTGTACTATCCAACTTTATAATAGAATCTTTGTACCTGTTTCTGATAATTTTCTAGAAATAAATTTGAAGGAATGATGTACTTAGATGGAACATGAGATATTGCCAGATTATATTTTAGAATGAGTAGATAACTATATTAGTCATAGTGTTTACTTTTATTTACATGCATCTGTATGTGAATGCAAGACCCATGGAGACCAGAAATAGGAAGTAGATCCCCTGGAGCAGGGCAGGAGTTGCAGGTAGTTAGGAGTGACCCAACTTGGATTCTGGAAACGAAATTCTGCTACAGAAACAAACACTTTTACCTGGTGAGCCATCTTTCAAATCCGTACTGTTTCCTTATTGAATTTTGGTTGTATTGTAGGTAACAGACTCAATTCTTATTGCAAAGATACCATAATGTTGGATGTCTTAATGTTTTAATGTATTATTATATTTTAATTGTTTAAATATATTTATTATAAGGATTTGCTTCTCATGATTCATTATAACCCTTTGCATAATTAATTTCCAATATATCTAGTCCATTGTACTACTAGAGTGGTATTTAGTTTGAAAAATCACTTTTAATCGCAAATATTTTCCTCACAGAAAGAACCACCGGAGGCTGAGATGGAAGCTAAGGTGGCATGTGAGTAAAGTAGCCATAGGCTCACTAAAGCGCACAGTGTTAGGG
>CAJQZJ010033615.1:4322722-4345419 GCA_907164525.1 Lophiomys imhausi | reverse complement strand
GCCATAGGCTCACTAAAGCGCACAGTGTTAGGGGTTTTCCTCTGCTGTTGTTTTTGTTGGCTATCTCAAGGTACTGGAATCTCCAAAACACTGGAGTCTTCTGTCGATACTAGGCTGAATTTTCCCCAGTAGCCTCTCCTGGCCTTCTTCATGGCACAACACCTCAGCTCTCTCCATAACCTTTTCATGTCTTCAAAACCACCAGGTGGCAAATACAAATTTAGTCATCTCTAGGAAACACCCTCTGTGTGTGTTGACCCTTAGAAAGCACTTCCCAGATGATTTCACCCTATGCTGCTGCTCTCTTTTTAATCGCCAATGAATACTTAGCTCCAGCTGACCGGGGTTAATTGTTCTGGACAAAGAGAGATTTTACTTCAGTAGTCCTAGTCCTTGTTAATCACAGCTAATTCCTCAGCACCAGACAACCAGAACCACAGATTCCCAACTGAAAATAGAAATTGGCCTTGATATAGTCTTACCTCTGAAACTTCGTAGGCAGGACCTCTATCATCAGCACTGTTCTCCACATTCTTTTCCTCCCAGCTTCCACAGAAGAGCTCACCAGCTTTGAACACTCAGTCTCACTTTAGGTTGAGCACTTTCCAACCCGAGGTTCCAAATCTTTTCACAATCCTCCCAAAATCACACGGTCAGGTCTGTCACAGCAGTACCCCACTCCTGGTGCCAATATCTATCCTAGTTAGGGTTACTAATGTGATGAAACATCATAACCAAATGCAAACTAGAGAGAAAGGGAGTTATTTGGGTTATATTTCCACCTGATAGTCCTTCATGGAAGGAAGCCAAGATAGGAACTCAACCAGGGCACAATCCTGGAGGCAGGAGTTAATGTAGAGGCCCCTGGGGAGTGTTGCTTACTCACTTGTTTCTCATGACTTGCTCAGTCAGTTGGCTTTCTTATAGAATGAAGGACCCCCAGCCTGGGTGGCCCTCCCACAATGGATTGGGCCCTCCCACATTAATCACTAATTAATAAATGCTCTACAGGCTTGGCAAAGCACAATCTTATGGGGGCATTTTTTCAACTGAAGTTACATCTCTGAAAAAATTCTAGCCTGTGTCAAGTTGACAAACACTAGTCAGCAGACTGTGAGAGTTTTATGCTGTTGTATATGCTAAGTTTGGCTTCCTCTTGTGAGTTGGCAGACAATAGGCAATTAATGCAGTTTCCCAAAACCTATCAGTATGTGTCCAGTGTTTGGACTGGGTACAATTGCCAGAGGTAGACTCTTATTTCAGCTGAATTGTGCATAGAGTATGATTAAAATGCTTGTTTCTAGGGCAGGAATAACTCAGAGGTTAAGGGCACTAGCTGTTCCTTCTGAGGATCTGGGTTCAATTCCCATAACCTATGTGATAGCTCACACATATTTATAACTCAAACTCCAAGGGATGTGATACTTTCTTCTGGCCTTCTCAGGCACTGCATTTACACAATAAACATACATATGTTCAGGAAAACACACATATACATAAAATTAATATTTTTTTTAAAATCCTTGTTTCCTTATAGAAATGTCAAAATGGTAAAATATCTTGCACCAGTATGGAATTCCAGTAATGCCATCAACCATCTTTCAACTTCCTGTATCTCTACAATAATTGAATTGAAGGGTCTTTTCTGGGGTTCTCTCAATGAATTCAATATCTAATCAAGTCTTATCGGTATTTTCCCATGAGGTGATAATTAATTCACAGACAATAAAGAACTTAGGCTTCAGAAAGAATTCTGAGGGAAAGGGAACATCTTATCAAACAAATGAGTAAAATTTGGATTAATTTTATTAAGTTCTTATACATTACCAATCAATGTAAAGATTATAATGAGAATTTTTGGTTTCTTTTAAAACATAGAAATGTTATCTTTTTGTTTTAATCCCAGGTATGGGATATGGGGATGTTTCAGATTGTCCACAGCAGCTAACTATGATCATCTCATGCTCTGGCAGGAGTGTTATTTTGCAAGTTGAGGATAGTTTACATTTGGAATTTTGGGTAATCTTCAGAGGATGTATGAAATGTGAGAGCATACTGTGGGCAGTCCAGACTTAGGAAGGTGTGCCTGAGTTGTACAAGAAGGAAGCTGAACAAACCAGATGAAGCAAGCCAGGCAGCAGCACTATTCTTCCTTGTCTCTACTTCAGTTTTTGCCTTTAGGTTCAGTTCTGGCCTACAGTTCCTTGGTTGTAAAACCGTAAGATGAAATAAACCCTTCCTTCCATTAGTTGCATTTGATCAAAGTCAGTAATACAAAGGAAGTAAAAGAGTGATGAAACTTAAAGTATTTTAGTTTAAAACAAATGTGTATAATGTCTAGTTTTTAGAAATATTAAAGAATGCGTCTCATAATTTGTGTATAGTAGGTGTACTTTAAGAAGCAATAATATGTAATTGAAAATATTTTTAAAAAATAAACTAGAGAAATACATAGAGGGTCTCAGTATTTTTATCATTGTAACCCATTGTGTGACAATTACATATACACTTCATTGTATAATGAATGCTTTCTGTTCTACTTGATTAATGATATTTGTTAATTAAATCATTAATTCCAACTGAACATTCTGAAACTGGTTGGCTGCTTACTCTTTATTAATTAATACATCCTTATTTTTGTTGATTGAATGGTTATTTTTAAAAATGTTATCCAGTTAAAGACAATTTATTTTAAATAATTTTGCTAATGGTGTTTCTGAGGCACCTTGTTTTTTTTTGGTTTTGTTTTCAGAAATGATTATTTTACTATCATGAACAATGGATAATCAACTAACACACCAGGACTTCATAACCATTTTCTAGTTACTGTCTTCAGGGTGAGTGTAAAATAATGTTGCTGGTTTTTAACATTCTATGTCAAATTATCAGTATTAAAATGTCATATCTCTGTTTTATATTTTCACAGTACCTGGTCACAAAATTATATCTATATTTATTTTATGAGTATAACCTGAAAAAAGGGCTGTTAGTTTCTTGTTTTAGAGACTTTCTTTTCTTTTTGATGGACATGTTATCTGAGGTTCTTAGATATGGATTCAATATAAGGCTTGAGCAATAAAAAGAAATGGCTAAGACTTGAGAGCTTGGGTCAGCAAAGCATTTCATAAGATGGGTCAAAGGTTACAGGGAGAGAAAATTCAAGGGAATAGCAAAGGGCATGGTGGGTCAGAGAAGGTGATACAGTATTATGTAATAGGATTTTGAGGGAGTTAATGTAGCAAGGTAAAAAAATAAATAAATAAATGAAAAAGATGATGAAGAAAAAACCCAAACTCAATTTCTTTTTAAATTAACCCATCAGGGGCTGAACAAAGTCAATTGCTTTAAACTCGTCATAGCCCTAGATATATTGGATATTCTTATAACAGGTTTATGGTTGTAGAGAGAACTGAAAATATTTTTCAGAAGCAGAAGCCACAGCCAAGGCCATGACCAAAGCACAGCACATGGACACATCCCCAGGAAGCATTGCTTTTTCCATTTTCCATTGTTATATTTTATATGTGAAGGTGGGTTGAATTTGTGCCACATTTTCCCCTAATTCTGTTTGAAAAATTATTTTACTTAATATAGTTTAGTAATAAAATGATATAAAATGGGAGTAGCTTGTTATGTTTATTTTTCAAATTAGAAAGTAACAATATAAAGCATATTATTTTACTGACTGAACTAAATTCCACAATGGACATATTATTGCACAGAAAAGTATAAATTAGTAAGGTGTATCGGGATGGGTATGCCACTGAGTCTCAGGAGGTTGCAATAGGTTTCCTGAACAAGGAAAACCCCATTTCTGAAAATAGTGGCTTGTGCATGAGACAACACAGAAGAAAGTTTACTTCCCTGCCTGGTCAGTGGAAAGCCATCTTCCACAACTCTCCAATCAGAACAAAAGGAAAATATTGTTACCCCAGCATGATCAGGAATTGCGCTCTCTGTCTTGTCCTCTCACAGGGCTGTCCTCCCTCTGGCCAGGAGTGTTTGCCATGCCTCCCCTATGAACATCTAATCTTTCAATGCCACATCTCCACTCTACTGTGCAAGAAGGCAAATATGCCTGGCTTGGCTGACCTGGCCAAGTCTCATTGTTGCCACAAATCAAGAAAGCCAACAACTCGACTCTGAGCGCTGCTCCCTGGGCTCTGCTTCAGATGGATGTAACAGGACATAAGACTGTGCCTCCTCAGAGTTCATCTGGACCTGGGTTATGTCACCATTGCCTCTCCTACAAACATTTCCTCCAACTTCTTTTTCCCTCAGACTACAAGTTAGCCTGCTTCTAATCTGATTGATTAATTTGAATGACATTAAAATTTTGTAATAATGTTAACCCCTGGAGATGAAAACTGTATCCATTTTTATATCTTTATCTCTTTCATATGACAATGATGTAACACCAACCGTCTTAAACTGTGGGCTGCAACTGTATATGAGGTCATTTGCTGAATGTGAAGGTTGTGAAAAAAATGGCAATAGTAAGTGATCTCTCATATTGTGTGTGTGTGTGTGTGTGTGTGTGTGTGTGTGTGTGTGTAACCTCATGTTCACTCACTTATATGCAGGAATATGTGGAGATAGAAAAGGGAGTTAGATTCCTTGAAACTGAAATTGCAGGAATTTGGGAGCCACTCAAGGCAGTTGCTGGTAACTCAAATCCGGTCCTCTGCAAAATCACTGAGTATCTTAACCACAGAATCATCTCCTGAGTCTCTATACTGACAGATTTCTAAATGTATAAAGACACCCAAATCAATTCCAGGTCTAACGCATAATAAACCCAAGGTGTTTCTGATAATCCATTGCTGCCTTGGTTCTGAACACATGCCATACACTGCATTGTGCTCACTCTCCAGGCTGTTACATTATGGACAGTAGTGCTTTCTGTATGATAAAAAACAAATCTGCTCTTAGAGAAACACGACAATTTCATCATGGAAAAAGACAACACTTTTCTACTGTCATTCCTCAGCTTGTAATATTAATACATCTTTGGATTCAAGTATACATGAATGTTTTACCTTTACAGGCTACTGTTCGAGAATCGCTGACTTGAGCTTATTAACACCACCATCGAGTGAACGTTAGCTTAGAATTAGGACAGAATTTGAAAGCATTTCTAAAATGACCTACACCCATTTCTGCCAGTTTGTACTAAGTCATTACGAGAAGCAGCAATGTCAGCAGCAGTGGTTATAAAATCAAAATATTGATCAACTAGGAAAAATGTTGAGGATGCCGTATGGCCTGCAGTGCCAATGATCCAGCCAGGATTTAACAATGTAAAAATAAATAGGTAGATTCATCTCACTGGTATGCATATGTGGTTTTTTTATGAATAGTAAAATTTTATATACACTAAAGAACTGTTTTTAAATGCATTAACTTATTAGCAGTAAGTATTTTATTTGTGTACCTATTTTATATATGTGCATAAGTGAAGCCAGGTCTGTGAACGTTTAAGTAACCTGATCTGACACACAATAAGCATCCTAAAATATTGGACAGTTGGTCTCATAAGATGTCTCATTGGGTAAAGGTGCTTACCACCATGTTCTGAGTTCAATCCCTGAACTCAGGTGGAAAGACAGAAATGACTCAGAAATTGTCCTCCAACCTCTACATGTGTGTCATGGGACAGCCCTCATTGGACAAAAGATGCATTTATGAGGGATGATGTTCAACACTGTACCTTCAGCATTTTCCAGGCTCCTAATTCATCTTTTTCTGGTCACAGAGGAGTTTATTCTGACATGGACCCACACCATGAAGGACCTTGAAAAGTCAAGGACACAGCCCATGGAAGCCGGCTCCCATGTTTTCCAAGAAATCTTGTATATTTACTTGACAGTGATGATTGGCAGCTCTTCTGTGAAAGTTGACTGTGCTTCCAAATCAAGCAGGGCTTTGAAAGCCTGAGTTCTATGAGGTACACCATAGAGATAGGTAATCAATCATCCCTAAGAGAAGTGTATAATGGGAGGAATGGAGACCAGAGGAGGCTGCTAGTAGCAAAAATAGTTGAAAGTTTCTAAGATTTGACCATCTTCCCACTTTTCCTCATAAATCCTTGCCTCATGATCTAAAGATTTTTAAAGCACAAATAAATTATTAATACTTTCCTTAAAGCTTCCTCTATAAGCCCTGACTTCTGGTATTGGGAGAACTGAAGTTGTGTATGGATGGTAAAGTATGGTTTACTGCAGGTTCTGTTCCTAGTACCAATGAAGAACTACCTTCAGGGTGGTTTTAAACTTATTGGGATTAGGATGTTTTCCTGGTGCCAGGTTTAAGTTAAGGAAGACAAAAAGGAATCATCAGCTTTAAAAAGTTCCTCTGAATTCTAGTTTTATTGAACAGTGGGTAATCTACATTGAGCTATAACTGACATATTAACTTACCAGATTTTCATATAACTTAACAAAATCCCCATTCCCAGAAATTCTCCTCTTTTCTAGGAGGAAGAATGAGGATTACAGAAGTAAAAGAAGTTGTCCAAGTTTTGAACTAATTAGAAATGAACAGGAATTCAAAGACAGATCTCAAAATTTATATCGTATCTTATAATTTCTGATTCAATAAAAAAGAAATAACACACTGCATATTCTAAAAATTGGGAAATGACTAAATATCAGCATTGAACAAATTATTAAGAAATCTATAATTATGCCCCAAATTAAATATACTTATTAAAAAGCTTATAGTATATGAACCAACACAAAGCAAACTAAAGTTATCTCCATTAGACTCAGATTAAAGGTTTTGTATTTCCACTGTGCAGAGGTTACTTTATTGTCAAAATTTAGCAAGTAGCTAACATAATGGCACATCCTGAAGATCTTTGTTCAATACCTAAGCTGACATGATAGAAATAGAGAACTGACTCCTGCAAGATTTTCTTTGATTTTGACAAGCCTATCATGGAATGTCCCACCTCCCACAGTATATAACTGCATGTCTTAACATCTTATTAAAAGTTAGTAAGAGTTCCTCTGATTGCTCTTCCATGCAACTCTTTACTGAGTAATACAAAAAATAAAATAAGACTATAGTGTGGCTTGTGACATCTTTAAACAGAATAGAGAAAATAAGAGTGTCTAGTGATAGTTATGCAGCAAACCATATTTGGAATGAATAATTTAAAAATACAATATTGACTTTCACATTAGATTTTTATATGTCAAAATAAATTGAGTAATGAGGAAAAGATTTTCTGTATTAAATTTCCATTTCAATAGTTTTTATGTGTGTGAGTTCCCTATTGTAAGTATAAGCATGAACACCGCTTTGGTGCACATGGAGAGGTTGGGGAAGCCTCAGGTGTCAGTCCTTGCCCTTCTTCCACCTTGCATGATGAAGGGTCTCAGTTTGTTGCCTTGGCACATGCCAGACTAGCTGACTCTTGAGCTCATGGGCATTCTGCTTCTGCTTCTCCTCTTGCTGTGTGAGTGCAGGCTCTGAGATTACAGACATATATTATCATTCTTTTATTGTTTGTTTGTTTATTTATTTATTTGTGGTATGAGGAAACTACCATACTGAACTAACCTTTCCCTGGATATCTATCCATCTTCACTTTGGTCCAGAAAGACAATAGCATACCAAAAAAAAAAAAAAAGCCATTAAAATTGAATTTAAAACACTTTAAGTTTTACTATATTTAATGGAATAGAAGTTAGAAGACATGATTCTTCTCACATTTAAATTAACTGGAATTAATAGAAAATTAATGATTACTTTAATTTAATTTGCAACTTACTTACTTGGTTAGATATTAAAGCTGTGATTTCTAGTTTAAGAATGTTCTAGCATGGACCTCCTATCCAGAAGCAGCTTAAATCTAATTACTGAGTTTTATCTGTATCATACCTCTTCAACTCAAAGCTTAAGAACCATTGTGTAAGAAGGGGTTGAAAGATGATCAGAGCCAGAGATTGGAGCATTACACATGTGAAACAGTGTTTCTTGAATATGGCATTGGTATTGTACCCACAAACTCATAGCAGTTGTGGTTCCTGCCCTTGATAACTGCTGAGAGATAGATAGTTCGTTTTTTTGTTTTTGTTTTGTTTTGTTGATGTTGTTGTTTTACAGAGTTATAGCCCTGGTACATTTTTTTTTATTTAATCTTCCAATGGATGTCCTACATCTATGACCATAAAGGTAGTATTAACTAAACATAGTACTTTTGTGTTAAATAATATGTTAAAGTTGGGAAAGAGAAATGGTGGGGAGGTATGTGGGAGGATTCAGAGGCTGGGTAGGGATATATATTCAAAATATATTGTATACAAATATGAAATACTTAAAGTTAAGTATATTACATAAAATTTTTATTTAAAAAAGCCAGTAAGTCATGTGCTTCAACACTTTTATAGAGAGTTCAAACTTGTGCTTCCTCTGTGGATCTATCATCATAGAGAAAAGAAATAAAAGTGTACCTGACTTGAAACATGCCTTTTGTTTTCAGTAACATCAAAGTAAAAATTACATTAACATTTCATGACTCTTACAGATTACATGTTTGCCTTTGGTCTTATATGGAAGAAATGAAGTTGCTGATATTAGACTGGAGTGTGTGCACTATGCACCCATGCACATATGCTGAGGACTGGGCTCCAGAGACTCCAGGATAATGATGGAAGCAAAGGCAATGTCAAGTTAAGGATGACTCAACTAAGAAGAGTCGAACAAGGAGAGAAGGATTCCGCTCCAACCTGAGGTGTGCCTCCCACCACATTCTCAGTGGATGCTTAAATAAATTGATAGAGAAAATGTCTTTGTTCATTTGTCCTTTTGTTTTCTTGCAAGCAAGAAAGGAAAACAGAAAAATACAGAAGAGTGGAGTGCAGAGGGGAGGAGGGTAAAGGGGAGAAGAGCGGAGAGGAGAGTGAAGGGAAGGGGAGGAGAAATAAAATGAGAGAAGAGGAAAGGGCAAGGAAGGAGATGAGAGGAGGAAAAGAAAAGGAAGATGGTGGAGGGGAAGAGAGAGAAGAGAGAAGAGGAGAAAAGCAACAAAAACTAAACCAAACAGAAGAGACTGAGACTGAGCTAAAGTAAATAATTTCAAAGTCAGCAATTGAGATCTGTGGAGCCTTGGTTGAAGTATCAAACCCCAGTTCATCTCATGGCATTCTGTTTTGCCACTAGTCTTAGATGGATGACCACAGGGACATTTGGGGAGTTTTGTCATTCTGTCAATAGGGAACAAAAAAGCTGAGTTCATGCACTAGTGAAGGTCTTACCTAGGATCAATGAAAAGAAATGACTATAGTACACATTCTATCAAAAGCAAGGTAGAATGAGAGAGGCCTGGCCAGAAATTCCATCATACCACCAGCTTGATAATTCTGTGCTCAGAAGTACAAGAGTTATGGCTCTCAAAGGTCACCTCAAAGGGCTGCCTCCTGGCCTTGACAGTTAATGAAAGCCCAGGCTTCATGAACACATTGTCAACACAGATAATCACATGTTTTCCTCTTCCCAGCTTAGAAGTCCAGATGAGTGTGAGCCAATAATGAGAAGAGATGACATTTTGTCCTTGAAATTTTCAATCTTTGTTATGAATCATTTTAATATATACATATATATGCTTGTGTTTGTACAGTGTATATTGATGATTACGCATAATAGCCACAGGATGTTGCAGAGTACCCTCCTCTAAAACCCAGTGCTTTATTCCTTTGAGGAATATTCTTTCCTTTAATCTGACTCTTCATGTTCTGGACTAAAGTGGCCCAAGAAACATTACTAGGGTGAATAGTATTCATGCCATATGCAGAATAGAAAGTGGGTCTTGGGATCTGAGCTGAGGTTCTCCTAATTTCACAGCAATTGTTCTTAACCCACTAAATAATCCATCAAGCCTATGGTTAAGTATAGTTTATTTAATTTTCAAAAAATGCTTCAGAGGTTAAACAAGCATACAAGATCCTGTTGGTCACAATCACATATTGTAGGTTCTTTTAAAGTTCTTCTCCATCAACTTGGCCAATTGTATATGTTAGTGCACACTAATGCATAAAGCTTAACAATAGAAAATTTATATATAAACTTGCATGTATAAAACATATTATATATACACATATGTATGCCTAAATATGCATAAAGGCTGCTTGACAAACACTTCAGGTAATGGTAATATCTCTTTAGGAAGATAGCCAGTTAACTCTCCAAAATTCATACATACCAACAAAAATAACTTACATAATTTACCATAATCCATACCAAGAATACAAATATATGTAGTATTAAGAGCATGCCATAAATATTTATTAACATAGAAGATGTATAAATTCTTAAGTTAGCATAGTCAATTCTGTCTGATTGCAAAAGGAGAGTATTAGGCATAGTTGGTGTTAGTTAGCAAGAAGAAGGTGCCAAGGACACCAGGCAAACTCAGAGAAGATATCCAGGAGAAAGAAAAAGCATTTAATGGGGAAAGGAAGATAAACAGATTTATATGCAAAAGCAAGCTGTCACAGCAGTGACTGCAGGTGAGGGACAGGTGGCCTGGGAATTACAGACAATTTTGCCTTTACCAAGATGGAGTGATGAGGATTCTAGAGCATAAGTAGATGGAAAAAAGAAAATACTGCACCAACAAAAAAAATCATATATTATTGTACAATTTCTGAGAGTATAAAAATATGAGAAGTATGGGTCTAATTTCACCCTTTTACATGTAAACATCCAGTTATACCAGCACCATTTGTTGAAGATGATGTCAATTTTCCATTGTATGGTTTTGGCTTCTTTGTCAAAAATTAAATGATCATAGGTGTGTGGGTTTATTTCTGGGTCTTCAATTCAATTCCATTGATCCACTGGTCTGTTTCTATACCAGTACCATGCTGTTTTTATTACTATTGCTCTGTAGTACAGCTTGGAATCTGGGATGGTGATGCATCCAGATTTTTTTTTATTGTACAGAATTGATTTAGCTATTCTGGGTTTTTGTCAACCCAGATGTCCCACAATGGAGAAATGGATATAAAAAAAAAATCTGTGGTACATCTACATAATGGAATACTACTTGGCCATCAGAAACAAGTAAATCATGCAATTTGCAGCCAAATGGATGGAACTGGAGAAGCTTAACCTGAGTGAGCTAACCCAGGCTCAGAAGGATGCACATGGCATCTATTCACTTATAGTCGGATTTTAGCCATATAATACAGGATAACTATGCTACAGCCAATTCACCAAAAGGAACAGGAACATGGAATTTTTGCCTGTTACTGAGACACTTTGCACTAGTGGTGCTGCGTTGTAGGCCCCCAGTGTATGAGGAGGCTCTTGTTCCTCATATGACTGCTGAACTGGGGCTGGGGACTGATATGTAGGGACACTCCACTCCAGAGGAGTGGGATGGAAGGGATAGGGAGTGAAGGGTGGGAGGGGTGGAAAGAGGGTACTGTGATGGAGATGTAACCTGAAGTAATACATAAACATAATATATATATATTTCACAAAAATAAATAAAATAAATACAAAATATATGAAAATTTACATAAAGTGAGCTTAGCATTCAGGTGGAAATCCATACCATTTAAAATTTTACATGTAGACAATGTTCATTACCACATGCATACTGATGAAAAATCTATAGTAGTGGAAATTATTAATCATGCATCAAAATAATGTGTTGTGGTTCAATGTTCTCATAAAGTAAAGAATAATTTAGTATACAGTTCTTTGATAAGATTTATATTCATAAATTTTGATAGAAAAATCATTATTTCTACACACACTAAGAAGATCTTTCAAGTAAAATAGCACTTCTCCCTGATAAAACTGTATCGAGTTATGTACCAATGATACACAGAAATACACAGAAACATACACATACCTAAGATAATCAACTCTTCAATTCTAAAGCCACTATTTTACCTATAGAGAAAATATCAGAAGCATTCTCACCATGTACATAAAAACAGCACAGTTGCCCATTGTCTTCATTGGTACTTAACCTAGAAGTAGAGATATTACCCAAGGCATTCAGATAATTTCAAATTAAGGTAAAACACGTTATAATAAGACAAAACTTAGTAGATTCATAGAAATTAAAGAAAAATGAAAAACATATGTTTCTACAACATACAATTATATTTATGAATAACTTCAGAGCAGAAATCAAAAATTCTATCTCTCTAGTATGGTCTAGTATGGCTGCCTGCATCCCCTCATGCTTCCTGCCATGATAACAATGGGCTAAAACTCTGAACTGTAAGCCAGTCCCAGTTAATGCTTTCCTTTATTATAAGAGTTGCATTGGTCATGGTGTCTCTTCAAAGCAGTAGAAACCCTAACTAAAAACAATATGTATGTGTGTGTGTGTTTTATCTATAGATTATTTATATATTTGATATTCTGAGGGTTTATTTGTTGATAACTAGGCTTATTCTTAATATCTATAATGTCTTTGTAGCAAAAGTTTAGTAATTTTTTATATTCTATGATAAGATATAATACAGTAGCAATTCTTTAAGGTGACCGAATAGGAAATAAACAAGAAAAACACAGTATTATTTATATATCAATAAGAGCTAGACAGAGGGCCTGAGGAAATGGCTCAATGGTTGAGAGTACTCACTGCTTTTCCAGAGGACCTGAGTTCTATTACCAGCATGGGTGACAAGCAGTTCACCACTGCCTGTAATTCCAACTGCAAGGGATCTGATGTCCTCTCTGGCATCTATATGCATATATGTATATGTGGTACACATAAATACAGACAGACATACACACATGCACATTATTAAAAATAAAATAAAAATATTTTTAAAACCCTGGTTGGAATATTGAAAGAGTAAACCCAACTAAAAAAATCATGGAAAGATGAAAGGAAAAAAAGCTTTCTACTTGATATAAAAAAAAGATATAATAGAAATAGAAATGTATCATGTGATAATGGAATTTGAGATCACTGGGAATAATGTGGACCTTGTGTGCCAAACACTTAGAGAGCCATGTGACAAAAGATGAGATCAGATTCATAACTCCCATCAAAATTAGAATTAAAAAATGAATAATCTATATAAACATAACAGTGGAAGCCATGCAGGGATGTTTTATCCTTAAACTGGACCTCAGCAATATTATAGAATTAAAATTGCAGGTGTATTTTGTACAATACAGTTTTCTTTCTTGTTACTGTTCTCTTAAATTTTTAGTGTGGTGAGTGTTTATACAGCATTTGCATTGAGTTTGCTATTGTAAGCATTTTAGAGCCAAAAGTCATATAACATGTTATACACACAACATATTCAAAGAATTGGTCATTTTTTATTTTTTTAAATATTTATTTATTACTTCAGGTTACATCTTTATCACAGTGCCCTCTTTCCACCCCTCCCAATCCGGTCTGCCACCCTTTCCCCTCTATCCCTTCCATCCCACTCCTCTGGATAGGAGTGTCCCTACATAACAGTTCCCAGACCCAGTTCAGCAGTCATATGAGGGCCAAGAGACTCCTCATACACTGGGGGCCTACAAAGCAGCACCACTAGGGCAAAGTGTCTCGTTGACAGGAAAAAAAGTCAGGAGCATTGGTTGTAGTATAGTTATCCTGTACTATATGGTTAAAATCCAATTATAAGTAAATAGATGCCATGTACATCCTTCGAGTCTGGGT
The DNA here is from genome assembly GCA_907164525.1 of Lophiomys imhausi. Classification (NCBI taxonomy): domain Eukaryota; kingdom Metazoa; phylum Chordata; class Mammalia; order Rodentia; family Muridae; genus Lophiomys; species Lophiomys imhausi. Next base: position 4,331,765 of record CAJQZJ010033615.1, on the reverse strand, counting down.
TAGCTCACTCAGGATGAGCTCCTCGAGTTCCATCCTTTTGGCTGCAAATTGCATGATTTCCTTATTTCTGACTGCTGAGCAGTATTCCATTGTGTAGCTGTAACACAGGTTTTTGTTTGTTTGTTTTGTTTTGTTTTTTTTTTTTTTAATCCATTCCTCAGTTGAGAGATATCTGGGTGGTTTCCAGTTTCTAGCTATTTAGCTATTACAAACAAGGCTGCTATGAACCTAGATGAGGAAACTTCCTTATGATTCCATGAAGAGACATTTGGATGCATACCCAGAAGTGGTATGGCTGGGCCCCGAGGCAGAGGTATTCCAAGTTTTCTAAGATATCACCAGACTGACCTCCATAGTGGTTGTACAAGCTTTCACTCCCACCGGCAATGGAGGAGGGTTCCCCTTTCTCCACACCCTCGCCAGCATGTGCTGTCATTTGAGCTTTTGATCTTAGCCATTCTGACAGGTGTGAGATGGAATCTCAGAGTCTTGAGTTGCATTTCTCTGATGATTAAGGATGCTAAGTATTTCTTCAAGTGTCTCTTGGCCTTTAGGAATTCCTCCTTTGTGAATTCTCTGTTTAGCTCTTATCCCTATTTTTTGATTGGATTATTTGATTTCTTGGCATTTAATTTCTTGAGTTCTTTGTAATTTTTGTATATTAGCCCTCTGTCAGATGTGGGGTTGGTGAAGATTTTTTTCCCAATCTGTAGGATGCTGTTTTGTTCGAATGACAGTGTCTTTTGCCTTACAGAAGTTTTTCAGTTTCATGAGGTCCCATTTATTGATTGTTGGTCTTAGAGCTGAGCTGTTGGTGTTCTCCTCAGGAAGTTTTCACCTGTGCTGATTAGTTCAAGGGTTTTCCCCACTTTCTCTTCCAATAGATTTAGTGTGTCAGGCCTTATGTTAAGGTCTTTTATCCACTTGGACTTTTGTGCAAGGTGATAAGTATGGGTCTAATTTCATTCTTTCGCATATTGACATCCAGTCAGAACAGGAGCATTTGTTGAAGATGCTGTTCTTTTGGTTTAGCTGCAATGGAGTTTTTTGCTTCCTCTGTTTTCTTGGGTGTAGTTATCTTTTCTGGGTTAGAATTTTCCTTCTAAGATTTTCTGTAGGGCTGGATTTGTGGGTAAATACTGTTTAAATTGTATTTTGTCATGGGATATCTTGTTTTCTCCCTCTATGTTGATAGAAGGTTTTTCTGGGTATAGTAGTCTGGCTGGGCACCTATGTTCTCTCAGGGCTTGTAGGATGTCTGCCCAGGCCCTTCTGGCTTTTAAAGTTTCTGAGGAGAAGTCAGGTGTTATTCTGATGGGTCTGCCATTATATGTTACTTGAACTTTTTCTCTAACTGCTTTTAATATTTTTTCTTTGTTCTGTACATTTGGAGTTTCAATTATTATGTGGCAAGAAGAGTTTCTTTTCTGATCTAATCTGTTTGGTGTTCTGTATCCCTTTTGGAATTTTACTGGCATCTCTTTCTTTAGGTTTGGGAAGTTTTCTTCTATGATTTTGTTAAAGATGTTTCCTGGACCTTGGAGTCGGGAGTCTTCTCTTTCCTCTATGTCTATAATTCTTAATTTCTGTCTTTGAGTCCTTGATTTCTTGGATATTATGGGTGAGAACTTTTTTAGATTTCTCATTTTCTTTGGTTGTTATACTGGTTTCTTCAATCAAATCTTCCACACCTGAGATTCTGTCTTCCATCTCTTGTATCCTATTTTTAATACTCATGTTTGTTGTTCTTGTTCTCTTTCCTTGATTTTCCACCTCCAGGATTATCTCTGATTGTGTTTTCTTTATTGCTTCTACTTCCAATTTCAGGGCTTGAACCATTTTATTTGTTTTATATGTTTCCTGTTCCAATTTGCTTGTCTTTGTCTGCAAAACATTCAAATCTTTCATATCCTCATCTCTTTCCTGTTCATGTTGGGCTGCATTGGCTTGGAGTTCTTTAATGGTGTTCCCTATTGCTTTAATTTGTAAAATTGAGGATTCTTTCAGGGATTTAATTTCTTCTTGAAAGGACTCCATCATTTTCCTTAGTATAGATTTGTCATCATTCTCATGTGTTTCAGCTGTGGTGGGATGTTCAGGGCTTGCTATGTTACCCTTGCTGAATTTTATTGGAGTCATATTTCCCTGATTTTTGTCAGTTTTGTTCTTTTGCTGACCTTTAGCCATCTGGTTGCCCTAAGATGATTGTTCCTGATGTCTTTTGGACCATGTCAGTGGCATTGCTGGTCTTCTTTAGGGTGTTATGGTGACCTTGTGAATACTGGATGCTCTGGTAGCCAGGAGATACCTCTATCTGGCGGTTGGGGATACCAACTTGGGCTACCTCCCAAGACGCTGCAGTTATCAGACCTACGGGAGACTGTACTGTTTTGGCGAGCAGCCCTCTACCCTGTCTGAGTTCAATGTTCTTCCAAGTGATTGTTTATCCAGTAGAGGGACATTTCTGTCCAACACCTTTCTGGTTAAGCCCACATATGCTTGTGCCTCCCTTCCAGCTGCTCAGCTGAAGATAAATCTTGGTGAACCTGCCATTCTCCTGTATGGAATGCTGGTGTGGAAGCTGGGTGCTCTGAAGGTGAGTACCCCTGTCTGAGGTTTGGAGCTATTTCTTAACTATTTGAGTGGCTTTTGCCTGTTTCTGTGTCAGAATCCGTGCTGGCCTCTGTTTTGGCATCTGTTTTGTGCCAGGCTCAGTGCTGGTCTCTGGTTTGGGTCCCAGGCCTGTGCCCCTCGCCACTGGTCTCTGCTTTGGGCACTGAGGCTGTGTCGTAAGCTGCTGACGTCTGCTTTGGGCCTCAAGCCTGTCCACTCACTGGGTTTATGAGTGGCTCTTGCCCACTTCCAAGGTGCGCTCCTTGGCCTGGGTTCGGCACCACAGCACCACCCATGGCCTGAGTTCCATGCTGCACTGTTCCCTGCTGCCTGGTCTGCCCCAGGGTGTATCTCGCTGCAGGTTTTCCCCTGCTGTGCAGGTACCCTCAGCTTCGGTCTGCGCTATGCCACCCTGTGTCCTGCTGCCTATTTCTGAGTCCTGTTGAGTGGGTTCCCTGCCACGCTGCTCACAGCTGCTTGGGTCCATGGTGCGCTGTACCCTGCTGCCTGGGTTTCCTGTGGGTTCTGCGCTGCGCCCAGTGATCTGGATTCTGCAGCTCACCCCTGCCTGAGGTTCCCCGCTGCGCTGTGCCCATAGGTCTGGGTTCCAAGCTGTGCCATGGGGCTTGGGTAGGTCTGTTTACCTGAGTGTCTAATGATCCCATGAGGGACCCCCACTAGTCCCTGGGTTCACCGTGGGTGACCCTGCGGGTTCACTCTTCTCAGGATGTTGCTCAGCTTGTTTATATTTCTGTGATGTTGTAGCTATTTTCTCCTGAGCTCAAAATGTGTCCCTGCTAACTGCCGCCATCTTGAATCTCCCAAGAATTGGTCATTTTATTTGAAATTTGAGACTTGTAGAATTTGATATTTATGGGGGACACATGTTCAATCTCCTACTGATATCTATTGTCATAGGTTCAGAGTGTAGAAAGAGCCAAATATGATAGAGGAAAGTAAGTGCAAGGATACGTGATCAAATGCCCTCTATCTGGTACTATGTATGGAAAATAAATGATTTTAACATTACTGTGGTATTTCATAAATTGCCATAAAACTTTATTTTAAAAACTGGAAATTTTAAATTAGATTGACCTCAAACCTTAATTATATGATGAGTTTTTGTGGTGGTTTAAAAGGCGAAGGAGCCTTACAAATTTTCTGTACAGAAAGGCAAGATACTGGTTGTACTCTGCCTGATCAATACCCAGTGTTGAGGAAGTAGACTCATTTGATATATTTTTGGTGCAAGTATTAGGTTCTTTAATTATTTGTGTCTATAAACATACCATATGTGGGATGAGAAGATGTCTTAAGATTTTAAAGATGTTTATCAAAAAGCCTGAGGACCTGAGTTCAATTTCCAGGTCCCATATAGTAGAAACATAGAACTAAGTGCCATAAGTTGTTCTCTGAACCACAAACAAGCAGACACACACACACACACACACACACACACACTCACTCACACAGATAAAGAGAATAAATAGATCCAATTAAATTAGAAGTATACATGCATGCATTTGTACAATTATAAATTCAGTTATATAGGTGTAAAAATGACATAAAATATATATCTTCAAAGTATTAACATACTTATGCTAATACAAATAAAATATTAATTGCTATTATTTATGAAGGCTAGCATATGCCTTTCATTGCTTTATATAATTTCCATGTTATCTCCCTGAAGTTAACATAAGATAGCAAGTCAGCATCTGGTCATGTACATTCTATATGGCAAGTACAGCATAGCTATTGAGTAACTTCACAATTTGGCATGCTGGTTACAGAACCATCAGGATTCAATCTTGCTATCGCAACTCCTGACCAATTACCTACTGATATTGATTCCTATAAACTAGCATCAGCAATTTTCTGAGCATATCCAACTTAAGAGAACTGAGGATGGGAGGCGAGGTTGATGTCAGGCCTGGGTGATCTTCAGAATGATAGAAAATATCTCAAAATGCAACATATCTGTCAAAACTCCAATGACTGGCAATGCTGTTTCAGGTGGCTCCTACTGCATCAATTTACAGACATTTTAGAAAATTAATCATTTTATTTGCTGCTTCCAGTGTCTGTGTGGCTCACAAACATCCAATCCTGCCTCTATGAGGGAGCCTTTCACAGGAGAAACCATGCTTTCTCCTCAACAAACTTTAAATAGTTTAGATGTGTGTCCCAGCTTCATTTCTGTTGTTATAATACAATACCCTGACAAAGAAAATTAGAGGAAAGGGGGTTATTTCAACTTATAATTTCAGGTTACAGTCCATAACTGTAGGAGAGGTAAGACAGGGATTTACTTCAAATAGCCAGTCATATGACATCCAGAGTCAGGAGCAGAGAGATAATTAATACATACAAGCTTACTTGATTGCTCACATGTGCTCATTTCAATCTCCACTCTTATATTTCAAGACTCCCAGGTTATAGAATTATGATCCCCACATTGAGCTGGGTCTTCTACATTAGTTATTTCAGTTAAAACAGTTTCCCAAATATATCCCCAGAGGTCAAGATAATGCTGACAATCCCTCTTGGAGATGCTCTACTCAGGTGATACTGTGTATGGTTAACTATTAAAACTAACCATCAATGTTCATGAGGATAATTGGTATGAATATTTGGGTTTTGGTTTTTTTTGAGTCTTTGTGTGGTTTAGGTATCAGAGTGACTGTGGCTTCATAAAATGAATTGGGCAATGTTCCTTCAAAATGTTTCTATTGTCTTTCCTTAATAGGAGGGGAGGTGCCTAGTCTTATTACAATTTGATACCCCATGGCTGGATGGTATTCATGGGACTCCAACTTTTTTTCTGAAGAGAAAAGGAGGACTAGAATGTGGAGAGAGGTAGGAGCAACTGAGAGGTGAGTAGGGAGAGAAAATGTAGTAAGAATGTAAAAATTAATTAATTAAACCCCCTAACCATCACATAATCATGCTCCAATCCATAGACCTAGACAGGATAACTAACAAGGAGAGCTCTAGGGTGGAGTGGGGTTTGGTGGGAATGGGAACAGGAGGGATCAGTTGGGGGTGTGGAAGGAGAAAGTACAGGGAGAGACAATTGGAATTTTGGGACACTTTGAGGGCAATGTGGAAACCTAGTGCAAAGGAAACTCCCTGGAATGTATGAGGATGACCCTAAGGCAGACTCCTAATAATGGGGGATACAGGGACTGAACCAGCCATCTTCTGTAATCAAGCAAGACTTCCAGTGGTGAGATTGAGATATCAACCCAACCACAAAATCAGGCCCAACTTTGCCTTAATAAACAGAAATTGAACACTAAATAGCCTAGAGTTCTAGTATACTAGTACTGAAAAAAACATGAGTAGCAAAAAAAAAAAAGTCAATGAAATGATTCCCAATGATATTCTCCTATCCTATTCTCATATATTGGTCCCTAGCCCAATCATCATCATAGAAGTTTCATGCAGCAACTGATGGGAGGAAATGCAGAGACCCACAGCCAAACATTAGGCAGAGCTTGAGGAACACTACAGAAGAGGGGGAGGAAAGATTGTAGAAGCCAGAGTGTTTGAAGACACCAGAAGAACAAGGCCTTCAGAATCAGCTAAGCAGGGCTCTTAGAGTCTCACAGAGATGGAAGCAGCAATCACGAAGCCTGCATGGGTCGGCTCTAGAGTCTCTGCATGTATGTTATGGTTGTTTAGGTTTTTTTAATGTTTATGTATAACTTCAAGTTACATCTCCACCACAGTCCCCTCCCTCCACCTCACCTGGCCCTACTCTCACACCATCTACCCCTTCTCCCAGAACTCATAATTCTTTTTTTTTTAATAACTAGGCCACAGTTATGAAAATTATAAGGTATAACATATATTCCCAATGTCCAGTCCAAAATATGTGTATATTTCATAACTGATATTGATATTCTATTATCTATCTCTATGACTTTAAAGTTCTATACCTTAGTTTAGTATTCTTACAGGACTCCTAACAGTGTGTATGGAGCCAGGAGTATTCTCTATCTCTTTTGCCTGTTCTTGGGACTCTTTTTTTCCTACTGGATTTTGTCATCCAACTCAATATGAGGGTTTGAGCTTATTCCTTTTGTATCTTGTTATACAGTATTGGATTGATATCCCTGGGAAGGCTGTCATTTACTCAAGGGAAACTGAAGAGGAGTGTATGTAAGGGAGAGGGGAAGGGATTTGGGGGGATTGGGAGGAGTGGTTTGAGGAGAAAGCATGATTTGACTACATTGTATAAGAGAATAATGAATAAATAAACAAATAAATAAATACATCAATAAATAAGTGAATAAAAATAATCATCACAAATTTATACACATGTCCATCCAGACTTCCTGTTCTGAATTTGCCACCAACTTATGTAAATGGCCAGCCTAGTCAGATGTAATGGCTATGATTTATAGCTAGCCCTTGACCTTTGCTCAACTATACTCTTTTATCATTTTTGTTTGTTGAATTATTTCTAAACAGCATTATCCCAAATAAATCAGACTAGGAATCTCTAAGTGCATCATGAAAATGCCTCCATTCTGGTTTCCAAGAGTTAATATTTATTGAAAAGTAGATTTTGCTGAGAATGTAATGATGACCCGTTGCTGTCTTAGTTACGGTTCTATTGCTGCCATGAAATACCAGGACCAATTATAAAATGAATTGCTCAATTGTGACCTTGCTTACACTTTCTGAGTGCCAGTCCATGACTATCATAGCATGTCAGGGAGCATGGTAGGAGGCAGTTAGGCATGGCACTGCTTATAACTTATCAACGAGATGGACACAGGGAGAGAGAGAGAGAGAGAGAGAGAGAGAGAGAGAGAGAGAGCATGATTTGGCCTAGCATGGACTTTTGAAACTTCCAAGTCCACTTCCAGAGACAGATATCCTTGAACAAGTTTATGGCGCCTCCAACAGTGCCAAATCTCCTAATCCTTCCTAAAAATTCACCAACTAGTAACCAAATATTTAACTATATGAGCCTATGGGGCCATTCTTATTCAAATCACCATAATTTCTCTTATAGACAAAGGGAACATGGAAATGGTTCTGAGGATAAATTTACTTTCCAACAAGTCAGACAAGCTGAATGTGAGCTCAAGGACTTGTATGTTGGAAGAAAGTACATGACCCCCAAAAGCTGTCCTATGTACGCTATATGTAAGCTATGTGCTCACACACATATACACATATAAATAAAATGTAATGACAATTTAAAAGAGAATTGAAAAGGAAAAATGAAGGCTGTGGAGTTCAGTAGGCTCTGAACTTGGAAATAAATAATTTTGCTTTTACCTATAACTACACCCTACCCTCAACTCCAGTTGACCTCTCAGGCTGAGAAACTGCCCACTGGGTTTCCTTTCTCAACCTTATCTTTCTCTTTCTGTTAAAAAAAAAGTACTTGGTTATGTTCCTGCTCAATTTTAGGTCTTGAGCAAGAGTGATGGATACTGACTCAGTCTTGATCTAGCTTTCAAGGTAGAGATGGCAGAGGGGACATCCTATGCCACTGTTCCTAGCTGTTCCAAAGCTCTTCGTGGGTCAGTGATATATTATAATGCCCACCTGGACATTATATTGTTTCTAGAATAGATGTGGCAACCAGTAAAGGTATAGAAAGGCAGAGCTTCTCACATCTTAGACCTCAAAATGTCTGCATATGAAAATTCTACTTTTTCATATTTGACTAGCCCACAGACAGTGATATATATTAGGAATCACCTTAACACATTCCAAGAAACCACAGAATGTGACTATATTTGATTTTAAAAGAAAAACCATCAGCATGGGAAAAGGTGATTCAAAGTGAAATACATTTATGAAAAGCTGGCGATTGATTCAGATTTTAAGCTCAGAAAAGCACAGATTTCTTTCTTTTTTTTAATATTCATCAAAGCAGTGTAAGAGAGAAATGAAGCGGATAGTTATTTTCTGAACATTCTTCTTCTCCAAGTCACTTTTCTAGGAGCATCTTAAAGAACTCTGCATTTTGGTGAATGTATTTGAGAAATAGGAAGTTAAAAAGAAATGTGATAGGAAACTTTAACAGAGAACACTACTGAATGCTGTGGGAATTTAAGTGTTTTCTATTAGAGTATTAAAGTCCACAAGTATGGATGGATGTTGGAGATCATGATTTGAAGACAATTATTTAACTTTAACTTCAGAGAAACAGGTATAACTATTAGCACAAGTCACAGAGGAAAAAATCAGTGTATAAAAATTTAAGAAAAACTGACCATAGAATTTGGGTATGTAATCAAATGAATTAAAATTTCTTATTAGTTCATCTTCTCATTTGTCTTCTTTTTCTTCTTCTTCTCCTCATTCTTCTTGTTATTATTATTAATTAATTATTAGTTCTTGTTGTTACTATCCTCCCTCTCTCTGTCTCTCTGTCTCTGTTTCTGTCTCTGTCTCTGTG
>CAJQZJ010033615.1:4292420-4321861 GCA_907164525.1 Lophiomys imhausi | reverse complement strand
AAGGATTTCAGGTGGCTTCCTCTACTCTGGCTTTAAAATGCCACCATTATAGGAAAAAGTAACTTCAAAACAGTGCAGTGGTGACTGTAGCACAGGTGTGACACTCTTCCAGCACAAAATGTTTCATGAACGCTTCTTACTCTCACATGGAATTCAAAACCAGAGTCTGAAGATGTGAACTATATCAAAGGTGGACAATAGAATGAAAGAGAACCAGTTTTTGCTAGAATATACATTTTCTTAATAAAAAAATTTGTACATATGTAGATAGAGATTTATTTAATAATTTTTCGGAAATTGTAGACTAACTCTGGGCATCTACTCTTACAGTTAGAAGTTTGAATATTTAGAATTCCACAAACCCATAGCTTAACTCCCATGAGAATGTGACTTTGATTAACTTTCATTCAGAAATAAGAAAGCAATGGTTATGATTAAACTGTATCATAGAAGATGTTATCTCCTCAACTGAAAAAAAATGTGATGTTAGCCTCAAACAGGAAGGTGAATAATTGTTCAACTAAAATATAAAAGAATTAAAATGAAAGATAAATATATACCTTGTTGCTTGGAAAGAGCATTAATCATTTATTCAAAAATACACTAGAGAAAGGATAAGAAAATTAAATGAACAAAATTTTCAAATTCCTAATGCCTGCCTATTTTAAAGGAGCTGAGATTCTGTTAGGGGGAAGAAAGAAGGATGGCACTTTATCTATGTGTCTATCTATCTATTGATTTATTTATTTATTCATTATGAGCTCTATTGACAGGAAAGTCAGAAATTGGGGGTACTGGTTATGATAGGTTGGATGGAGAAGGTAACCTTCATTCAAGAAACAGCATATGAACAAAAATAAAAAGCTGTGGACTAATGAGAAAGGCATTTTCTGCCACACCTGAGCACCTGAATTTGATTCCTCAGCCTCTACATGGTTGAAGAGAAGATGATAATGGCTCTGAGGAAAATGGTAGAGGGGAATGGAGGAAGATGGTAGAAGGGTTGGACTGGAAAGAGAGGAGGGAGGCAGTTGAGATGGGATGTAAATTCAATAAATAAATATTAATGAGAAAAAACAAAGTCATAAATATCAGAATTGCAAGAAAATGAAAAGTCTTCATTAGTGTATTTATCTCTTTCTGTTTTGATAAGATAAATTGTTTTATTAAAAATTTACACAGAAGCCTGAGCATAAATATATTTGAAATTGAGCCATATGATTAAAGATGAAAAAGAAGAGACGGTCAGAGGTCTGTGTCCCAGTTCTTCAACGTCCATTCTTTATTATATTCTATGTTTCAATTTATTCTTTGGTGGATATTATGTGTAGATAATGAAATGTGATATTCCCCTGATTGATTTCCTCATTCATTCTAACTCCCCAGATCTCTTCTAAGGCAAATATCCAACGAATTCTGTATCTTTCCATAGAACTATTTGCTTTCCATCTCTATTGATGCTTTAGTCACAATAGCTAGGAAATGGAATGAACCTAGACATCTGCCATCAGATGAACGGACAATGAAAACACAGCACCTAGACACAATAGAATGTTTCTCATCTCTGCCTCATCTCCTATCTCGACCTTGCTGCCAACAGAAATTTCCCAATTTTTTCAATAAGAGAGGATGAATTTCAAGCTATTTAAAATAACAGTGAAGAAAATAAAGCAAGCATTAGTAAAATGCAACTCTGTCGGTCCTAATTTAGTGCATTATAATTATTAGGTCTTCAAAATTCATTCACCAGTCACCCTCCCTGCACTGCTTTTCCTGATAACTTCCTCAGAGGTAGCCATGCCTTGTGCACAGCAGAAAGTGTGGGGTTGTGAGTGAGATGCTCTTCGCGTACGAGGACATCTTTTAGGATTTCTTATACATAGATCTGGAGACTTACCTCACATTTATTATTTCATAATATCTTAGTTCAAAGATTAGGCTTTTCACTGGGTTAACATTAAGGCATCTCATGGCTGTGTCACTTCTTGGAAACTCTTTGGTAGAATGCTTTTTGTAGGCTTCTGAGTTTTCTCTAGGCTTCATAAACTTCTTGTGTTTTTCATCTAATGGCCTCTTTGCTTCTAGTGCCAATGTTACATGTCTTCCACAATTCCTCTATAATGACATCTTATCAGGCTTTTCCTTTATTTCACTTGTAATGGTTCTTGTAATTACTGGTTCATGCACATGTTCCATGTAGAGTCTCCATTGTTCATAACAGCATGGAGGATTGTAAGTTTTAGTGGGACAAAGAATGAACTTCAGTGGAAGACCACCATTTTACAACTAAAGAGGAAACATATTTTAAAAACTACCCATAGTAAAGAATTTTGGATTCCCAAGTCCTTCTGGACAAGACATGGAAAAATCACAAAACAATGGATTTTATCTAAGAGAAAACAACCTGACTTATGTTAAATCTTAACTGTATATGTGGAGTGTGTGTGTGTGTGTGTGTGTGTGTGCGTGTGTGTGTGTGACATAGCATCTACATAGTACAGGGTACCAGAGTACCTTGACCATACCCACACATTCCTGTTCCTCTTGGCCACACTGTAATTAGACCATATTAAAAGTTCTTCCTTTTCTGTCAGCTTTGCTAAATATGAAATAATCAAGTTCTTCTAATTAATAACCAACCCAATCCACATCTCAGTTAAGTTGGAATCATCCTGGTATAAATTCCATAATAATTCATACTTTAGAAAGAGTTTTAAGATAGATTCTCAGACAGCAGGAATTCTTGAAATAATGATTTTTGGAATGCATGAATCCTGATGATGGGAGGAAACCAGGAAGTCTGGTATTTTGAGGGGGAGCTGGAAGAAGACACATACAAACAGGAACATGTTGGGGTTAGTCTTATGTGCTGCGTATTCAGATTCTGAGTTCAGTGTCCAAAGATCAGGTTTAAGTCTGGACATGGGTTTTGCATTGACCAATATACTGCAACTAATACTCCCCAATAATTTCTGACTGGTTAATAGAAGGCTAGAACATATGAATGGACAGAGAGTATAGGAAGGGGGTACTTGGGATTGAGTGAGGGGTCTCATAAGTGACCATGGAGGGAAGAAAGAAGAGGGTGAAGGAGAAGATCATCATTAGGCAGAATGGATCATGAGCACATGGAAACAAGAGAAGTTCACCCTAAGGACACATATGGAACAGAGAGAGCCAGGTCAACCCGAAATTGACAAGTAACAGGGCATATTATCTGGACATTAACAGCATGGTCAAGCCACAATAGCTCAGAACCTGCCTAGCATAGTGCCAACAGCTTGTTAATAAAATTGGCATCTCTAGGTCATTTACTGGGGAGCTAAACTGGCTAGAGTGAGGTAGTAACCCTTGATAGATATTTGGGAGTTAGTAGAGCAAGGGAAACCCAAAATTAATTCTCCAGTAGTAGCATCTTAGTATAAGGACAGCAAGAGATTTTCCCTGGATGAAATGCCACCCATTAGTAAGTAAACTATGATTTGTTTACATGTTACTTGAATTTGTTCTTCAGGAGATTTCTGTTGCACACTGACATTTTATATTTTATTAGAAGACATTGCAGACTGAAACTGCTCTAGTTTTAAAATACTCCACTGAATTGTGCATTTGATGGCTCCATACAGGGATATTTCTCTCACTTATTAGAGTTTTTGATGATATATCCATGCTCATTGAAGTTTTTAGCATTTTATACTGTCTTTTAATTAACTCTATTTTTGGGAATTCTAAGTGATTATCTCTATAATAAACTAATACTTTAGGTGGGTCAAGGTTAATGCAATTTTAAACTGCCATCTCTATTCCACAGTTTCTCAGTTCATTAGTATGTGCTGGATAGCTTTATAGTTCAACCATGTTTCATTAAAACTGCAAAAGCTTATTTTATTTTATCTACAGTTGATAATGTTTGTTGATGACATTGTAAATTTGAGCCACTATCAAATGTGACACATTTCTGCTAGACATAAATAGTAGAAAAGAGACTTTTCTTATATTCTGAATATTCGTGGATTTAGTAAATAACAGCCTAAATCTGGAGCTTTCAGAAAATGTGCCATATTCCTTTTCCCAATTATCTATGTTTTTATGATGGAAACCCTAAAAGGGTACATTATATGTATTTGCCAGTAACTAATAATAAAAGATGGCTGAAAGTGGAAAAGAATTCCTTGAGTATAGGAACATTTCTTCCAGAGTAGAAGTGTAAAACTTCCTCTGTGTAGAGGCCAGAAGTTCCACATTCAACCTCATTTAACTGTTGACCCTATCCTGGTGACAAGTATGACTTTCACCCCTGACAAGGACTGAAAGGACAAGCATTGGGCTTCCTTTCTAATGTCTGTAGCTGGGTGAAATTAGTATTCAGAATCTTTTTGCTTGCTTACAATCACTCTGGAGGCAGAACACTTAGGACTTAATCTCATGGGATGTATTTTGTGGAATGATCTACTGAAGGAGACTGAGTAAATCTACCTGTCCTACAATAGGTGTATCCACTGAGAGTATAAAAGAATTTTACAATTCATTGAAAACAAAATTAATTTCCTTGAGGATGAGAAGGAAGTAAAGTTGCTTGGAACCAAGATGAAAACCTCAATGTGGTACTGGGATAGACAAGATGGAAGGAGAAAATCAACTGCTACAAATTACAGTCTGACCTCCACTGACACATGTGCAGGCAAACACACACACACACCCTCGCATGCACATGCACAAGGACACACAATCACACAGTGCATACACAACCATGCACATGTACACACATGCACACATACTGAACTTACACACAGGCACTTGTCCATGCATACACACTTACAATAAATAAAAACATAAAAAGTATGTAAAGATGGAGGAGTGGAAATGATGTAAAAATAGTGTGTTTATAGGTGAAATTATTTAAAATTATTTTAAAATATTAGGTTTTTGGAAAAAGCTTACTTGGAAAAAAGAATTGGAAGGAGACAAAATTAACTAAATGCTCATTTTAAAACATAAAATTAAGGAACTACAAAAGGATAGGTGTACCTTGACTTGACGTGACATATATTTTTTAGCAAAAGAGAGTAATAGATGAAATTATTTTTATTTTATACCAGCAAATGTCTAGCATTTTCAAATATTTTCTAACTTTGTGTTTACACTACAATATTGTTTTCAGAATCCACATATTTTACCTGAAACCAAAGGAGGCATTTGCTGTGAAACGCTCACCAGAATGAAATGCTTACATAGAAGCAAGCAAAGCTGAGCTGAAACCAGGCATCTGCCTCGGGTTAGACGATATCAGCTGTTCAACACTAAGCATTCTGCCAAAAAATATCCCAGAATAGATATCAAATGAAAAAAAAAATCACCATCCTTTTCTCAGTCTCATAGTATCACATCAATATTGAAATTAGAGCAAAGATTAAATGTTTACAGTTTTGTAGAGTCAGGAACAGAATATGAATAAGGTTGATGTGTTGGAAACCTTGGTGTGTCAGTAGGCTTTTGCTAAAATGTAGTGAAATTATATAGTTGAGGCCTTATTGGAATTAATTTTATAAAATAAAAAGAGTGGCAAAGTAGTGAGCTCTCTTGAATACATAAGATTATAAAGCAAAAATTAAATAAAGTCAAAGATTAAAAACTACTAAAAAATAATGCCTTTAAAGATTTAAACTTTTAACACACACTCACATACACTCAAGCAAAAACTCTCTCTAGTGTTCATGTTAAGTTTATGAAGTGCTTCTCAACTCAGTAATACATAGGAATTCTCCAAAGTTCAAGCCATGAGCTATGGAAAGAAGCCAATGAAGTCACTGTGGGTGGTGAACAATTGTTTGTTTGCTTGTTTGGTTGGTTGCTTGGTTGTTCATTTATTTAGTTAGCTAGTTAGTCAGTCAGTCAGTCAGTCAGTTAGTTTTGACCTGGACTTCTGTTTTATTATCATTGTGATGCACATGGGTAAGGTCATTCACAGGATGTAAAAATCCTCCACACATATTCCCCACTACACTTCCCAAGGCCTTGGGGATGGGATAAAGTTTACACAAGGCAGTATTGACACCTGGGTCAGAGGCTGCATTTCAATAGCAAAGCTTCAATTCCCTTCCTCTAGGGAACTTCCCAAGGAGATAATTCCTCCTCTCTAGGGAGCGTCCTTGGAATATATGGGGGAGTTTATTGCTTAAGGAGAAGGATACAGGTCTGTGGGGTTGAGTAGGAACTGGCTTTCTGGAGTCCCTGAAAGAAGTGAACAAGGAAGGGGCTTTGGTGGTGTCAGGTCCGGACTGACAGAGGTAAGATGGAGAGAAAAGAAAACAGCCATCACCAGAAGCAGAACTGTCCTTCTAACAAGAAAAATTAAAGGTGCACTGTCTCTCTATGGAACTGGAGACTGTGTGTGCAGATGTGGGAATTTTAGGATTTTAGGATGAAAAAGGGTAAATTTTGGGGATGAAAGGTTCAGTTCCTTTGCAGTCAGTAAGTGGTAGACACCAATGGGTTTTATATATGAACCTCCTTAGCAGAAGCTTTCATGGATGTCGTCAGTTACTCTGCCTTTCTGTCCCCAGTTTCTCAGTCCACATGAGGCTGATAGGTAGCTAACCTTTCATTCCAGACCCTGAGGACAGATTAAAAAGGAGGGGTCAAGGTATTATCTCATTGGCTACTTTATGAAGAAGGGGAATGATGGGAGAGTAGGCTCTGTCCCTGGAATCTATGGGTCGAGCTCTAGTTGACTTCATATAGTAGGAGGAGAGGTTTAACTTGATCACCTGCAGTGGATCATGTGATACACATCATGTGCTCCTAGAAAGACCTCTGAAAAATAATCCTCTGAAGGCTAAAAGTGGATGATTTGATTACATAGTGTAAGAAATTCCTCAGGAATGTGTGGCAGAAGGTGGAAGTAGAAGAGGGAAATACAGAGAAAAGTCTGTGAAAGAAGATGGGTGTCCATATATTATCCCCAATACAGGATAGAAGAAGGATTCATATTGTGTTTCAAAGAGGCTTATTTGTGCTTACTTGGCAGAAGTAAGTAGAATCAGAATGGGAAGGACGTGAATAGAAGCGATATATTGGAAGAGAAAGCTAGGTCATCATTTTGGCTATAGAAAAGGGTAGGGAATGGTAAGAAGCCAGGAAAACATGGAATTTTCTTGGGAGGCCTGTTATAGATATAGGACTCAGGAAGGGGCCAGTCATTGGTAAAGATGTAGCTTGAGAGGGATGTTGATCCACAATGATGAGAGGCCAGGAGCAGCCCAGGTGTGCTGGGCAGACAGACCCCATTGTTGGATTAGTAAGTGGAATAGGCTGCATTTAGGAGCTGATGAGCTCTGATTAAGAAAGGTACCTTGCTGTTTTATGCTGATGTTAAAGGGAAAGGTAAGAGTAGAGTCCATAGAAGGATCATAAACAGGGGCACAAGAGGAAAAAAAGGGGGGGTTGTGACTAGTAAGAATATTCTCTTTGAAAATATAGAGGTAGAGGGGCAGTCTAAGGTGAAGTAAGAGTGACAGTGTATGAACCAAAGAGTTGTAGTACATAAGTATAAAAGAATTCTTGGAGAAATTTTCCTTCCAGATCCTGTTGTTTGGGGTGACAGTAATAGGGCCTCAGATTTCAGGTCAAGTGTCTAGGTAGGAAGGACAGAAGTGGAGAAGGGGCAGGTCACAGAAATTAAGATATCTAAAGCTTGATCCTAGGAGGCTGTGTTTAATCCTTCAGTTTCCTGACCCACTCTATCTGCTAGGATCTTTGATCCTCCAAGACATCCCTGCTCCTCTTCAGGATACCCTAGAGCCTTAGAAGGCCTGCTTGATCAGAGATCACCTATGGAGTTTTAATGGTGGCACTAGTATATGTTTGTTTGTCATATATAGCATACAGAATTCAAGTGGAGGCTTCTCATAATGTAGTGGATGCCTCTAGGTCTCACCCAGCCCTGAGTGTGTATATAAGTATTTATTCCAAAGTTACACACTAAACATCAATGCATCTGTTGCCAACAACTTTCTCTTCACTCTCTGTGAAGAATACGATGGGAGAACCCACCAAGGAATTTCTATAGCAAGCCCCTCTTATTGAAGAACATCATTTGATGAGTTGAGCAACCGTATTTTCAAATAAAATAAAATGACACTAAAAGTATCAGATTTGATTCAGAAGTTGTTGATCGAGAAAGTAAGAACCACCACTGATGTTCACAGACCACACTGACTGAAGGACCAGCATTCAGACTACAGATCCTTAGTGTTTATAACTAGAAGTACTGTTACAGTAAGATCTTTATGAAAGGAAGTGTTTGGTGCCCCTTTCATTTTGTAGAAGTGGGTGGATATATACAGAGGGACCATGTAAGTTTTTGTAATAACATTACTGAGGTTTAGTGCTTCTAGAAGACAAAACACTGTGTGAATGCTCAGTGGGGCATCTCAGTAGGCAGATGGAATAGTGAAAGCAACAATGACTTTGAAGTTAAAAGACACATTTTCAAATGTCACACACTGTTAGGGAGTTTTATGACAGGAGACAACATGAAGTGTCACACATGTTTATAAAAAGTGCCAGATAAAAGTATATCATTAAGTGTTAGAACGAAAATTATGAGAGTCACAAGCGTCATCCTTGTCAAAAGCATGTTCAAGATACATTGGTCTTTACAGTTATTGCTAGGGAAAAATACTGCTAATCTTATTGATAAGTATTAACAATTTCCCCTTGTATTGTACATTGATGGGCTCTTACCTTAAGGAATTTGCGGGGCTAGGGAGAGGGCTCAGTTGGTAAAGTGCTTGGTGTGCAAGCATGAGGACCAGCATTGGGAATCTAGCAGCCAAGTAAAAAGCTGGTACCAGGTCTGATGCATTGGACTGCCTGTACCCAGAGCAGGGGAGGAGGATTTGGGATGATCCCTGAGAGTTGCTGTCCAGCCAGTTGTCCACCAGGCTTGGTGAGAGACCGTGTCTCACAAAATAAGGTAGCGAGTGATTGAGGAAGGTATCTGATGTTAACTTCTGATCTCTAGACATATAAATGTCTACGAGTGAGTACACATGCACACACACAAAAAACACACAGACACATACAGAGTGTTTGTTTTCCTCCCAGGTTATAACTACTGTTAGATTTATTATTTATCCTTTGAATAACTGTGTGTCTGAAGAAGCCGTTTTGTTAAAGAACCACAAAGGGGCTTCATAGTCACATAAATCACAGAATTACTCCCTTTTATGAAAGCAATAATTCCCAAAATGTTCATTCCTAACTGATCATCTGACAATTACCTTCAAAATATTAACTAACCTATTATATTCTCTGTCCAGTGTATTTCAATTTCTCTCTCCTACATAGACATGAACCTGAAATATTGCTGAGTATTTTGGTCTTTTCTTGTTATTCTTGTGCATTCCACAGAATTTCTAATTGACAATAGAAAAAATACCAAAATTTTTGACGATATTGAACTCATGAAGCTTATCTCCATATGATACCATTACTGAAAAGATGCTCATTGCTGAACAATAATGTACTGAAGCGTCTTTAAAGTTGAAATATTTTGTAGAATAAAAACTTTCTTGTTTTTTAATCTAAAATATGTACACATTTAAAGAGGGAAATCTAATACAACAGACATCATGCTTACCCTTAACAGTGAAGAGTTTAGAAGGAATTGTTTTGTCTTTAAGATAGAGAATGATGCTGAATCAGATACTAAATTAACAAAGGACACACTTACTGGGTTTTTTTTTTTTTTTTTTTTACATAGATGTGCTGTGAAGCCAGAATAATAAAATGTGTGTATTCCACTGTAATATTGTCTAATGAAATTAGTATTATTGACAAATTCCATAATTATTTAAGCTAATTAAAATTCTCTTGAATGTAAGAATATAATTCCCTGGGCAGCAGAGAGAAATACTATCACAGAACATGGTGTTTCAGAAGATCATGGCAACAATCCCCAAAAAATCAATCCATTTTTTCACTCTGATCAAGTTTCAATTATTTATATTTGTATGTAGTAGAGGCAGGTTTTCCACGGTTCCCACCGTTTTGGTGGTAGTTGAATCACTGTGCCCTTGAATGGGCTATTTTGGGACACTAATACACCCATTCAAAGGGAAGAAATTGAAGTCACAAAACACAAAGAAAAGTCAGAGATAGGTGAGGTGATGAAGACAGAAGTCAAGACAGATGGAACCACTTATTTCTTTCTGATGAGATATAATCCACAGATTCAGTAAAAACTAGAAAAGAAAGAGAATGTGATTATGAGTGCATGAATGTGTGGATGTATATGTGTGTGTATGTGTGTGTTTGTGTTTTGAAATTGTGTCAACTCTCTTACAGTGAACTAGACTCATGATATGAACATTTAAATTTTTCTATATATTTTACTAATAATTTTTAAAACTCACATTATACACAACATTTTATAAGCCATTTTTATTACCTTACCAAAATTCGTCTTCTGTGTCATTACCTATACATCTGGGAAAAAGATAAATCTCATCTTAGGAATACGAATCAATTCAGTCTTTTTCAAATAGATTTCTTCCCATTATTTAGCTATTATAAGTAATACTATGATTAAATTGTAGTGGAGTTGATTCATTCTGAATTATTTTCTTAGGCTAAATTCCAGGATGGAAAGTCATAGGCTACACGGGGGGGCAGAGCTTGATGAGCAATTAGAGGAAACGTGCCCTAGAAAGCCCTTGATAATTTGTAATTAACTAGCATCACCTTTGATTGACATGGTCTGTTTTATTATCTTACTAAACAATGTTTATCAGTTGTGATCATTAGTTTAATTGGCAATTTGATACAGCCTGGAATCACCTTGCAGAAGAGTCTCAAGAAATTGTTTAAATCAGGCTGTTCTGTGCACACGTCCATAGGTGATTGTGTTGATCCGCTTGATTGACGTGGGAGGACCTGGATGGAGAGTACACCACACAGTCTGGGTTTGGACTTTGGGTTGTGTAAGAGTAGAGGGAGCCTCCTGAGCTCTAAGCATGCTTAGAGTTTTTTCTCTCTTCTCTTGACTGTGGATATGAGGTGATTCACTGCTTCAGGTTTCTGCCTTGACTTCCCTGCAAGGATGAGCTATAACCTGGAATTGTAAGCAGAATGAATCCTTTTTCCATTAAGTTATTTTTACCAGAATATTTTCCCACAGAAACAGAAACAAAACTAAAACACCACCCTATTGATAACCATTGTCATTTAAAAGCTTATGTGCATTTCAGCAATAAATATGTATCTATTTTCTTCTGATTCATTTACGACCTTGACACATGTTTTCCCTTGGGAATGTTGTTATCTGTATGGATTTGATATAGATCTGGGTATTTTAGACACATGATAATATGCTAATATAGGTGCCTAGTGTTTAATATGTTTTGTTTTAGTTAAAACACATTGCTGATGGTGGTACTTATACTTTTATAATGTTAATAGCCCATTTTCATCATTATCCTGTCTTGAAGATGATTGATCATACAGGATGATTGATGTTAACTTATTTAACTCAATATTTTATTGAATATCCTTGCTAGATAGAAATGTTTAAATTAAATACTAACTTTTTCATAAAGACAATTTCCAACATATTATTGTCCATTATTATTATTATTGTCCATTATTATCATTATTACTGTTATTCTGTGAGATCAGAAATGAGCCCACAGTCTTGATTATACTCACTAATCACTACCACCACACATAATTATTCAGCTGATTATGCAAACTAGATAATGTGTCAAGTAATAGTAATATTAGGAAACAATTTCTCTTGAATTTTCCTTCTAGGGTATGTTCTAGATTAAATTTGGATCTGAACTCTCTCTAATGGACAGATGTTCAAGGGTTTGCCACCATCCTGTAGTGCTGTGGAGTGATGATGGAAATCCTGGGAAGTAGTGTCAAATGCTGGATTTGACCTTAAAGGATGATGGTTTGCTGCTGTTCCTCCTTCCTCTTTTTGTAGACCAGATGGCCTTGAACTCGCAGAGATCTACATGCCTCTGCCTCTGCCTCTAGAGTGCTGGGATTAAAGATGTGTGCCATCATTTTAAAATAAAGTTTTAAAGAAAAAAAATATAGAAGCAGTTTTTGGGAGTAAAGATTCATTGTATTCTTTTATAAAGCTTCAGTCTGATTACTCTTAAACAACTTCAGACATTTCTCCCCCAAAGTTAATATTTAATTGATTTTCCTAGGTTTTAATTAGCACAATTATAGCATACTATGTGTTTAATTAGTGTTTTTTACTGAAATAGATTTACAAACAGCATGTACACATTTCCATTTTCCATTTATTATATTTACATTTGTTTTTAATCTTTTATTCTTGTTTTCTGATGTGTGTTATCAATGAAGAATGAATGATTTGTTCCTTGAACTCTTTTTCAAAGTTGCATTTGAAACTTTTTCATTTTCTTATGATATAGGATTTGAAACCTTCAATGGTTATTTCAAAACTGCATATGTTCTCTTTGTACAGTAAAGTCAATCGGTATCTTAATTATATCATGATCACGAAACATTTTTGATGTTATTATATCACTTATGCCAACCTGAAACACGGAGAGCTGTGGCACAGCGAAAGACAGAGATTGAAATGTTCTAATGTAATTTATATATTTTGCCTTGATTCTACTAATTTTTATATTTTATTAAAGTATTAAACTAGATATTACTATGTTGAAATTTATTGAAGTCAATTTTTAAAATGCATTTTACTATATGTGTACTTACTAAGGAAGCTTAGATTTATTTTCAAGTTCAACTAGGTTTTTCCTTTTTGTAAATGAAAGTTCCATTTTTAAATTAAATTTTAGCTTTAAGTCCTGCTACAAAGTGTCCAGACTCATCACCTTTTAAATAAAAGCCTCATATTTGAGTGATTTTACTCTCTTGTATACCTCTGATATTATAGTAAAACATATATACTCATATGCTTTATAGATATGTAGTATAAATAGTTGCCTGTCTTTAATCAATTCTTTTGTTGAAGATCAGTTTGACCACTTTTTCTGTAAAGGGTCAGACAGTATTCTAGATTTTTTTGAGCAGCAGTCTTTATTTCAACAATCTGCCTTTGCCTTTCTAGCCCTAGAAAAATGTGCAAATGAATAAAAATGCATATTATATTAAATGATCTACAAGCTAGGAAGATGGATTGATTTGGTACATGGATTTTAATTTTCTAAATGATGGTATACAAAGTTTCTCAGAAATACCTATAGATCATTTTTAAAAATTATGTTCTCCCACCAGCAATGGAGGAGTGCTGGTGGGAGTGCAAGTGTGTATAACCACTATGGAAATCAGTATGGTGATATCTTAGAAAACTTGGAAGAGCTCTACCTCAAGACTCAGCCAGCCACACCACTTCTGGGCATACATCCATGTGATTCCTCACCAAATCACAAGGAAGTTTCCTTATTTATGCTCATAGCAGCCTTATTTGTAATAGCTAGAAACTGGAAACAGCCCAGATGTCCCTCAATCGAGGAATGGATTAAAAAAACTGTTGTATATCTACACAATGGAATACTACTCAGCCATCAGAAACAACGAAACCATGTGATTTGCAGCCAAATGGATGGAACTAGAGAAGCTCATCCTTTGTGAGCTTACCCAGACTCAGAAGGATGCACATAACATCTATTCACTTATAGTCGGATTTTAGCCATATAGTTCAAGATAACTATACTACAACCAATGCACCAAAGGGAACAGGAACATAGACTTTGTTTCCTGTCAGTAAGACACTTTGCCCTAGTGGTGCTGCCTTGTAGGCCCCCAGTGTATGAGAAGGCTCTTGGCCCTCATATGACCACTGAACTGGGGTGGGGGACTATTATGTATGGACACTCCACTCCAGAGGAGTATGATGGAAGGGATAAGGGGTAGATGGTGGGAGGGTGGGACTGGGAGGGGTGGAAAGAGGGCACTGTGATGAAGATGTAGCCTGAAGTAAAAATTAAATGTAAAATAATTATGTTCTTATTGGTTTACTTGTATGTGTATATGTTCATAAGAAGGCCAGAGGACAGTATCATATACTCTAGGGCTGGAGTTACAAATGTTTGTCAGCTTCCATTCGAAGCTGGGAGTTGAATGTCAGTCCTATGCCAGAATAGCAAGTACTCATAACTGGAAAGTCATTTCTACCGGTTCTCTAAGATTTTAAAAATTTTAAATATTGAATTTACCTTATTTTCCATTAGTACCATTGTTAAGAACATTCTCTTAATAATATGTAAAAAACATAAGGGATTCAAATTTAAACACATATTCAAATAAGTAAACAATAATAAATAATAAAACAAACCTCCAATCAAAAATGAATAAACCCAATGAACAGACTCTTCTCAAAGACGAAGGATATGGCCAATAAATATATGAGAAGGTATGTTCAACATCCTTAGTTATCACGGAAATGTAAATCACAATTTAACTGGATTTTCATTTTAACCCAATCAGAGTTGCTGTCACAGAATAAACAAACGACAACAAATGTTCAAGAAAATAAGTGAAAAGAGAAGTTCTTTTGTACTACCCATAGGAATAGAAACAGCCAGCATGGATCTCACCTTGGAGTTTTCTCAAGAAACCAAAAATAGAAGCATGAAATGATCTACCTACACCTCTCCTGGGAGCATAACCATGCAAGCCTACAGCATCACACAGAAACAACATCTCATTAATCTATCCATCTGTATTGTAACATTAGGCACAATAGCTGAGTTATGGAATGGCCCTGAGTGTCTATCCACAGAGGGAAAACAAAACCTGATATATATATGGTATATGCATTTTACTCAGTCATAAAGAAGAAAATTCATCATTTGTGAGAAAATGGGTAGTAATGGAGATCATACTGAGCAAAATTAGCCAGACTCAAGATAAATATCATTTTTATGGCATGTATATTACATCACACCCATGTTCTCTCTCTCTCTCTCTCTCTCTCTCACACACACACACACACACACACACTATCTATCTATCTATCTATCTATCTATCTATCTATCTATCATCTATCATCTATCTATCTATCCATCACACACACAGACACACACACAGTTTGCATCTAATGAAGACTATTCAGGAAGAATGGAATTAGCATGAATAACAAGGGGAAACTAGAGAAGCTCATGGAAAATGTGTATTGATAGTTCGGGAATTTTGGTCTCTTAGAAAAAACAAAATTATTATAAGAATATGTTGTCATTTTTATCCAGGTGTGGCACTATGGGGCTGCTTCAGCCTGTCTACTGTCCACTGCAGCTGTCTATGATTTGCCTAGTGCTCTAGAAGAGACATGATTTTCCAGTTATAGTTTTTGTGAATCTGTGACTTTGGAATTCTGGGAACTTTTCAGAGGGTATATAAATTCTGGGGCACCAAGAGGCCATGTCAGTTGGTGGTTTTTGGTCATGGGGGGGGGGGTTGGTTGCAGTTTTTAGTAGTTATGCTCAAAGAAGAAATAAGAAAGAAATTAGATTCATGCCTCTCTCTCTCTCTCTTTGTGTGTGTCTCTCTTTCTCTGTCTCTCCCCTATATCTTTCTTTCTATCCTGTCTAGTGATAAAGGATAAAACTGGGGATAGGGGTTGGCATAAACTGTGGGAAAAATATGAACTCACAATGTAGCACAAACCAGGTACAAGCAAAGAAGAAATAAGAAGGAAGAAATTAGATTCACAGATCTTTCTCTCTCTCTCTCCCCAATATCCTTCTTTATCTCCTAACTAGTGAAAGAGGGTGAAATGGCCAGGAAGGAGGGATAAAGGGTGGGAGAAAGAAGAACTCACAAAGTAGCAAAAGTACAGCTACAAGAATGCATATTGTAAAAGTGTAGAAAGGTACTGAACAAAAGTGTTATTAGAAAAAAAGATATATATGACATAACCTAGAGTCACTAGAGTTACCTTCCTGGAAAGAGAGAACCTCAGTTGAGGAATTACCCAGATATACTATTGACTTGTGGCTGTATCTGTGAGAGATCATAATGATTTATGATTGATATGGTGGAGGAGTGGGCAGGGGCAGCCCACTGTGGGTGGTAGAGTTTCTGTGCAGGTAGAACTGGGTTTTATAAGAAACTAACCAAGCATAGGTTTTGTGGTGAGGCAAACAGCACCATTCATCCCTGGTTTCTGACGTAGTTCCTTCCTTGATTTTCTTAAGTGATGGGTGTGACCAGGAAGTGTAAACTGAAAGAAGCATTTCCTCCCAAAACTTGCTTTGGGTTGGAGAGTTTTGTCTGAGCACCAGAATGCAAACGGAAACATTCTCCTTTATTGTTCATGTCATTTCTAACGGAAGCCATCACAGTACTTCCTGCTTTCATGGCCCTAACACTTGTGTATCATTCAGGCAGCTACCCAGTTACTCAGGGTAGTCTCATTGCCTCTTTCTCTGTTTTTATTCACCAAATGCCATTATATTTACTGATGTTCCCCACTCCCCCGTTTTTGCATGAAAATGGAGACCATGGAAATAAACGTGCTTCCTGCAGCCACTCTTAACCACACTCTTGAATCTACATGATCAATACATGGATTTGAGCTCCTATTTTATCCAGGAGGAATCATAAAAGCCCCCATGACCTTCCAAGTTGTTGACTGGAGCTTGCTGTAAATATTTTTTTCATCTATCATTCTTCAGTAAACGAAGTGTTGCTTTGTGAACCAAGCAATAAATGTCAAACCCACAAGAGTTCATCAGTGTAAAAGAATAACATCCATGTGAAAATGCCTGCTGTCCCAATACATTAATGAGCATTTCACTAGTGGCTAGAATAGAGATTACAATCATGATATAGCAATCTATACATGAGGTTTTACAATGTAATATAAGGTCCAAGAGATTTTCCTTGAGATGCATTCAGACACCAGCATGGACTTTATCAGTTGAGATTTATATCACATCTTCCATGTCCATCTGTGAACCAACTTGTATCATATCCCTTGATATAATTCAGGATTGTGCTATTATTTTAAATCGCCTATCAGTGTATACTTTTGTCTAGGAGTGTATTTCATTTACCATCTATGTCATATAAACATTGTAGTGTAGACATTCCCCATGCAGAAATAGAAAGAAGGTATCCTTGGAATAAATGAGATATCCCAAAATAATGCATGCAGAAAATGTAAAAATACAGAAGAGGCAGTATTGTGAAGCAGTTT
This sequence comes from Lophiomys imhausi, assembly GCA_907164525.1. Taxonomy (NCBI): domain Eukaryota; kingdom Metazoa; phylum Chordata; class Mammalia; order Rodentia; family Muridae; genus Lophiomys; species Lophiomys imhausi. The sequence continues at coordinate 4,304,651 of CAJQZJ010033615.1, read as the reverse complement.
ACAATGAATGAAAATATTGTCTTTAAGAAGGAGAGGAGATTGGGATCATACAGACTCAGGGAGCAAACAAACTTCACTGTTCTGAGAAAGCTGGCGCTCACTGGACTCACAAGTTACAGAAGCCTAAAACAACTGCAGCTGTTGTTCATCATCAAACTGATGGTGAGATATTTCCTGGCCTGTAAAGTTGCCTGAATATCATACAAAGAGCTCCAGGGTATAGTTCCCTAACTCCCCACTCTGGCCTGGGTGTGGTTTTTCCATGAAGTCATAACTAGGTTGGAGCTGTTCTTACTCCTATAAGTAACCTCTCCCTCATGTGCATACCCCAGGATGGAATTCACTATAATCATTACTTTAGTCTGGTGCTGGTTCCTCTGTCTGGACTCAATTATTATTATTTTTACATGGGTACTGAAGGGCCAAACTCAGGTCCACATGATTTCCCAGTCAGTGTTTTAACAACTAATCCATCTCTCTAGACCTCCTTACTATGCATTTTAAAAATATTTTTCCTTCTACTAACCTAGGTAAATGTTGTGCATAATGAATCTTATTACATGTTTATTTGAAATTCTATTTACATTATTTTGCAATGAGATTACATCAATTATTTTTGGGAAAAAAATTAATGGAAGATCCTTTTGTAATGCCTGTAGTTGATAGTCACCAAGAAAGATGTTTTTCTAACACTGTATTTCATGAAAAATAGTTAATCCTTCTGAAGTCAAAAGACAATCTTGAATCCCCTGGAGGTTATATTACAGGCTGTTGTGAGACACAAAATATTGGTGCTGGGAACAGAACTCAGGTCCCTAGTTAGTATTAGCAAAATGCATGCTTCACCATTGCTCTTTCTCTCCAGTCTCTTAAGTATTAATTTCTGAAGAATAGGAAAATATGAATTGATTTTTGGTATGTTCGTGAAAATGAACATACTGACCTAATGACTTAAATGTCAACATATTTATAATCTTTCATGCTGAAGGATATAAAAATGTTTATATATGGTATTATTTTCTCAAAACAAAGTGCTAATGAAACTCAAGTCCAAAGGCTCCATGGATCTAAATTTCTTTAGCTTCAGCTTGCAAGAGCAAGCTTAAGTTCCTTAGTAGCTTGGAAGCTTGTGAGATTGAGATGTTTTCAAAACTAAGCCATGTTTGGTTGCCACAAAAACTATATCAAATACAAAAGCAACAGATACTGAAATGGATGCCTAAGACAGTGGAGACTGAAATGGATACCTAAGGGTTGAGCAGCCTGTGTGAGCCCTCCTGGGGGAGTAGTAAAATGATTAAGCATTTATGTGGACTGACATATGTCACACTTAACCATCATCCAGACTCTAGTAGGCACCATGCCAACATTGGCAAATATATATTTTTATTATACACAAGACTGGGAATTTGCCTTGTGCACATTGCAACTGACATTTTATTATGTTTATTTTTGCACTGGGCATGCCTCATCTTCCTTTTCTTGTCTTTACTTAATATGTGATTTTTTAAATACACATGTTTCCTGCAGTTGATATTTAGTTATTACTAATTTATAAACTAATTTGAGATGCTCTGACATAAATGGAGAAAATTTAACACAGTATATACTTGCCATGATACAAGTCAATGAACATGGACTTCTTACCATGTTCACTCTTGAGTTTTTTTTTTCCTTTCCTACATATTCTTTGTTTTGTACAAAGTTTTTCCTCCCTGATCATGCATACATTTCAGAAAAGTTTTCTTGCAGAATTCTAATATTTTTATTTGCAAGTCCTTTTAGTCAAACCATTAATATTCTGCATAGTATTCTCAATTTTGATACTTACTTGATATTTCTTTACTATATTTTACAAAAGCTAACAAGAACACTCATGGTTTCTTGCAGCATTAGCTATTACATCATTCATTCATATGGTAGCTGAATGCAGTGAATGGTCAGTAATCACTGTCTTTGCTGATGGCATTTTGCTTACTTCTCATCTCTGAAATAGCAAAGCTGGAGATACATTTCCAAGTCATCCCAAATTCTGCTTTTGCCAAGATGGCAAGTGTGTTCTGAAGATCTATTTTGATACTGATCTTGATTTCATTGTGTTCCTAATCATCTCTCTTCCTTAAAAAAAAAAAAAAAAAAAAGAAAAAAAAAACTTCATGCAGGTGTGTGCATTGTGAGGTGTGCCTTTGTGTGAGTATGCATATTGGCATGTCTGTCTCCATCATTCTTGTGGAGGTCAGAAGACAACCTTGAGTGTGGGTATTTAACTCCACCTTGTTCATTATTCTCTTCCTGTTATTGCTGTATAAAGCAGAATGGATAGCCAGGGAGCTTCCTTTTATGGCTTCTCCTGTGTCTGCCTCAGTCTCCTTGTTGGAGTGCTGGGATTACAGACATTTGCACTAGGATGTTAAGTTTTTGCTTGGAAATTTGAACTCCTGAGAAGCAAGATCTTTTACCTAATGAGCCAGATTTTCTAAGCTCCACTTTTGTGTTTATTTTCTTTATTTTTTAATATTTATTTATTACTTTAGGTTACATCTCCATCACAGTGTGCTCTTTCCACCCCTCCCAGCCCTGCCCTCCCACCCTCTACCCCCTATCCCTTCCATCCCACTCCTTCAGAGTGGAGTGTTCCTACATATCAGTCCCCCATCCAGTTCAGCAGTCATATGAGGGCCAAGAACCTCCTCATACACTGGGGGTTGATGGGATGGTGTTAAGCATTCTAAATGTTAATTGGTCTTGTTTGTTGTCTGTTACTTAATTGACTCTGATTGGTTAAATAAATGTTGACCTGGAGATTGGGCAAAGAGAGAGGTAGGCAGGACTAAGGTTCATGAGCTTTTTAGAGAGACACAGAGCATTTTGGGAGAAGGAAGATTGGAGAAGAAGCCAGGAGGAGTAAACAAGGAGGACATGCCATTGGATAGATTAAAGAAGATCTTTCCACGTGGCCTGGAACATCGGCTTAGCATGGAGAATAATAGTCCAAAGGGATGTATGTATATATGGGGTCATATTTGGGCAACAGAATTATGAGCTACCTTAGATGGGCTAGTACTGCACAACCCAGGCCTAGGCTTGTTAAGATTCACCTGGTCTGTGTGTATTCATTTATAATGGTGGGTTAATGATTTACACCACCAAAACAATTAAATATAATGTAAATACTAGGTAAACAATTTAATTAGTTATATTTTTTTCAGCATATGGTGCCCAGCGTTTGGCATTAAAATCCATGCCTACAGCCTGAGAAGGCCAGGGTGAAAAGTAATTTCCAGCTAAAGAGTGGGGAAGGAGGCTCCTTTAACAAAAGCTACTGCCTTATAGGCAAGGCAGAAGCTTAGCTCTCTTTATATGCTAAATAACTGACAGCCTTATAAACAGAGTTTGAAAATGGAATTAACCACCTAAATTAAAAATGAAGAAATCATAATATCTCAATATATTTGGATCCAATTGAGTTTGTTTCTCTTTACATACAGATCATTTTACACTGACAATTGTGGTTTTATATATACTTTTTGAGAAAGATTTGACTCAGATAGGATTAAGGATATCTGTAAGGGAGAGAGTTTACAGATGGAATGCTAAGCTACTGAGTATAACAATGGGGGAAGGAAAGAGGCCCTACCTGATACAAAAGATGTCAGCGGGAGCTCACAAGTGCCTGAGAACTAGGTGCTTATCAAGAGTATCTGAGAAAGGCCCACCAAGGATATAGTCAAAGCTAGATTTCAGAAATTATAAACAGAAATTTAATTACAACATGGGATGGCTCTATTAGATCAAGGCTTTTGGAATGTTTTTTTTTTTTTTTTTTTGCTTAAATTTTGTTTGGATGTCTTTGATTTTCCTATATGGGGAGGTAAAAAAGATGTTTTTGTCTTTTGACAATGCTGAGATACAAGAGATTTTAAAGATATAAAGAGAAAGGGGTCACATTAGACCCTAGGGGAGATATTTTAATCCTTGGAAGAGATTTTAAAGATATAAAGAAAAAGGGGTCAAAAGCCAGTCTCCTTAGATGTGGGACACCCACTGGAAAACTGGTTTCAAGAGAGATATTAGACCCTAGGGGAGATCTGTTGGGTGTGATGGTACATCCCTTTAATCCCCACATTTGAAAGACAAAGGCAGATGGATCTCTCACCTTTGCCAAGGTCAGTCTGGTCTGCAAAATAAATACAAGACAAAGATATTAAAAAAAAAATCCTGTCTCAAAAGAAAATATAGAGAGATATGTTAATTTTGAGAAATTATATATTTTCAGAGCAAAGGAACCAAACACCAAAGAAGACAAGACAAGCCCAGATGGTCCAGCTCAAAGACTATTCCAGCCAGGACTTCAATGAAGCCCTGAACTTTCCCATCCAAAATTCAACTTCGGACTACAAACTTCTCAGCACATAAAGACTGAACTATTAAATTGCTTAACCAATTTTTTCTATTTTATTTGGGCCCCCAAACAGGTTTTCTACATTCCAATTCAGCAGGAAACAATTTAAAGAGGGCGACGCCCCTTTCCCAAAAGGTGGGGTGGATGGTTTTTTTGGTCATTTGATATGTTATAGATGTTGTTTAGGGGAATTGGTTACAAACTGTTAAATGGTCTTATTAAACAAGGTATAGGAGGTTAGACTCAAAGACTTTTCTTTCTTTTTCTTTATCCTTTCTCTCTTATATAGGGAAAAGGACTTAAAAAGAAAAGAAGGGGAATGTATGTATACAGTATAGAAATGATAAGATGTAAAGATAGATTATTGAATCTGCTCTGAAACTTAAAACTGTTGTTATTCTTAAAATAAGGTTATCTTTTGATACATTGATATAGAATTTTGTATATTGATAAAAATAAGATTAATTTTGATAAAATTTTACATTTTGCTTGTTCAATGATAGATTTATAAATCAATAGATGTCTTCAAAACCCTCAGAGATGTACAAAAAATGGCATTTAAAGATACTATTATTTGACTTCAATACAGTCAGCTCCTGACAGCTCCCATTTGACTTGGAAGAAAACAATGAGTATCAAAAAAAAAAAAAATCTCCCATCAGGAGATAATTCCTATTGGACAAAAATGTCCCTGCTTTCTCAACAGACAATATACAGTCCAAAGATGGACCAGAGCTTAAATGCAGGTAAGTTGATGCTCTTATTCTGCAGAGACAGAATGGGAAAATCCTTATTTCCTGCTGCACAATTATGTCTGTGAGATATGCTTGACCAGAAGGCTGAAGATGATACTCCAAGGGTATGAGGAGATATTTGGGACTCTTTAGGCAACAAACTGTCAGTTTTTTCTTTTTGGAAGCTGCTCTTCTGTGCTTCCTATTTATTCAAATAATAACTTTATCCCTTCTTAAGTCTTTGATGGGGTTGAAGACATAATAGCTATACAATTTCAATTTAACTTGACTTATTTAGGATTTAAAAGAAAATATAGGATATGACAGAAATTATTTAAGTTCAGAACTGTAGACACACTAAGATAGATGATTTTTTTCTTCTTCAAGATTGCCTGATAGAAATAGGCTAAACATTATGTATGTACCTTCTATTCTTTTTATTAGACAAAAGGAGGGAAATGCATTCTAAATGTTAATTGGTCCTGCTTGCTGTCTGTTACTTAATTGTCTCTGATTGGTTAAATAACTGCTGAGGCCTGGAGATTGGGCAAAGACAGAGGTAGGCAGGACTAAGGTTCATGAGCTTTTTAGAGAGCCACAGAGCATCTTGGGAGAAGGAAGATTGGAGAAGAAGCCAGGAGTAAACAAGGAGGACATGCCATGGGGTAGATTAAAGAAGATCCCTCAACGTGGCTTGGAACATCAGCTTAGCATGGAGAATAATAGTCCAAAGGGATGTATGTATATATGGAGTCATATTTGGGCAATAGAATTATGAGCTAGCTTAGATGGGCTATTATTGCACAACCCAGGCCTAGGCTTGTTAAGATCCACCTGGTGTCTGTGTGTATTCATTTATAATGGTGGGTTAAAGATTTATACCACCAAAACTATTAAATATAATATAAATACTGGGTAAACAATTTAATTAGTTATATTTTTTTCAACAGGGGGCCTACAAGGCAGCACCACTAGGACAAATTGTCTCATTGACAGGAAAAAAGTCTATGTTCATGTTCCCTTTGGTACATTGGTTGTAGTATAGTCATCCTGTACTATATGGCTAAAATCCGATTATAAGTGAATAGATGCCACGTGCATCCTTCTGAGTCTGGGTTAGCTCATTCAGAATGAGCTTCTCTAGTTCCATCCATTTGTATGTATTTATTTTCTTTTTTGTGGATAAACATCTCCTGCAGAAGATGCTTTGAAATTTCCTAATTGTAGTAGAACTCTGGCTACCTGGATAGCAGTTTATAAACAGCTCAACTGAAAAAAAGACAATCATATTCACATCTGTCTCAATGGTTCTATTGTAGAGCACACATTTTGAAATCTTACTTACCCAAAACATTTGCTTTAAAAGCAAAACAAATTACATATAATACAGATGCTCCTGGCAATATTGAAGTTAGAACTCAGCCAAACTGAATCTCGCTGCTCTTATGACATATTTTCCGCAACTCTCCTCTTTTTATCTTTCAGACCTCCATGTAATAGCATAGATAAATTGTATTTCTGGTATCTTTATTTTTTTCTCTAGCTTATTGGAACATAACATATCAAGGACTTGATGGACACAGCTGATTCACATATCTATTCCTACTCCCAAAGTGTGTTCAATTTTATTCCATTTAAGAGATGCTAGTGAATGCCTAGTGCATGTCAACTTTCTTTAAATATTTTAAGTGGTACAAAGAAAGATACACAATCTTCTCTGCTACCCTGCTTTCTCTAGAAGTATACATTAGATTTAACAGCACAGATATATTGGAACAATTTGAGAATATAATGAAATTATTTTTAATTTCATTTGTGAAAAACTCTAAGCCCATATTGAAAATTTCCCCCAGTTGAGTCAAAACACCACATGAAAATACACATGAAAAATACACACTTCAAATCTTTGCACCTTGCCAGCATTTACTATGTAGGCTGTTAGCTTCAGTAGGCAACATCTTATAATCAAAAAGATTATCCAATTTCCTATTTCCTTCTACCTCTTCATAGTTATTAGCCAGCTAAAATGTTCCTGTCTTATACTGAGTTCTAAGTTGACTTCCCATGACTCTGTTGTGTCTTATTACCAGAATGTAGATAGCATTCATAATTTGCTTCTAAGCAATCAAACATGTTAGAAGAGTGTAGATTTTGCTTTTTCTTGTATTACTCACTACAGAACAAATGGTGAAGAAAATGTAAAAATGAAAGACTATTAACTTATATTTTAGTTATTCTTCTATTTATGTGAAGAAATACCATGAACAAAACAACTTACAGAAGAAAAAGCTTATCTGTAAGCAGAGGGTGAGTCCACGACCATCATGGCAGGAAACATGACAGCAGGCAGGCAGATATGGCAACTGAGACATAGCTGAGAGTATACACCTTGACCCGTAAGCACAACACGAAGAGAGTGCACTGGTTTTACTTCCACTGAGTAAAGAGGAACTTCTCCTGCATGTGTGCCTACCTATATCTTCTATCTTTGGAGGTAGACAGCTAGTTTTAACTTCACAGGACCACAATGAAATTTAGAACCACCTCTTGCAGTCTGACCATTATTGATTAAGACTTTGGGCTCCAGTTTCTAGCTATTACAAATAAGGCTGCTATGACATAGATGAGGCAACTTTCTTCTGCCATGGATGACACAGCAAGATGGTCTTAAAGAGACTTCATTGGTATCTCCTGACAGTCCAGAGCCAATACATTTCTGTTTGTAGTAAAATTCCTAGTCTGTCATACTCCATAAGAAAACAGTTATAGTCTATACGATAACACAAAAAAGACTAAATCAACCTTCCTCTGTATATTGTGCCTCATGTAAAACTTCCTTAACTCTGTAAAAGAAAAACTCACCTATATATAAAAGTCCCTTCTAGTTTCAGCAGAATGAAATCAAAGTTGCAGAAAAAGAAAAGCAAGATCAGATACGAGGACAGACACCTTGCATCTCCTTAATTTCCTCCTGTGTTGAAATTACAAATACGTAGTATTTGGGATGACTTTGTTTATTATATTTACATTATGATTATTAGCCAGTTGCCATGTCCTTGTTTCTGACTCACTGGTGACTCTCTGTAAAGGTCTTCATTCTACTCTCAACCCCTTCTTAGAAACCGCCTCCTCTTTGCCACACTACATACCTCTACCTTAGGAATTATGATATCCCTTCTCATAGTTGATTTGATTTTCAATAAGGACTTTGTCAAAATGAGCAAATTTAGTCCCTTCTCTGGAATTTTAGAGCTTGAGGGATAAAGAGGCACCTGATGTATTTATCTATATTTAAAAAATCTCTCAACCTTCATTCTTTTGATCATTGAGATTTATGAAGATTCAGTGTGAGAAATAATGAAGCAAATATTAAGGACAGAGGAAATGACAAAAAGAAATAAAAAAGAAATGATGGGGGCATTTGTTTTGGGAGGAGATGTCGGCCTTTTGGTTTTGTTTCCCAATTGTCATGCCTTTCAAGAGACAGAGTGTTTCCTGTTCCCATCCACCATTATATTGGGTTTCTGTCACTTGCCACCAATAGAATGCTAACTAAGAAGGTGGTTGAAAAGTCACAAATAAATGAACATGCATCATTTATTGCCCTCCTTTTTTTTGCCTTATACCTCCGAAGTTTACACATTTAATGATATTTTCAGCACTTTAATGATCTTTTCACTTAAAAATACTCTCTGTAGCTATCAGTAGTTGGTCTGAGAATCAGTGAAGCTAAACAGATAAAATGAGTGAAAAATAATTGGAGGTCAAGGGTCAAGCTCTCCTCTACACAGAGGGGACATATGATTCATTTCCTGGTATAAGTGTCTATGTTAGTGATGTCGTGGTGAACATTCACTCTCAAGTTGGCAGAGTCTGGAATTCCTAGAGGGATAGAGAGGCCTCTGGGCATGTCTACAAGGGACTACCCAGAATAAGTTATTTGATGTGCGAAGAGCCACACTAATTGTGTGTGGCACCATCCGGTGGCCGTCTAGACTGAACAAAAAGGAGAAAGCAAGCTGCTGAGGATCAGCTTTCATTCTCTCTCTCTCTGTGTCTCTGTCTCTCTCTCTCTCTCTCTCTCTCTCTCTCTCTCTCTCTCTCTCTTTCCTTTCCCAACCCCTTCATGAACTTTTGCACAAAATGACCACATGCCTCAAGTTCCTGCTATCATGATTGCTCCAATGTGATGGACTGCACCCTCAATTTTCAAGCCAAAATAAAACCTTCCTTCTTCAAACTGTCTTTGTCAGGCCTTTTTTTACAAGAGCAAGACACATGACTAATACAGTAGTCTTACTCTTGTATTCCTTTTAAAAATACATGCTTAATGTGTACCCCAGGCTTGCCTCACACATACTGTTTTCCTACCTCAGAATCTGAAATGCTGGACTAAAGTACTGTGCCACTATACCTAGCTAGAGAACTGTTTCCAAATAATTCTAATAAGATGATAAATTTTGTGAAATATATGTCCCAATTGTCATCAAAAATGTCTTGTCTCTTTATGTCATAGAAGATAGCATTCCAGTTTTGTGTGTCACTTTCCATCACATGTCCAAAAGTCAGACAATAAATGTTTGTTGAAATGAGAGGAAGGACAGGAGCCATGTGGTTGTGCAAAGCAGACTTTGTGAAGACAGTCACACTTTAGTATCACACTCCACATCTGATGCCTAAAACCCTTTAAAATATTGATGAAATAAAAATTCAGTGCTAATTGGAATTCTCTATTTTGACTGTCAGTTTTCTTATTTAAAACATTAGAAGTGGCACCATGTATAATTGACTGGGTAACAGTGCAAACCATTTTGAAGTGTTATGAATATGCTTAGGCAAGTGTAGAGCTGAGGCTGGAGATGAGAAGACTTTCGATTTTGTGGTTTAAGATCACATTCTGCAATGTGCCTATGGGCCTGACTGCTAGTCACCAAGACGCTTTGAGGATTTTTGATGATATGGAACCATCAGCGAGGAGAGATCAAAGGGTAGAATTTCCAGCACTGGTTCATGCATTTTAAAGGCAGATGCACCTTAAAGAATTTCAAGGACTAGGATGGAAACAGCTGGAGTCCATGAGAGGCATCATCATCCATTTCAAGATGTTGAAGAAAACTGACCTTCCCTTAACATCAGCAGGAAAAAGGAATTAGGATCTCCTCCAACCTCTCAGGAACATAAAGCAAACTGAAGGACTGTTGATAAATCCAAGAATGCAACATTTCTTGGCAAAGTGTGATATGATTTTTGTTAAAGTGTTTGTTGATTTATCAGAGATGAAAATGTAGAAAGGGCAAAAAAAGAGAAATATATGACATGCATTTTATTTATCTTAATTACATTTATTTATTTGTTTGTTTGTTTATTTATTTATTTATTTATGTTGGGCAGGTTGTGATGGGCTTGGCACCAACTTCATGTGTATGAAGGTCTGGGGACATCTTTTGGAGGGTTGGGTTCTCCGTTTATCTTGCCAGTCCTATAGTTAGAACTCCACTAATCAAGCAGGGTGGCAAACACATTTTTAAGCAATGTAGGATGCTTTCAGAGGGAATTACATTTAAAAGTAAAAGACTAACATCTAGATTGAATTTCTGAATTTCAGAAGCCTCATGTGACACTGAGGAACATATTTTATTTAATTACAATGCTAGGGATTGAAATAGGTCATTGAGCATACTAAGCTAACCACTGTAGTATACCCTCAGTCCTGATGATGATATTTTCACCTTCAAGTCTAACTAATTTGTTAAAAACCATTTTGAAAAAATTTCAAGGATGTGAAAGCAAATGAGGTCCTAAAGTAGATTTTAGGATTGCTGGTGTCACTGGGATGAAGAAAAGTATTTTGTTTGTGCAGTGATATAATTATTCAGGTGTTCCAGGAACTCAGTGGACTGCCACCATTGCCACTGGGTATCTAGACAGAAGGCTCAGGATCTAGAGAGCACACGTACCTAGCAGCCTTGCCATGATTACACAGTCAGGGCTGGGAAGAGGGCTCCATGAGTAACTGCACTCCTTGGGCAAGCGTGAGGACCTCAGTTTGGATCCTCAGCATCAATGTAAAAGTGTACACATGTAATTGTACATTTGTAGCACTAGAGTTGAGAGTAGGGCCCATAGACAGGAAGCTTGCTGACTGTAGGCTAGTTCCAATATCCCAGAGTTCCAGGTTCAGCGAGATATCCTGTCTGTGCTGGCTAGTGTTATGTCAATTTGCTCAGCTAGATTCTTCAGAGAAGAGGGATCCCCAATTCAGATAACTCTTCCATAAGAGCAGGCTGCAGCCAAGCGTGTAGGACGTTTTCTTAATTACTGATTGATGGGCAAGGTTTCAGGCTACTGTCGGTGGTACCATCTCTGGGATGGTGGTCTCTGGATTCTATAGGAAAGCAGGCTGTGTAAGCCATGGGGGGGCATGCCAGTAAGCAGCATCTCTCTATGGACTCCACATCAACTCCTGCTTCCATTTGAGTCCTACCCTGACTGCCTTTAGTGATGGAATATATGCAGAAGTATAAGACAAGCAAGCCATTTCCTCCTCAAGTCACTTTGGTAAAGTTGTTTCATCACAGCAATAGTAACCTTAACTAAAACATGGTCTCAAGGGAATACAGCTGCAAATGATAGGGGAGTATACTCAACATCCACCTCTCATCTATTCACATAGGAGCCTCAACATGTGTACCTGCACAAATACATGTACATACAGATGCAATGTGCATGCACATGTACACACACAAGACACAAAATAAAATAAATGTATTCACCTTGACTAAAATCTCTTTCTGTTTATTTCAAAGAGTAGCACTACTGTCACCCTTTCATTTGTCTAATCTAGAAAGGTCAATCAAATGTCTTACCTGTCTTCCTTCAAAACTGTTCCTAACTCTCTGACTGCAATTGTGTGTGTGTGTGTGTGTGTGTGTGTGTGTGTGTGTGTTTGTTTATGGAGGTTCTTTTCATTTGTCTTCTAGATAATGTTCTTAGCAGGGAATCCAGCTGGAGTTGGCAAACTATTTGAGCTGGTTCTGGTTTTTGGTTTTATATATATATATATATATATATATATATATATATATATATATATAT
>CAJQZJ010033615.1:4274969-4292410 GCA_907164525.1 Lophiomys imhausi | reverse complement strand
TATATATATATATATATATATATATATATATATATATATATATATATTTTAAAGAAAGACTGGGAGTTAGTCTCGTTTTGACTTCAGGCTCTGTGTACTAATGGTGCAATTTCTAAAAACCAAACCACGGCAAACCTATAAAACCTGTCTTAATGGGATTTTGCCTTGAGCTCCATCTGTAACTAGGTAGGGGTTTTTCTGCCACTACTCCATTAAGGTGATGTCTAGGTGTGTGTCAGAGGTTCCCTTTGGCTTCAGACTTTATGGGATCCACTGAGCAATGGAGATGCCTCAGCAGATACTCAAGTGTGTGCACACATTTGCATGCACAGCCTGGCCAAATGCATCAGCAGTTTTGTGCAAATAGATTGACTGCCTCTTTGTTTTAGGTTTTGTTCATCTTTTTTTTTTCCTTTGCACATATTTGTGCTTTTGATGCAAGGGCAATCTGATCTAGAAGCACAGAAGCAACCACAGATGTCACACCGGAGTGTGCTGACAGCACCATCTGCTTCCTGCAGTTCTCTCTGGTCATTGATTTCTCTGGGAGATTCTCTTCGTACTGGTTAGGACAATCTTAAGGCATGTTGAGTGACATATGGCGTGCTTTCCCACTACTGATTTTTGCATGCTTTCATGGAAAGAGCATGGGATGGAGAACCAAAAGGCCATATTGAGATGTCTGGACCTGTTTCCTCGCTAGACAGTCAGGCATTGTATCCTTACTGTCCTTAGTGTCCAACTCTGTAAAATAAGGACAGATTATTTTTATAGATGCTTAAAAGTGTTTTGATGAAGGGGAAAACATTAAAAATACTCTGTATTTGATGAAGGGCTGTGTAAAAATACATCATAGTCTTTATACATTTTCTTACAGCTTTTAAAAAGTGGTATCTAGATCATTTCTATTGTTGAGAAGGACAATACCTTCCAGCTAAGTCATAGTGGTGTTTGCACAACTTTCTTGAACATTACTATGACTCCTCGATTGGGTAGGGAATGAAGGTGTATGCTTGTGTGTACATGTATATGTGCATGGATGTATGTACATGTATGTGTGTATGTATGCACACATGTGTAGGTTTGGTATTTGTGTGCAGTATGTGTGTGTATCTTGTGTGTGCTTTAAACACAAAAGATAATTTAAATGTATTCTATTTGTGTATGTTTGCATGTGTGTGTGTGAATGTATGGGCACATGTCTCTGTGTTTCCATGGAGGGAATTAAACCTTTTGATGCTAGAGTTACAGGCAATTGTGAACTGGTTTATGCAGGGAACCAAACCCAGGGCTTCTAGAAGGGCAGGAATTGTATTAAACTGCTGAGACATCTTTTCAGATGTGACACTGTTTGAAATTTTAGAGACTTCCCTTTACTTTGAAACTTCATTTTTTCAACAGTATCTTGCATATGAGAGCAAAAGAAATTAATACAATGAGAGAGAAAATGAAGGAAATGAGGGGAGAAATTGGATAGAGAGAAAAAGAGAAAGAACTTTTGAATATAAAATATAGGAGAGGGCTAGAGTAAAAGCTCAATTGTTGAGAGCACTGGATACTCATGCAGAGGACCTGTGTCTCAATCCTAGCACCTCTATGGCAGCTCACAACCACCTTTAATTCCAGTTACAGGTGATCTAATGTCCTCTTCTGGTCCAGGAGGGCACCTGAATGCACACACAGTGCAAAAACATTTATGCAGCACACAAATAACATATAAAAATAATGAAATAAATAAAACATTTACATTAGAAGATTGTAAGTAAATATTTAAAAATATTAAACATAATATCTGTAGATTTCAACAATAAGAAAAATAATCAAAAATAACCAAAACAGCAGCAACAATAACAATAACTAAAACCTACATTTTCTGTACCAAGACAAAGGGCAATAGGGAACAGAATGTCATTTTGGTTTTTTTTATGTATAAGTTCTTGGCTTGGATTCTTGTTATTCTGCTATTAGATCTTTCTCACAGTATCTTAGTAGATTCATAAATGTGGTACAAGAATCCCTGCTGTGTTAGAAATCTGGTAGGTCCTCTTGTCTTCCCCCCTTACCTTCCTCCTTCTCCTCCCCTTCCTCTCCATCTCTCCTTTTTCTTCTCCTTTGCATCCACCTTTTTCTCATACCTCAACATCTCTTCTTCCCTATTGTTTTCCAGTCATGCAATACCTTACTGAATCTCCTGGTTTAGAGCTACAATGTATTCCCTTTTGTAGTAAAAGTAAAGTAAAAGATACGTTATATATATCCCTTATTTTACTTATCTAACTATTCATAAACAAATGGAAGATAGTTCTGATCACTTATTACCCTGAAGACTGCAAATAACAAATTAGATACCAAGGTATTACATGATTTTGAGATCAGGGACAGAGAGAATTGGCAATGAAGAGAATCTAACTAGTGAAAATTAATGACTTAATTCTCAAAAGAAAATAAATATTTCTCATCAAGTTATCTGACTTTAGAAGCTGTAACATATGAACTAATATCTGTAAGCAAGGAGCATTGTGTTATTCCTGTACTTTCCACTTCACGGTGAATATTATTCAGTTCACACTATTGCTGTTTCATGCTAGAGACTGGCTATCATAGAAAGGCCTTTCCAGCACTGGGGCATCCCTCTGAAAGGGTTCACATCCAAAGTGGCTGAACTTTGAAAACTTGAATTGATTAGAAACTGCCTTCTTCTTAGGAAGATGGGAGAGACCTTCCCAAGAGCTTTTACTGAGAGAAAAACCTGCTGTCTCCCACCTGTAAGGCTTACAGCTGTTTTTTCTTGGGTAGCAGAATCTTTCTCTTCCCAGTGGTCAAACAACCCATATAAAGGTATTTGCTCTATTCGTTCAGGTTGAATTTGACCATTGGAGCCACCAAGGGTAGCTCATGATACGAATGAAGGTAATGAGCACACATGATGTCTTGAAAAGGAGGAAAATTCATGTCTCTTCTGTATTTGGAGAAAAAATATGGAGAAAAAATTAATTCATACTGACATGTCACAGACTCTCTATATTGGAGTATTGGCTTTTTTAGAAAAAGATATGTAGATGTGTGCATATTTTAAAACCTCCTCTCTCTATCTACCTATGGAGAGATAGATAGATAGATAGATAGATAGATGGATAGATAGATAGGTGGATAGTCAGATAGAAAATAGAATAGGGAAATAATCTAAAGAAATAAAATTTAAATGACAGATTTTTACATATTCCATATTCAGTTGAAATCCTCATGGATAAGTGGTTGTTAGCATCTGCATATTCTTTAATCTTTGAAAACCTGGTTTTGTATACCAGTCTTAAATATCAAGACAAAAATGCTAATTTCAAAAGAAAGTCAACACAATAATAGTAAATTAATTGAAAAGTCCATGAACTATCATCAAATTTTTATTCTGATAATTATCTCAAGGTAACCAATTAGTAGACAGTAAGAGAAATACATTTCTTGAAATAATTACCCCATTACACTGATGTATAATCTTCCAGTCACTAGATATTTTCTGAGCCCCAAATTGAGATTCTTTTTTTCCTGAGGCTGTCTACAAAGTGGTTTATAGTGGTGGAGGCTGCTGATTTGTTTTAGCATTGCCATAATAATCAAATTTTACAGATTTGACTATGTGAAATAATTAAAGGAAGATAAATAGAATGGAGGGGTGTAGAAAGAGAGAAGTGCTCATTATTTTTTGAAAATGTATTGCTAAAATTAGCCTCAGGTATTAATAATTGCATTCCTTCCAGGACATCATACTTTAAAATAATTATGTGCAGAGTTTTGATCTATTGACATACTAGCAGTGTCTATTATGGTGATTGAAAACCAATAGATAAATCCCTTCAGTTACAAGGTGTTGACTGGATCAGAGACTAATGATATAAATAAATAAAGGCAGAGAAAGTTCTGAGCCCAGCATTAGTGTCTGAATCAATGAATTACCCCTACTTGGCGCTGAGTAGCACCCAAAATTTCTAGATTTAAATGCATTCATGATATTTGTGGGAAAGGTGTTGAAAAGTTCCACCCTGGACCCCAAATTTACATGTTTCCTTTTTCTATTTAACTAGTATGAATAGTGGGGACTTAAAATATATATGATATAGATCGCCCTGAACAAACACTGTTGGGCTGAGGAATAATGTCTTTCAGGAGCAGCTGAGACATTGATAAAGCTCTCAGTGATTTACCAGCATCTATTTTGCAGTCTCCTCCACTTCTCAAAGCAATTTCACATTAAATAGAAACAGTAAACTTGTTTCTTCAGAGAAATTTTATATATATATATATATATATATATATATATATGAAGGATATAAACACACCTGGCTGTTCACCTTTATGAAGGCATATAAGGTTTCTTCAGAAATTCCTTTAAGGCTAAGTTACATTAAGTATAGTAATAAGTTGGTGAGTACAATGTGTACATGTGCACACACACACACACACCAAACATATCTGTAACTACCAGGGTAATAGTCTATAATGGAAGACATTGAATTAGGAACCAGAGACATGTTCTGTGATCAGAGACATGGCATTAGAATGTGTGGCTCTCACTGTCTCATTAGTAAATCTTAGTTAACTGTATTTTTGGATAACTAAAACACGCACATGTGCATTCAGATGAATTTCCCTTAAGTCATAAGAGGAATTTTTTTTATGGTGTGCTTTTTGAGGAGACATAGCAACCATTTTCCCAACACTCTCTGGTTATATTACCTATATGTATGTGCATTCAGTGTGCCCAATTTAAGAGTGTCAGTGTGCCACCAGATAGATTTCCAACTGGGAAGAGACAAGCAAAATCAAGATTTATAAATGAGAGCAAGCCAGCTTGTGTCAGCACACTTCTGTCCTCACGAAAAATTATAAAGGATGATACCATGTAGCATGACTCACAGAAGGCAAATAATCATGAATTCTTCATGGAGTGATGTGTATGTAAGAATCCTACAGGTGTGTATCCAAGTCAGAGAAATGAAGGCTGAATCAGAATTGTCAGTGCTAATAAAGGATCGATATAAAATCTTGTATATTAAAGATTGATCTTTCTCAACTATGTACATATAAGAGTAAATGCATTTGTATATAAGCATGAGTATGAGATTCATTTGGAGTGTGCACACATGCAGAGGCCACAGGAGAATGCTGGGGTTTCTCATTATATCTTACCCCACCTTATTTCCTAGAGACAATGCCTCTTCCTGAACAAGAGCTAGGGTTGGCAGCTAGGAAATTCCAGCCATCCTTCTGTCTCTTCTGCTCCCAAGACACACATACACAAATAACACTAGAGTTACCGATGCATGCCAAATGTTTACATTGGTATTGGAGACTTGAACTGTCTCTCCAATCCATGATTCTGTTTTTTGTACAAAAATAAAGAAATGAGATAACTTAGATTCTAATTTTATGCTCATTATCATACATCCTGAATTAAACATTAGTTCAGGTTCACCAAAAATAGAAATGAATATTTGAGCAATTATAATATAATTAACTTGATTGTCTAGATACACATTCATCTCATCTGTGTTTAAGAAACAATATAAAAGGAAGACAAAGCCAGTCTTGAGTAGCTAGATACTCAAACTATAAATAATGGAAACTATTTATTTAAGGTTCAAATTCCATAGTATATATGAAAGAATACTGTTTTCACACATTTTTGTTATTCAGGTTTTCTGATTAATTTCCAATTCAAGGACATTGTGTACGTGTGTGTGTGTACTTATATGAAAATCAGTGACAAAAATACGGTCACAGGAAGGTATTCAAAGTATACAGGGAGAGCAAAGACTAAATAGATATAAAAAGAGAGTGTTTCGATTGGTCTTTTATTAACATTACTTCATAGAAAAATTCATTCACAGCATTGTTTACTTGATATTTTACTCATATTCTACTTTCTAATGCCTCAGGTCTATCTATGACACACAGTACAAAGCAATTCACAGAGATTTTCATTTGATATAACTCTGCATTTTGGTCCCTCTCCATAGTAAAGAAAAAAGGGGGTGGTGGACTTTTAGAAAAGCTACTAGGAGCATTATGCCACTACGTCATTGTTCCCCACTATTGTATCATTATACCAGAATCAGCATAGAAAGACTCAATTTTGAATTTATAAATGAAAATGTCTTATGTTTTAAATCTTTATTCTACTTATGGATTAAATAATTCTTGTTTCACCTTTATATGAGATGATATGTTGATTGTATTTGCTGCTGTAACATTTATGTTTTGTTTACGTGTGTGTGTGTGTGTGTGTGTGTGTGTGTGTGTGTGTGTGTGTGCATGAGTGCAGAGCTCATAGAGGCCAGAAGAGGGCATCAGAGTCACCATAGATGGAATTAGAGATGTGATGTGTAGCTTAATATGGGTGAAAGGAGCTGAACTGAGATCCTATGTAAAATATCAAGTGTTTTTAACTGCTGACCCATACTTCCAGCCCTTATTTCTCTATTTTTTAAGGCTATATAACCTTAATACTATTTGCATAGATTTTTGCATCTGGTCATCTCTTATGAGAAAAAGAAATTCAAAGAACAATGTTTTTTTGTGTGTAAATTGAGAGGCTTTTAAATTATTGATTTTACTTTGTTAGTATTCCACACAGTAATTCCTCTCCACAATATTTAAAAATAAATCTATTGATGAGCTTTTCCTCCTATCCATATTATTTCACCAATCATTTTCTAAATCAAATTGCTCTTCAACAAGCAGCACACTTTAGTGCTTAAACAACTGTCATTCTTCCAGACCTCTGTTGTAAAGTTCACCTGATTGACAGGTGCTAGAGATATTACAAATATTAATCTTAATTCTTTTTTTAATTGAAATTTTATTCATAATTAAAACATGGAGTAGAACTACTTGGGTATGTGAATTCAGGTTTCTTTCTTTCTTTCTTTCTTTCTTTCTTTATTAAAATTAAACCAATAAAAAGAAAAAGGTTTCTTTGGCCCTGTCTTCTGATGTTAGGCTTCTGGTTAACACATTATATTGACTTCATTCTACAAGTTGTGACAGATTATTCTGATATATCGAAATTCCAAAGACAAAGAATATAAATTATCTTTTACCTCAAATCATAGCAATTCTTTCAGAGAAATTTAGCAGCAGAATGTTACATGCATCTTTAGGAAGGACACCTTCATGGCAGCATCTATGTAAACTTACTGCATGTAAACTTTCTTTGGGAGCTGTGATTTGACAATTGAAAACCTTGTCTGTGTGAGTCAATGAGCTGAATTTCAATGAGCCATCTCTGCACAAAATGAGATACTACATTCTGAACATCCTATTTCCCCTCATGTTTGACTAATTATTCAAAAAACTCAAAAACTAAGCAATTAATTTCTCACCAAGAGGTTATGTATTCCATTTTATATTTATTAATTGAATGCAAGCATGGACCCAATTAAGGCAGTGCTTAATTTTTGGAAAGATAACAATAATCTTTAGTGTATAAGTGAATAAATAAATGTAAGGAGGAACAAATAAGAAATGTTTCTAACTCTTCTAGTTTTAATTTTTAGGTTTAAATCTGTATTGTAACAGAGTGCTTTGCCTGTTGTTCTTCCATGATTCATGTATGTGCAATACCCACAGAGGCTAGAAGAGGGCATCAGATCTCCTGGAACTGAACTTAGAGATTTTCCTTAGTCACCTTGTGGTGCCAGAAACTGAACATAGATTCTCTGCAGGAAAAATAAGTATTCTGAACCTCTGTGCCATGTCACAGACCACCTCAAACTATTCTAACTTTAAATAAATTTTCTCATTTTCAACATGTGTTTCCCCTACACATGTGTTTCTGTATTCTACAGCTCTAATCTAATCTTGATAATTGCTTTGCAGTTGTTTAATGTCAGAAATGCAAGCAAAGGCATTCCTGGTATTGCAGAATTAACCACAGTATAGTTAGCACAGTCGCTTCATATACTGTATAAGGTTGTGGCTGTTAAAGGCCAATTTATTTACCTCACAGACATTGTAAATATCACACATTTCTTCAAAAAGTAACTTACAGGGGGAACAGAATATTATACTTTGAATTTATGGTTCACTTGAACTCTTAGAGTTCCATTGAGTAATTTATTTCATGTTGACATTTACTTGAAACAGGTCATTATTCAATCATTTTTTTCTATTTCATACATTTATTTCATATTTATATAGGATTAAATAACAAAATACTTTAACATTTGCATAGAATTAAACAACTTAGGAACTTATTGAAATTATACACAAACTTGGGAGTGTGCTTATATCATTAACATATATAATAATATATAGAAAAAACAGAGAGCTGAGACAAGTTTTATATAAAATTTTAATACCTACTGACTGCTTACCATTTTTGTTCTCTCTGGAATTGGGGGAAAATTCTCAGTAAAAAGAGCTCAGTTGGATGTTTTATATTTTTGGTTATAATTTGTTTTTTTACCAAATTAAGTTGAGTTAAGAATGAAGAAAAATTTAAATGAACTATACAGAAAATGCAATTTTGATGATAAAACCAAAGGAAAGAAAAAAAAGATAAAAAGCAAAGAGGAGTGGTGATGGTAGGCAACAGGCCTTACAAAGGGAATGCAGGCACTTTGCAAATATCTTCTGTAAGTTGAAATACATTGGACTAATTCACAGATAAAACACAGCTGTATATTAAGCATATTCAGAATACATTCAAGTAAGAGTTAGACGATGAAGTAGTAAGGTTTAGAGATAATTAGTGGTTAGCTCCTTGAAGAGAGTAAATGAAAGAATATAAATTTCAGATGCTTAAATTTCTGGGTTAACTTTGCTTTGCAATAAAAATACTCTTAAATAATATTTCAGCCAAATTTTACCAAAAATGGAACACACATTTTTTTTCAATATCCCTTAGTATGATGTTTTTTGGATGATGTTCTGTTAGTATATTTATAATCATGGCACATTGGGAAAGCAGCCAATGCCAAAAACATAGAGATCTTTTTAAGTTTTTTTTTTCATATGTATGTTTATCACATTTGGTGTGTGGTATAATTTGTACAGAATTTTCCCCCCAACTGGAGGAACACTATGCATTGGATCTGAGTATGTAGCTCATTTGTGGAATGTTTCCATAGCATGTACCATGCACAAGGCACTGGATTCCATCCTCTGTTTTACATAAACCAGGCCTGTAATCCCAGCATGAGGGAGCTAGAAGCAGGAAGTTCAGAAACTCAATGTTTTCTTTAGCTACACAGTAAATTTGTCATCCCGGGTTTCATGAGACCTTCGCTCAAACACACACACACACACACACACACACACACACACACACACACCATCTCACACAAATGAATTACATTTAACTGAAATCTACTCTTGGTTGTTCATTTGAATGGTACTGCCATCCACTCTTTGTTTAAGTCCAAAACAGGAGTATCACCCTGAAAGTCTTGCCAGTCTTCCTTCACTCATGCAAATAGATCCATACTTATCACCCTGTACAAAACTTAAGTCTAAGTGGATCAAGGACCTCAACATAAATCGAGACACACTAACATTAATAGAAGAGAAAGTGGGGAAAAGCCTTGAACTCATTGGCACTGTAGCAACTTCCTGAATAGAACACCAATCTATTTTTGTAACATGGTGATTTGGTAGAACACAATAAAGTACAGTAGTAACTGATTTAAAAAAAAAAAGTAACCCTTCATTTGCACTCCCACAAGCAACCTCAGTGAAGTCACTAGTTCATTAAGCTCAACCTGGGTGGAACCCTTAGTTGGTGTTTCATCAGTTATCGTCTCCCCACAGGAAGTCACGCAATGGGGATTCTGTGGTTCAGCAATTCTTTCCTAATAACACTTAGGGCATCAACTTTAATTGTCATCTTATTCATTTACTCAAAAATTCTCAAAGTTGTCTGAAGGGACACATAGGTCTTGCTCCCAGCTGTGAACCAAATGATTTTGTTATTGCTCAAGAAATATTAATTTTGCTACCAATACTGATAGTGAATGAGCAGAGCATATATTATGAGAATAGACAGAGACATATTATAACCATACAAGTGTGATAGGTTCTCTTTAGACAAGAATTGGGGGCAAAGGTTCAGAAGCAACCAAAAACAAGAGAAACCTGATGGTATATTCTTCAGAGTTTTCCTAAAAGCAGGATTATTCTTATTTTCTGAAAATGTGGATAATTAGAAATTCAATTGGTAAACTAAGATGTTCTTATCCAGATCTTGCCAGAGTTTATTTTATAAGGACTGTGAGGCAACTGTTCTGAAAACAAGGAAATCAATCCCCAAAGTGAGTTAAGTAATCAAAAACTATCTATTGGAGATAATATCTTCTATATATTACAGGGAAGCTGTACCCAGGGGATATCAACAATATAGTTCTGTAAATAAGACCTGAAAAATGACAACATCCGTTGACATGCCTGTAAAGGGATACTAATACAGCAACATGGTTATTCTGTTTGGAATACAGACACACCCTTGACACTCATCTTTGATTCCAAACAGAGAAGGTAAAGTTAACTTGTAAAATGAAACACTCATGTTTGAAAGTGATGTCTAATTGAGTGGCAGACAAAGTGATGAATCAGAGAAAGATTTATTAGAATACCATATGCCCAACTCCAGTGAGAACAGAGAGAAAAGAAAAGCTACTTAAGGGAGAAGCACAGAGAATGAAAGGGAAAGCAGTTTTACTGGGAGAGTTTTACAGGGACAGGTTACAGAGAGAGAACAAGTAGAAACAGATGAAGATAGGTGAACCAGGGAATGAGAAGGAGCCAGAAGTTTAATGACTATATTGCCAAAGTTAGTGTGAGGCAAACTGAGAGAAATCGCTTGGAGAGGAGTTTGAGCCAGAACAGTTGAGTTGAACCAGCCATCCAGAGTTCAAAAAGAACTTTAAAAGATGTGTGTAGAAAAAATAGCTAATTAAATTATTTAACAATAATTATATTATCATTAACTGGTTGGCAGTGTTAATCTTTAACCCACCAATATAAATGAGCACACAGACACTGGATGGATTTTAACAAGCCTTGGTGTGAATTGTGCAATCATAGCCCATCTAAGCTAGCTCATAATTCTATTACCCAAATATGACCCCATATATACATATGTCCCTTTGGACTGTTATTCTCCACACTATGCTGATGTTCCAGGCCATGTGGAATGATCCTCTTTAATCTACCCCATGGCGTGAGTCCTTCTTGTTCCTGCTCCTGGCTTCTCTTGGAGCTCTTCCTCCCAAGAAACTCTCTGTCTCTGAGGCCCACACACCTTAGTCCCACCTATCTTTGTCTTTGCCGAATCTTCAGGCCTCAGCATTTATTTAACCAATCAGAGATAATGTAAGTAACAGACAGCAAGCAGGACCAATTAATTAACATTGAGAATGTTTAACATCACCCCATCAGGTGTGCTTATTCAGAAGTAACTCTCAGAGGCTGAAAACATTCTAGGCCTAGATTAAATTGTATGGAGGCTAGAAGCTTCCAAGAGGAGGGCTAGGCCAGCAGACAGAAGCAGTAACTCTTGAGAGAACAATCACAAAAGGAGAATAAAAATTGTTTTTACACAAGCCATTGTGGATCAGGGGTTTACACAAGTCCCCATTCTTAACTGAGCTACAGATAGTTAATGGATTCTGAGAGTTTGAATCACTCTTTTCCAGGGACGAGCTCCCTGATAGATTAGCCAATCCTGTAGACCAGCCCTAAGTACACGAGTTACACTGATTGAACACAGTAGGTTGTATTTATAAATACATTAATAATTAAATAATAATTAGGATATCAAAAACTAAATGATAAGATTAATGAACTTGCAAATGAGTTTAGAGAAACAAGAAAACTTGAAGGGAAAGTTTGGAAGGAACAATGTAAATTTCATATATGAAATTCTAAAAAATGTTAATTTTATATACAGAGGTAAATTTACAAATATTTATCAGCTTAGGTGTATGGAAGGAAGTGACTGTCATGGGCTTAAACAGAGATAGTTTGAAAATTTTTCCTAACAAACAAAGGCTGCTATAAGAAGCTACCCAGTTTCTAAAGAGATAAAATTATCCTGGGCAGCTGTGACCCAGAAATAAGTAACTGCAAACTTCAATTCAAGATAAGGAAGTTGCATGTTTGGCCAATACCATAATAAAATCAAGGTACTAGAAAGTTTTAAAGATCACAAATATAAGAAAAGTACACAATAAGACTCTAAACCAATATAGTTACTTAAGAGCCTTCCTTTGATATTTTAAAAAGAAAACAGAATATTAAATAACCTCAACTCCAGGGAAATTTTTCATAAAAGTAAAGTAACTAATAGTTCTAAATTACACTCTTCATGTTTTACTGAGAAGCACGAGAGTCAAATGAATGTACATTTATTGGTCTCAGAGTAACAACTTTGTCAGTGTAGAAACATTTGTTGTGCAAATACCACCATCATAAAAGGCATCATGTTTTCCTTTAATAGAATGGAAATGGCCTTGAAAGGCAAGGGCAAGAGTGGTGCAAATGAAGAGTAATTGACTGTAGCAAGTGTACAATGCACTGGGTATCAGGAAAATAGTACTTATGGTATTATACAGAATATTATTCTTCTTTCCACTCAGTAAAAAGCATCATTTTGATGATAAAGATATTTCAATAAAAAGCTTACATGAAACACTTGGAAAAGACCTATAGATTTGTAATGTAATAAACCTTTAGATTTTCTAATGTATCACAAAAAAACAAAAACAAAACAAAGAAGAGGGCAAAAATATTAACTTGTGTAAGTGGAAAACATTTAAGAACCAAAATACAATATATCAAGAAATCAAATTTTGAGTGAGTGAAAAAAATAGACACAAATTTTACATTTACTTATTTAATTCTGTGCAGGTTTGTTGTGTGTACACAAGTGGGTGTGTGCACCATGGAGCATGTGTGGGGGTAATAAGACATCCTGCAGGAGTTGGATTTCTCCTTCCATTATGTGAGTCTGATGTCATCACACTAAATGGCACCTCTGTCAGCTAAATCATCTCACCAGTCCTGTGTGTGCATGTGTGTGGTGTGTTGTGTGTGTATACATATACATAAATGTATATAGATATATTTTCTCACTGTTTTTTAAGAAGACATTAGAAGAAAGTAGATTTTCATAATCATAGTCACAAAAGGGAGCAGAACTGGTTTATGAATTTGAATTCATTCAAGACCATAGCAATACCTGCCATCCATACTTAAGAAATTATAAAAACAACTCTCTATTCAATGACTACTGGGTCAGGGAAGATCCAAGGAAGTCTCCCAACCAAAGAAAGCCCAGAGCAAGATGGTTTCAGCACAGAATTCTAACAGACCTTCAAAGAAGAGCTAATACCAATACTCTTCCACCAAATAGAAACAGAAGGAACCCTACCAAACTCATTCCATGAGGCCACAGTAATCCTGATACCTAAACCACACAAAGACACAACAAAGAAAGAGAATTTCAGACCATTTTCCCTCATGAACATAGACTCCAAAATACTCAAAAATACTAGCAAACCGAATCCAAGAGCACAAAAGTATCATACACCATGACCAAGTGGGCTTCATCCCAGGAATGGAGGGGTGGTTCAACATAGGAAAATCCATCAAACTAATCCACCATATATGCAAGTTGAAAGAAAAAAAAAAACACATGATCATCTCCAATGTGCTGTAAAAGCATTTGACAATATCCAACACCCAAAGTCGTGGAGAGAGCTGGCATACAAGGACCATATTTAGAAATAATAAAGGTGCCATAGCGCAAGAGAGTAGCCAACATCAAATTAAATGGAGAGAAACTTAAAGCATTCCATCTAAATTCAGGGACAAGGCAAGGATGCCCACTCTCCCCATATCTCTTCAACATAGCACTTGAAGTTCTAGTTAGAGCATTAAGACAATTAAGGAGATCAAGAGGATACAAATTGGAAAGGAAGAAGTCAAAGTATCCCTATTTGTAGATGATATGATAGTGCACATACGTAAACTTAAAAATCCCGTCAGAGAACTCCTACAATTGATAAATACCTTCAGCAAGCTGACTGGATACAAAATTAACTCAAAACAATCAGTAACCCTTCTTTATACAAGATATAAATGGGTTGAGAAAGAAATCAGGAAAATAACACCCTTCACAATAGCCACAAACAATATAAAATACCTGGGGGTAACTCTAACCAAGCATGTGAAATAACTGAATGACAAGAACTTCAAGTCATTGAAGAAAGAAATAGAAGACATCAGAAGTTGGAAAGATCTCCAATGCTCATGAATAGGTAGGATCAACAAAATAAAAATGGCCATTCTACCAAAAGTAACATACATTTTCAATACAATTTCTATCAAAATACCAACACAATTTTTTACAGACCTTGAAAAACAATTCTCAATTTCATATAGAATAATAAAAAGCCCAGAATAGCTAAATCAATCCTGTACAATAAAAATACATCTGGAGGTATCACCATCCCAAATTTCAAGCTATACAGCAGAGAAATAGTAATAAAAACAGCATGGTACTGGTATAGAAACCGACTAGTTGATAAATGGAATAAAATTGAAGACCCAGAAATAAGCCCACATACCTATGGTCACTTAAATTTGACAAAGAAGCTAAAACTGAACAATTGAAAAAGGATAGCATCTTCAACAATTGGTATTGGTGTAACTGGATGTCAACATGTAAAAGAATGGAAATATACCCGTATTTGTCACTGTGCACAAAATTTACATCTAAGTGGATCAAAGACCTTAATATAACGCCTGACACACTAAATCTAATAGAAGAGGAAGTGGGGAAAAGCCTTGAACTCATTGGCTCAAGTGACAACTTCCTGAACAGAACACCAACAGCTCAGGGTCTAAGACCAATGATCAATAAATGGGACCTCATGAAACTGAAAAGCTTCTGTAAGGCAAGGGACACTGTCATTAGAACAAAATGGAAACCTACAGATTGGGAAAAGATCTTTACCAACCCCACATCTGACAGAGGGCTAATATCCAAAATTTATAAAGAACTCAAGAAATTAAACACCAATATATCAAATAATCCAATAAAAAATGGGGATCAGAGCTAATCTGAGGATTCACAAAAGAGGAATCTAAAATGGCCAAGAGAAATGCAACTCAAAATGACCCTGAGATTTCCTCTCACACCTGTCAGAATGGCTAAGATCAAAAACTCAAGTGCAGCACATGGTGACAAGGTTGTGGAGAAAGGGGAACACTCCTCCCTTGCTGGAGTGCAGGCTTGTACAACCTCTGTGGAAATCAGTCTGTAGATATCTTAGAAAACTGGGAATAGCTCTACTTCAAGAACCAGCTATACAACTCCTGGGTATACATCCAAATGATTCCTCACCATACCACAAGGACATATCCTCAACTATGTTCATAGCTGCTTTATTTGTAATAGCTAGAAACTGGAAACAACCCAGATGTCCCTCAACTGTCAAATGTATAAAAACGCTGTGGTACATTTACACAATGGAAGACATCTGAGCCATTAGAAACAAAGAAACCATGCAGTTTGCTGCCAAATTGATGGAACTAGAAAAGGTCATCCTGGTTGAGCTAACCAAGACTCAGAAAGATCCACATGGCATCTTTTCACTTACAACTGGATTTTTGCCATATAGTACAGGATAACCATCCCACAACTAACGGACTGAAAGGAACAAGAATATAGACTTTGTTACTTGTTAGTGAGACACTTTGCCCTACTGAAGCTGCCGTGTAGGCCCCAGTGGAAGAAAATACTCTTAGCCCTCTTATGGCTGCTGAAATGAAGGGGGCTGATTTATAGGGCATCTCATATTGGAGGTGTAGTATAGGTGTTTGAAAGTTGAGAGGGTGGGCCCAAGAGTGGTTGAGGGAGGGGACTGTGATGGAGATGTAAATTGAAGTAAAAAATAAACACAAAAGAATTATAATCTACATATCCATTCTTATACTTGCTCTCCCTATCCAGATGAGGCCTAGGTCCCTTTTACATAATTTTTTTTTTCTGAAAATAACAATATTTCAACAGTTCAACCTCTACTTAAAATCCTACTGTAGTGTCATTCAGGTAGGACATTTTGTCAAGATTCCTAAATACTGGCCAATTGTGTGTAGTCTCCATACATAACAGGTACAACTTCCTGCCTTAAAAATGAAATGTTTTTGAGACCTAAATGCTTTTGTGTGTGATGCAAATACTGCTGTATGTGATGGGTGGTGTGTAGCATCTGCACACAGCATTTGTGTAGAGGCCAGAGGTCAAAAACACATGAGCTGTTCTTCTCTCCCTCTTCATCCTACCCTTAAGGAGCCCTCACTGAACCTTGTATCCACTGTTTGGCTGAAGCAACAGAGGTGTCCTGTGGGACCCAGCTGTCTCTGCCTCCCTCCATGCAGTAGTGATAGGCATGCACCATGCCTAACTTTTATGTAGGAGCTGGGATCTGAACTTGGTCTTTATAACTGTGCATCCTGTCTTCTTACCCCTCTGGCCAGCCAATACTTACATTTCTTAGATTTATCTTTATTTTTATGTATATGTGTGTCTGTCTGAGTGTATGTATGATGTTGAATTCCTTCATGAAGATTCCTGGTGACCAAGGAGGCCAGAAGAGGACATTGGATCCCCAGGAATTACAGATGGTTGTGAACCACCAGGTGGGTGCTGGCTATCAAACATAGGTTCTCTAAAAATCAACAAGCACTCTAATTTACTTAACCATCTCTCCAGCTCCCATAAGTATTTTTAAAGACAACAGATTAGACTTCTGAGGTGGATAAGTCCAAGGAAATAAATTTCTTATTACTCTAAATGAACATGCTAAAATCATACACTAATCAGTGGACATATTTTCTAAAATCTGCTACATGACTTTCAAGGAAACTGATGCTTAGGAAGATGTTATTAATTGCAGATGGGGCTCTTTTAAAGTAACAAACTTTCTTCTGATACACCCACCTGTACCATCTTTACACTATAAAAGTGAATTCAAATAACAGCAACCATTTAAAAATATGAAAATTATTTTTACCTTCTTGGAAATATGTACATTGCTCCCACATATGATTGTAAATTAGAATGATGAGTAAATATAAAATTGGAACTAATACTTTTAGAGTAAGAACAACACAGTGGTCTGGTAACAACATAACTGAATAGCCATTTATATCCGGTAGCCCATCTACACTGAATGAATATGCAAAATTATTGTTTCTGAACTCATACAAAATGGTTAATAAAGTGATAATTACTGCATTGTTAGCTTCACTGAAGGATGAAATAAAGTTAAAAATAAAATACTTAAAGCCTGATCAGTTTTTTAAAATATTTTTTAAAATTATGCATTCATGTGTGTGTGTGTGTGTGTGTGTGTGTGTGTGTGTGTGTGTGTGTGTGT
>CAJQZJ010033615.1:4262996-4274959 GCA_907164525.1 Lophiomys imhausi | reverse complement strand
TGTGTGTGTGTGTGTGTGTGTGTGTGTGTGTGTGTGTGTGTGTGTGTTTAGAGAGATTATGTACACATGAGTGCAGTGCCTTCAGGAACTTAAAAAGTATGTGGGATCTCCTAGAGGCGGCATACAGCTAGCTATGAGCCGCCTTGTGTGCATGTTGGGAATCAAACTCCAGTCCTCTGAAGGGGCCGAAAAAGACTCTTTCTGCTGAGACATATCTCCATCCCTAAGCCTAATCACTTTACCAATCTTTAAGGCACATAACAGATGTTAGAAATTTTCCAAACTCATATGTAGAGTAAGAAATTTCTCTATAATCTTCTAAATTACACAACATAAAATGGAAATAATTTGTCCCTATAAAGTTTTATTGAACTTTAAAAATAGCATTTGAAGAAGCATTCAATAGATGAGAACTTATTTATGTGTCATCATCTACAATATGGCATCTCTGCCAAATGAGGTACACCTGTTAGGCACAGGTGGAAAAGACAACAAAACATCACTTTCTTTCTTTGAAATGATTTCTAAACAACCCGGAAGGCCTGAAAGCAAAGAACAATTATTGAATTATAAATGAAACTTAGTTGAGGAGTTTAAATGAGTCGACAGTTCTGGATGCAGAGAGAGATTTGAACTCCATTTCTGTTCACACAATTACAAGGAAGTAGGAAGAAAATGAAATTATTAACGTGCTAAGTGCCCTTGTCAACTGGAAATCAACAGGAAGAACTCAGAAGTGATAAGCTGACAAGAGCACACAGCAGCAGAAGTAGAACAAATATTTATTTGAGTGTACTCAAAGATCCCAAGGTTGCACTGTAAGATGTTACATCCTTTCTCTCATTTAAGCTTCCTGTTACTAATTCTTTCTTCATTACAGTGACCAGAAGGTTAAGAACTAAATTAGATAGACAGTGTGACTTGCTTAGAATAATAATGCCAGTAGAGCGAGTGTGCATGGAACTTGAGCCAAGCATTCTCCAGAGAAGTCAGGATAGAGATGAATCAGAAATGGAGAAATGAGGAATGGTTTGTGAACCTTTAATTTACCAATAGCCAATACCACATGAAATAGTTGTTCTTATTGCTCATCTCTCTCTCTCTCTTTCTCTCTCTCTCTCAGACAAATCATTCAAGTTTGAGAACTCATTCTTCTGTGATCAGGAAATCAACTTATAGATATGATGGTACACATTCTTATTTTACAGACATAAGAGAGATGGGTAGATATTTTGCATGTATCTGCACACATGCACAAACACCTATACTGACAAAATTCTACTTTATATAAATTATTGTAGAGGGTAGATATTAAGAAAGCAGTGTGCTTATATACTATACTACTGAACACAGTATCACTTTTTTTTACTTTTAAGATTTATTATTATTGTCAGTTTTGAAAGAATTGGAACATTCACACTATATTCTTAACTGAGACTGAGAAGTCAAAATACAAGATGGCTATTCATATCAAAAGAAGTTAGAAGTTAGAATTTTCTCAAATATAATAACCTTTTTTTCCTTATAAACTTGCCTGAGCCACTTTTATTGTATTCCCTGTTCTGGGTTTTTACAATTTTTTACTGTTTTTTTCTTTCCTCAGATCCTCAATCTATTTCATGCATAATAGGCTAAAGAAGGAAGTTTTGTTTGCAGGTGTAGAAGAGATTCTCAAACACAGTTACATTTTCAACACACATGAAAAAGTCAACAACTCACATCACAAAATGGAAAATATGTTCACTGAAGAGCACAAACAAGTCGTTTGTCCTTTTCCATTGTTTCTTCTTTGATCAGTGCTGTTGATAATGCAAGAAAGTTGCTTTATATTGAGAGATGATGACAAATCCATTCTAGGGTCATAGTCTTATTGTCCCCATAAATCCTATTTGCTACTTAATTAGATTGAAGACTAATAGGCTAATAGGTAGACTGCATAACTGAATCCACTTGAGTTTTGTCAAGTGAAGACAAATGTCTTTGTATTTTAATGTATCCTCATTGAATTCTATTGGACTTTTATAAAAGAAATTTAATAATATTATACTATTTAGAGATACTTTATTTTAGGGTGTCTCAAATTTTACATTTATCTGATTTTCATTTCTAGTAGAGCTGGTCAGAGTGACTTCATTTTCAAATAATTACTGGGTCTGATTATGATTTTGCAGGTGCTATACAGTAACTTAATAATAGTTCTTAGTTGGTTAAGTCACTGGAGCTAATTGAGAGTGGAAATGTATATGTAATAATATATTGCTGCTCTACTAGATTTCAAAGAAGTTCATTATGATTAATAACATTACAATAGCATTTGTAGGAAGTTATAATGAATTGCCACAAGTTATATGGACTCGTTGAATAACTTTAATCTTACTACATTTAAATATTGAACCAAAAGTAAATTCAGCAGTTCTTAATAATGAGATTTGAAATGTATAATAATACTATTAATCATCACTGGATTTTAAACATTATATAAAACAGAATTTATGACATTTGATGGATTTTATTTTAAATATTTTACTGATTTTGATTAAATGGTGTGTATGAGATTTGAAGTAAATGGTGGATATGTCTTTACATAAGCCTACTTTGTTTCTCATGAGTGATACATATAATTCCCCTATTGCATAGTTCATGTTTATACTAAAATTTAACTGACTCCCGCATGACAAGAAAAATGAAATGATTTTAGGGGAAACATAAAAAGTGTATTTTAGTTAGCAGAATACAATATCATTCCATCCTCTTTACTTGGCCACCCTCATTCATTAAAGACATGTTTCATACTGAATCTAGGTAAAAGTTACCAAAAATGTGTTTAAATAAATGAATAGATGCTTAATGCTGGATGTGTGGATTCCATAGTGTGGGTCCAAGCACTATGAAACCAGGTTTCTTCCTCTCATGGAACCTATAACAGACTTGATTCAGTTCCATGTACAACTTAAACCAAGTCAATAAAAAGCCTATTCTACTGACACAGAGACTGGGATCAATTCCCTCTGCTTTAGTCATCTTCAGGATGCTTCATGGAGGAGATGACGACTGATGCCAGGTTTAGCAGTGAGATACATTTGAGCTGTTGCGTGTGGCATAGGATATTTTTCAAAATCTGAGCAGAAATATGGCAATCCTCATCCATGTTAAGGTGGAACAGGAGCAGTATCAGAAGTTTCTCTAACGGCCAGTTTCTTTGTTTTGGTGGGCATCTATGTAAAATGTACTTTTTTCCCCAGTAACTGTGATAATTTGGTCAGTTTGAACAGGATCTTCATCATTAAACACATCAGGATCTTTAAAATACCTCAAGCTTTTATGAACACATTGATATTTATCTGAGCATATATTAGTTTTATTATTATTATTATTATTATTATTATTATATAGAAAAACAGGATGGGGCAATTGTTCAGTTGTTAACATTGTTGCCACATACACAAGAACATAGGCCTGAATTTGATACCGTGAACCAATAGAGATAATTGGGTGTGGCCACACTTGCAATCCTGTCTCTCATGATGTGCAAACAAGCAGATGACTTCTCAACAAGCTTCGGGTCCAAGTGAGGGATGCTGTCTCATCAAATAAGGTAGACAGCTCCTTATATTGACCTCTGGCCTTTACAGTCAGGTGTATACACGTGATCTTCCATGTACACACACACACACACACACACATACTTGCAAATACACATAGGGGCAACTCTATCATTTTTTCAATAAAAATAATATATATGATTGTCAGTATCATAGACTAAGTTCCAGTATAGTAAAGTTAAGATTCATGAGAACAGACGTAAGAAAGAGAGAGAGAGAACTAAGTTAAAAATAAAAAGATGCAAGTTAATATATGAAAGCTGAGTTAGATATAGAACTTTAAACTCATGGAGATGGTTAGATAGTATAATGTTAAAGTCGGGTGCCAAATACATATGGACTGGACATTGGGAATGTATGCTAAGCCATATAACTCTCATAATTGTGGCCTATTTATTTCTGTTGTTTTGTACTGTATTTATTGTTATAAGAGAAAGAACCATTTGTTGGACTGAAAGGGGGAGCTGTTGGGAGGAAAAAGATATACCTTAAACTTAAAAAAAAAAGGAAAGAGGATGGGGGGTTGAGGGGGAAGAGGGTGGGAGGTGGGACTGGAGGGGGTAGTAGGGAGGGGATTGTGATTGAGATGTAACTTGAAGAAATAAAAAATAAATTTAAAAAATATGAAAGGGTCACAAAATAACAAGGAAAATGCATTTCAATCAACACATCCTTAATACCCATGGACAACTGGGCAATGAAATCATGTTTCTAATGCCCTATGATTTAGAACCTAATTTTAACATAAAGAACATGTCTGGACAGAACATCCCAGCAGAAGCACTGAGGTATGCTCAGGTTTTTGTTTTACATTTTTTTAATATAGAAAATCTACTTTCTTTATGCCTATGATGTTTGCTCACATGCATGTATGTGTAACAAGTGTGTGACTGAGACCAGAGTATGTCAGAGCCACTGGAACTGGAGATACAGAAGTTGTGAGCAGCTCTGTAGGTTCTGGGGAGCAAACCCATGTCCTCAAAAGAATGACAAATACTTCTCTACCTGCTGAGTGATCTTTTAAGTCCTATTCTGCTTTCTTAAGAACGGGATCAAAAGGACTAGAAAAATGACTTAGGGGTTATAAACTTATTCTATCTTCCAGAGGATTTAAGTTGGAACTAAACCCAGAAAACATGTGAAAAGGTTCACAAGTGCCTGTAACTCCAGCTGTAGGGATTCTAATGCCTTCTTCTTGTCTTCATGAGTGCACTAATGTTTAAAAATCACACACACACATACACAAATGCACACACACACACATACACAAATGCACACACACACAAAAACAAACAAACAAAATAAACAAACAAAATAAAAATCAAGCAAACAAAAATATTTCATGGAAGAATTGAGCCAAATGTGAATATGCCTTCCTTTTAATATTAAAAATACTTTAATAATGGAATATAAGATGCATAAGATGGGATGGAGATGAGTAAAGTAGGAACAATTATTTCAACAAAGAGAAACATATTTACTGATTAAGAAATCTTTAGTAGTAGTGGCAGTCCACAGGGAGTAATGATAGGCAAGTCTCACAATCAGACTTCTGAGCATGTATGCACTTTACCAAGAAACAATTAAAGCAAAACTGATTCTGAAAAACAATCTTGAAGCAGATAGTAAAAGTCTGGAAGTCATTTCATGTGAGTTAGGCCACAAGCACAGCATGACTTCACAGATACACAGCTCAGTTTAAACAAGGATATGGCAAAAAGTTTTCAGTTTCCATTTCTGGTTAATGCTAAATAAAGAGAACTGTTTAAGAAAATTCTGTAATTTTCAAGACAAAAAAATGAAAATTCTCATTCAGTTGCCAAGGTTAGAAACCATGAGTCAGTTTGGTGGAAGAAGGTACTGCTGACTCATGTGATTTATGTAATATTCTTAGGACTGGAATGGCTCAAAGCTTCAGAGAATAGAGTTTTACAAAGAATTGTAAATAAATCTTGCCATTTCTGTCTGGATTAATTATTTCCATTTAAAGTTATTTTTAATGTTAAATAGATATCTGGAAATATTGTTACAGTCTTCCAATAAGCAAAATATCCCTGAAGCAGATGTGATTTGAATGTTCCTTCAAGAGAAATCTGGCATATTAAGACCAGCTTCTGATTTATAGAAAATCAAATACTTGATTTCACTGTTCAATTGCCCGGAGCCAATTTTTCTTGGATGAATAGATAGAAGTGTAGACAAAACATTTTAAGAATAATCACATGTGAAAAATTAACCTTCGTAGTTAGCACTCAACTATCTTACATAATTAATTTCTGAAAATATTGCCTCCCTTTCAGAATGCTGAAGAAAAAAATCATCACTTATGCTGTTCCTAAATTTGGCCATAATTTGTGCATTAAAATCAATTGTCCTTGTAACAAAGCAAATCAAAGACAAAGAGCCTATTTTTAGTGTGATAGTGCTGTGATCTCAAAAAATAAGCATTGGGCCCAAGGACAATATGATGAGTCCACACCACCAAAAGCCATAGAGCATAAATTAATTCCTTTAAGTTTTAATCTTTGAAAGAAAAAGACAAATACTTTTCAACTAGTTGGATCATATATTTTTGTGTCACCTGATATATTGGAGACAGTTCAGCTTTTCTATTTATGGATGATTGCAAAGTTTATCACAAGTAAA
Organism: Lophiomys imhausi; assembly: GCA_907164525.1. NCBI lineage: Eukaryota > Metazoa > Chordata > Mammalia > Rodentia > Muridae > Lophiomys > Lophiomys imhausi. The sequence continues at coordinate 4,268,711 of CAJQZJ010033615.1, read as the reverse complement.
AGCTATAAGTGTCTCATGGAAATACAAGGTCTGGATTATTTAATAATAATTCCTCTTGAATTCTAAATGAGCTATTGATTAGGAATTAATAAAAGGCTATCAGGAAGTGCATTAGTCTATTTGAGCAGAAGCTATTCAGACTAAAGAGATTACTGCAGCAACACTGGCAGATTCTCTTGCCTTCCTGGAAAGAGCTGTGCTTTGATGATTAATACGTCGTGAAATTGAGTTAGTTGAGGGCTGTTTTACCCAAGAATATCAGAGCGTGCCTATTAATGAAGTTGAAATGAACTGCAGTTTCCCAAAAATCAAGAAAGCTTCAGTTTTTTCCTGACAACGTGTCTCCAAATTTACTATGTAGATGCATTCAGGTGTGGCCTGTTTTATTTAAATACTTAGGAGGAGGAATACATAAATATAATTTAAAACAACTTACATGATAATATTACTAACACTAAGGAAAAAGAAATATACAAGTATGTTACACACAATTCAATGATTATTTTGGACATAATATAAAATTATTAATCACCACCCCAGTCATAAATAAAAAGCTATAGGCAATAAATGACCATTAAGAGATGAAAAATATGTTCTCCATTTTTTGATTGGATTATTTAGTTTCTTGGCATTCAATTTCTTGAGTTCTTTGTACATTTTGGATATTAGCCCTCTGCCAGATGTGGGGTTGGTGAAGATCTTTTCCCAATCTGTAGGCTGCCCTTTTGTTCGAATGACAGTATCTTTTGCCTTACAGAAGCTTTTTAGTTTCATGAAGTCCCATTTATGGGGAACAGAGCTAAACAGAAAATTCACAAAGGAGTAATCCCTAATGGCTGAGCAACACTTGAAGAAATGCTCAGCATCCTTAATCATCAGAGAAATGCAACTCAAGACATTTCTGAGATTCCATCTCACACCTGTAAGAATGGCTAAGATCAAAAACTCAAATGGCAGTACATGCTGGCAAGGTTGTGGAGAAAGGGGAACACTCCTCCATTGCTGGTGGGAGTGCAAGTTTGTACAACCACTATGGAAATCAGTCTGGAGATATCTTAAGAAACTTGAAATAGCTCTACCTCAAGACCTAGCCATACCACTTCTGGGTGTACATCCAAATGATTTCTCACCAAACCACATGGACTTTGTTTACTCGTCTATGTTCATAGCAGCCTTATTTGTAATAGCTAGAAACTGGAAACAACCCAGATGCCCCTCAACCGAGGAATGGATAAAAAAAAAAATACTGTGGTACATCTACACAATGGAATACTACTCAGCCATCAGAAACAATGAAATCATGCAATTTGCAGCCAAATGGATGGAACTAGAAAAGCTCATCCTGAGTGAGCTAACCCAGACTCAGAAGGATGGGCATGGCATCTATTCTTTATAATCAGATTTTAGCCATATAGTCCATTAAGTTACTGTTATTTTTTAAAATATCCTTTACATGATAAGAATAATTTACTCTACTAATTATCGAAGAAATCAATGAATCTTGTTTATTTCAAACCTCAAATAAAATATTCTATGTGTTTATTTCTTATAGTAGGAAGATAGAGCTTAAGATTATGAATTTCAGAGGAGCGACAGTCATGTCATCAGCATAGCCTCATTGGTAGGTCCCCATATCTCTTCCATAGCAGCACTGATTTATCACCAAAAATTCCCTTATTGTTATTATTTATTTATTCAAGTTACATCCTCATTGCATCCTCCTCCCATCTCCCCATTCGGACCCCCCCCCTCCCCCCCCCCCCCCCCCCCCCGTTGCCTTCCTCTCCTTCTCCTCAGATAAGCTCCCCGCCCTCCATCCACCCACCCTGGTTCATCAATTTGCATCAAGGCTAAGAGCGTCATCTTCCATTGAGGCCAGGCAAGGGAACCTAGCCAGGATAAAGTGTTCCACCAACATGCAACAGAGTCCATTTCAGGGACAGTCCTCTGTTTTACTTGCTAAGGGATCTGCATGAAGACTAAGCTGCCTATCAATTACATATGTGTAGGGGGTCTAGGTTCCCTTTTTGTTTTGGTTGGTGCTTCAGACTCTGTAAGCCTCCCCGGAGCTGAGGTTAGTTAGTTCTGTTGGTCTTCATGTGGTATTCTTCTCCCCTCAGGATCCACCTATTCTTTTCCCCTGCTCTTCTTTGTGAACACTTCTAAGATCAGTTAGGAGGTAACAGCATTTCTAACTAGGCTGTAACAAAGAACTCCCACAATGCTGTGGAAAGATGACTGTCTCATTTTAACACATTTCTCCTACCCCTAAACCACATAGTTCATGACTAAAAGGAAATAGACAAGCTATCATTTCCATTTGAGAAAAGCAAAGAAAGCTAGAACAGCGTCAATACCCTAACTTCTGGTGTGGGCTACTAGTGAGAGTGAAATGGAGTTGTGTACTGGTTGGTGTTTTTGTGTCATTTAAATAATAGCTAGAGTTACCTGAGAAGAGGGAATTTCAGCTGAGACAAATCTTCTACAAAATTGGCCTGCAGCAACCACATAGAGCATTTCATTGATTTCTGATTGAGGTGGGGGGACCCAGACCACTTCAGTTAGTGCCACCCATGAGTCTGAACTGTATAAGGAAAGGGATCTAAACAAGTCATGTGAAGCAAGACAATAAGTAGCATTCCTCCATATTCTCTGCTCAGCTTCTGTCCTCAAGTTCCTGCTTTGAGTTCCTGCTCTGATGTTCACTCGTGGTAAACTATAAACCGTATGCTGATATAAACCTTTCCTTCCGAAGTTGCTTTTCTCATGATATTTTATCACAACACAAGAATCAGACTAGGACAAGATCAGACAAGGATCTGATGTAGAATGGATATCCGGTTCCAATGTAGATGAAGCATCTAAAGCATCATGTGCAGGAACTAAAGTCATCACAGAAGAGCACTTAAAGATACAGAATACCAACTTAGATTAGACATAAATGCCTTGATCATAGCTACTCTCTTGGAAGGAAAGAAAAGTGTAGAAAGTGCATAAAATATCAGCTTGTGGAATGAGTACTGGAGTATTATGCTCTTTCTTGTCTGACTGGGAGGGATCAAAGTCTTTGTTGGCCCTGCGGTCACTATATGGGAGCTTCAGCTGCTTGTGTCAGTGCCTGAGAACCCACCTACATTGCCACAGGCAGATACCAGATGTAGAAAAAAAATTTAAACTTCTGTGCAATTGAGAAATTACATGCAGAAGGCTAGAGATAACACCCTTCATCAGGAAAAGATCTGACTCACTTTACAGGCTCCCTGTCTGGGCTGATTGGTGAAGGTCCCTTCATGGTGAATTATTTACGGCTCACAACTTCCTGTACCTCTAGCTCTCCAAATTTGATGGTCTCTTCTGACTTCTAATGTCATTTGCACACATTTGGGCATATATACAAACACATAAGTGATTCTTAATTCTGAAAAGACTGGTAGAGGAGATTGTTTCTCATCAAATCCATTGCTCACAACTAAAAGTTATGGCATGTAGAGAAAAAAAAAGGGATATGTCCCAAGGAAGTAAACAAAAAAAAATAGGAAACAGTCTTCAAATAAACTCATGTACATGAGTTATCTTATAAATAATTTAAAAGAACCACTGAAAATATGCTCACCAGGCCTATAAATAAGTAATAAACAAAATAGGAGTTGAAGAGCAAACTTTTAAGATAAGCAAGCAGATATTTTGGAGTTGAAGAGCATATACCTTGAACTGAAAGTTTCATATTGGTGATCAACTAAAGATTTGATTTAGCAGAAAAAAATGCAATGAATGAACACAATGTAAGATCAGTGAAGGTTGATATGAGAAATCTTAAAGAAAAGAAAAGAGGGAGAAACAGAGGAGAGACCTGTGTGAAGAAGGAATGGCAAAACCCTCTGAAATCTGAGAAAGAAATGCAATTTCAGATTTGAGAACCTTGAAGGGCTACAACCAGAATTACCATAAAGTACATGCTGAGAAATTATATACTAAAATGTTCCAAAATCAAAGACAGAATGTGCCCAATTAAATGAAAAGCAATTTATATACAGGGATGTTTCTACATGCATGTAAGTTTTCTGTGACTATAAAGATATTTTAGTAATTAAAAGTACATGCTGTTCTTTTAGAGGTTCAGAATTCATACAACATTCAGTGGCTCACTACTTCTTGTAACTTCAGCTCCCCAAATTTGATGGTATCTTCTGGCTTCTAATGTCATTTTTATATATTCATGCATATGCACAAACATACAAACATACTCATAAGTAATTCTTAATTCCTTATGATTATTTTCTTAGCATATACATTTAAAGATAGGGTAAATGCTGAATTCTGGGCTCCACCAATCATTGTCAGTGCAGATTAACCTGTAAGTATTTATGTTTCAAAACTTAAATTATAAAGCTAGTTAAGTCTTTCTAAAAACTAGATTTAATGTTCATGAGCATATTTTACCTATATTACATTTTCAAGATGTTGAAAATGATGCATTGCAAGCACAGATTGGAGGTTGGGAACTATTCAGTTTTGTGGAGGAGGTAGGTCTTTGTGCATTTTTTGACATAGCAAAGGAAAACAATACCTTTTGGGAATTGAACTAAATTTTTACTCTAGTCTGTAAGATTAGAAATTAAAAACCCAAAAATATAGAGAAAATTAAAACTTCATTAAATTGATCTTTAAATGCATTTGTCATCTGAAATTGAGTGGGACATTTGAGGCCTTTCTCCAAGTAAACAGGACTTGGTAGTCAGGGCTATGTTAGGACTGATCCTCGGTGCCATGTATTTGTACTTAACATCATTTCATTGGGAATATATGCTAAACCTTATAATTGCTATAATTGTGGCCTAATTTCTGTTCTTTTGTATTGTATTTATGGTTATAAGAGAAAGAGCCATTTGTTGGACTGAAAGAGGGTGCTGTTGTGGGGGAAGATATACCTTAAACTTAAAAAAAAAAGGAGGTGGAGGGGGGGTTGGGGGGGAATTAGGTGGGAGGGTGCTACTGGAGGGCGTAGTAGGGAGGGGATTGTGATTGAGATGTAACTTGAAGAAATTAAAAAAAAATCATTTCAATGGAAAGTGTCATAGTGATTGCAACTTCTAGTACAATGGTACAATGGTAGCTCTTCCATTTGAGAAGTGTGTTTTTTGCATGGAATTGTTTGAATCTTGCTTTCTAGTCTTTCCCCCTCCCTGTCACCACCCTTAGTCTAGTGTGAAGGTAGATTTTTTTTCCTCTGGATAATGGAACAAAAAATGAACTTCTTACTTGTAAATTGGTATCTAGTAACTAGTGGTAAACTTGAAATGGTAGAATTCTTCATAGTCTAATCTTAGGTAGCCTCGGGAAAATGCATCTTAATTAGTTTTGAATCTGTATTCTCCTTGTCTCTTCAAGATATCTGAAGTTATATTTTCTTTTCCAGAGCTGCTTATTTTGGGGCTACTTTTTCTTTTAAATGTTTATTTATTACTTCAAGTTACATCTCCATCACAGCCCTCTCCCTCCACCCCTTCCAGCCCCACCCTCCTACCCTCTCACCCTTCCCCCAGAATGCATAATTCTTTTTTTTTTCAGTCCAACAAATGGTTCTTTCACTTATAACAATAAATACAGTACAAAACAACTGAAATAAGTAGGCCACAATTCTGAGAGTTATATGGTTAGCATACATTCTCAATGTCCAGTCCATATGTATTTGGCACCTGACTTTAACATTCTACT